>OZ024917.1:1017807-1550307 GCA_964017125.1 Flabesymbios commensalis
CGATGAGGTCGGGCAAATGAAATGAAATGAATCGGGCTTTAGGTCACTTCTGTGCACATATAGGCTGAATTGGGCTAGGAGAACCCCCTGAGGATAGTGAGTTGAGTGAGATGACACTGCCCTCCAGACACAGGATTCGAAATTCGAGCCCTGGCGTTCTTAGGCCGAGCACGCTACCTCTCGGTCACGGAGGCTCCCCACAATACTGAGTTTTACGAGTGGATGGGGAAGAAACATTTTGGTTTCTTTCAAACCGCCGAGATCGGGAAACGAATCCCGAACTCTGGCGTGAAAGACAGCGGTGCTAACCACTACCCTAGGGCACAATATGCGGGTTTATCCATGACAGTGTGTTACTAATGTTTCCTAAGTGTTTACCATAGTGACAATGATATTGCGTTCTTTTAGATAAAATCTTGGAAGAAATGTACTTATTTGGTGTATTTTAGGGCAAATAAAGATCTCAATTACGATAGATTCGTAGATCCGAATATACTCGGCGCTTCGCGCCTCGTATATTCGGATCTACGAATCTATCAAATTTCGTCCTTTCTCCTTGACATACTACAAGAGCATACATGTCCGGCTATTCAAACCACTTTGCCATTGATGAATCAACTTCATATTTTGCACAAGAATAGTCCTTCTCTCCGAGGGTGTCCAATAGGAATTTAAGTTTAAATGCGTTGATTCTCACGCAGGCCTTAATTGGCATGTGGCCTAGAGGACCGAAAATATGTGAGCGACAGGTTATCTAGTGTATTAATAAAGGTTGAAGTACTAGTAGCTTGTTTCGCTGAACATGATATAAGATGTGAGTAGGGCTCCCAACCACCCTGGAAAACCTGAAATATATGGAAAATGATTTTCAATTTCTCCAGACAGGGAAAAGTCCGGGAATTTGAGAAAAGTGCTTCAAATCAGGAAAAAGTCAGGGAATTTGATCATGTTCCCCAAAGGACAAAGTGGTTGTGAAATTAGTCTGTTGACACATAGCATAGGTATTCAAATAAAGCATAAATAGTTAACGACATTTATCATGATTTCAAATCGAAAAAGAATTATAAAAAAAATTCAGCGCTAAGGGCCAACATGTGAAACAGATTCAAATGCCCTTCTCGTGTAAGTGATTTACTTTTGGACAAAATTATCTTCTCGCAAAGTGTTCAATGGAGAGGATAATGAGCTACAGGCTGTTGTGTATGTAGCCTATCATTTAATAAATGGAGACAGCTGTATCCTAACTATATACATTGAGCCCTATTTTAATATTATGCTTATTCAGTCTGTACTGGGTTATAAAGATTTTTGTCATCGTGGCTGTGCACAATCAGAAACAGTGCTCCAAACTATTCAAATACCTGGAGTGTGCAATGCTGTCTATGGTATTGTGTACTAAAATGAACTCTTGAAGTCGTTCGATAAGCGTAGGGCTATTCCCGACTTTGATCTTCATTCTGCCATGTAAAACAATATTTACTCGCTGATTCTAAAAAAACGGCCGAATTCTAAATATCCTCTTCACGCCTGGTTTTTATTCACTGGAGAAAAAAGCAGGCAGGTGAATAGGATATTAAGCTTTGATAATATATCTATAATGCTACACGTACTACTATAGTCTGTTTCTCCAGATCCTGGGAGTAGCCTTTTTAAATTTTCTCAGCCGGTATTCAAAATTTTTGTGTGAATTTTTTCTTGGATCATATTTTCATCTCGCCCCAACATCACTGAAAATTTGATGGATTTTTTTGTGTATTTTGTAAGTTAGACCATTTGACATGTAATGTATTTTTTTTTTCACAGTAATGATGAAATGAGAGTTGTTATTTTGAAATGGTTTCACTTGCCAAGTGGACTAACTTCGAAACATACACAACATAATTCTAACAATTGTTCAGGGATATTGAGGAAAAATAAAAAAATGATCCGAGAAAAAAATTGTTACAAAATATTAAACAGCGACCCATCAAATTGAATAAAGGCTACTCCCAGGATCTGGTGAAACAGACTGTAGATGCAGTCTGTATAACATGTACACCACTAGATGATGAGGAGGATTGAGCCTGTTAAACACTGATCCGTTTAAGTTAATAAATACATGTGATAAATACATCTGTCCTAATTGGGGTGTTACAAATTAAATATGTCACGCTATTCGTCGATTAGGCGTTTATACGCCTTATGTGTGGTTTCCGCTCAGCCAGCACATAACTTGATTTAATTCACGGAGAGATCGCGTCATTTAGGTAAATTATGCTCATATCATCAACATTACAACTGCTACAACCTGTACTGTCACTTTGGTATTAAAACGTCGTAACCACCAGTTTACAGAGTCACGAATCCCAAACCCTTCAAGCCCTCACGATGCATTAAAGCATCATTTTACATCCCTGAAAACAGGCTTTATTTTCCTACAACTAGGGGTTTTAGAATGAAAATTTCCATGAAACTAGTTTACCAATACATGGCAATTTTCTTTAATTTTTTTTCACCCACTTCAAATCATCTTCATTCACTACAAGTCGAGAATTGCGACAGCAATTCGCGGCTTGTACTAGATGAAGATGACAATGGTAAACTCAGGCTTGAAAGGGTTAACATGTTCATTTTAATATAATTCAAGCGACCCTTTAACCTCCAAACATGTTCACGTTATACTTATCTGAAAATCCTGATTAACCCTTGAAGCGCTAAAAAGGTTTTTTTTATTTTGATATCATTATAAATATTGCTTATTCAGCTCTTTCTACTTCATTTGAATACCTGTGGTATGGTTCTACGGCCATTAGAAATATTGTTACTCCTACAGTGCGGAGATCGTCTTTAGACGTTAGAATCTGACGTCTAGACGTCAGATTCTGACGATTAAAGTCTATCCTCGCGCTGTAAGAGTTAAAAAGCCACCATAATGCACTGTACTACCGGGCAAACCGAGACTCAATGTTGTTTCAATGCTGGGCCAACGTCGCAGACGGTGGCCTAGCATTGAACCAACACTTGTAAACACTTTAAACCAACTATTTTGTTTTATAAGTGGTATTTATGTTTTGACGAGCTAAGCTCTACTTTCACATTATTCACTGATGATGAAATTGACCGAGGGGGGGGGGGGGATCTGTACCGGTTCCGCTGTTCAGAAATATAGCATCTTAAGATTTGTATTCGAGCATTGTTACACTCTTACATCCTACATAACCCAGAAAACACAAGACGTGACACAATGCTGGGCCAATGCTTGGTCAATGAAGTGTTATTTTGTTAGTTCTCTCGCGGCAGAAGGGATGTTATTTTGTTAGTTCTCTTGAGGCACAAAAGGTGTTATTTTGTTAGTTCCATTGAGGCACAAAGGGTGTTATTTTGTTAGTTCCTTTGAGGCACGAAGAGTGTTATTTTGTCAGCTTCTGAGGTACAAAGGGTGTTATTTTGTCAGTTCCTCTGAGGCACAAACAGTGTTATTTTGTTAGTTCCCTTGAGACACAAAGAATGTTATTTTGTTAGTTCCCTTGAGCATCAAAGGGTGTTATTTTGTCCATTCCACTGAGGCACAAAGGGTGTTATTTCGTCAGTTTCCTTGAGGCACAAAAGGTGTTATTTTGTGTCCAGCTGGCAGAACAAATTAGGGTATTTGTTCAAGGAGAACGTCACAGTACACACTGGTACAGACTGAGACTAGATGAACGTCACAGTACAGACCAGATAATTATGTTATATCGTCAGTCATCCCTACTGTACTCTCTGTGTATGTGTATAGTATGTGTAATCAAGGAATATATAAAACAGAACAGGGACCGTATTATCGTACAAGTTACGATATATCGTAGGCTTCGGATTGGTCGAGATGACCATCTCGACCAATCCGAAGCCTACGATATATCGTAACTTGTACGATAATACGGGAACAGAAAACGTTTATTTTACAAAATTACATGGCTGGGAGACGCTAAGATTAAAAATAACCGCTGTCGCGAGGGTCACCCGCATATAGGCTCCTCTGTATAATGTACATATATATTATCAGAATCGAAGCCCCCGTTATCCATTATTATTTTTTGTAACATAGTAAAAAAACATATGCGAAAAAATCGCGAAGAAAAATACCACTTCCCCTTTGATATGTCCTAAAATGTGTTATAAAATCAAATCTTTCTTTATAAATGCATTTATTTCCATGTAATATCTCCTGCAACATTTATGGGTTGAATTTGAATAATATGCAGTAGATATTAGACAGGTTAGATATATAATTGTGTCCATTGTGTTTCATTGTGTTTCGCTGTGCTTCGTTGTTTTCGCTATGTTGCGCTGTGTTTCGTTGTATTTCATTATATTTCATTATGTTTCATTGTGTTTCACTGTGTTTCATCGTGTTTCATAGTGTTTCATAGTGTTTTATTTTGTATCATTGTGTTTCAATGTTGACTTTAGATGAAATTGTAAACAATGATATGTGCTTTTTTTGCGGTACATCCGGATACTTATGACAATATTATTGTGATCACATATTGTCCACTGGATGTGAGCGACATCTGGTGAGTTGACGTGTACTACCCATCCTGTTTGTCAGTCCGTTTTCACTGCAGGCTTCTGGGAAACTCAGTGACATCACCGGATACACTTTTAAATGGCTACTCAGTGAAAAGTATTTTATATAAGACCCCTCCCCCATAGGCTACTCCATTGTATTAGCTAGCTTGGTGGAAACATTGGAGGTCATGACTATTGACTTTTACAGAATACGTATTAATATCAGTGATCAATCATGCTCAGTCAACCAAATAATTCAATATGGGAGATGTTCATTTTTCATTAATCATAATATTTTATATCATTATTTTGCTACTGAAATTGTTGAAATGTGTTGTAGTGGACATGGTGGATGCTCAAATAACTTAATCTGAAAAATATTTAATTTTTAAAAATAGAAATATATTTTTCGTTGCGTCAAGAATTCCAGCTTCAAATGAGCTATAAATGGAAACAAACAACTGTTAATGTAATCACCCTTGATAATAGATTAATCAGATGTTAATACGTCATTAATCATAATTATAGAATAACTACCATTATTAACGTCGTAAACATAGTACAATCAATTAATATGACATCAGCTTCAGCCAAAAAGCATTGTGCATTCCAATAAGATTATACTTAGTTCTGCGTGCTTATAATTATTATGTTGTCTTACTGTAGATCTAGTCATATTCGCGAGGTTTTAATTTTTGCAAATTTCGCGAGGACAACAAACTCGCGAATTTAAGAATCTCGCGAAATTATTATTATAATAGCGCTATCTATCATCGAAATTGATAATTCGCGAATTCTAGACTTCGTGTGTAGTACCAAAATCACAAATTCGCGAAAATTTAAACATGCTAAAATTAACAGATCTACAGTTTTTAGATTGACTTTGTATTTACATTGATTACACCGGGTACTACAATAAAAATGATAAACGGTTGATAAACATATATAGCACTTTTTTGGAATACGTTTTACATCCCTTACAGCGCGAAGATCGTCTTTAGACGTCAGAATTTGACGTCTATGAACGTCAGATTCTGACGTATAAAGTCAATACCTGCGCTGTAAGAAAATATTTCTAATGGCCGTATATCCATAACATAGCTGTTCAAATGAATCATAAAGAGCTAACAAAGACAATTAATATTATTTCAAAAACCCTTTGGTTTCCATGGTTAATGCAAAAATATTTCGGCGCTTTATGGGTTAACAATGCAGCCACTAAACATAACAAGATCATTGAAAGTTCATCAATAGAAAGCTAAATGTCTTTTTGGTATTTTTTTATGCTAAACAGGGTTCGCACTGGTCCTGAAAATCTTTATTTGAAAAATAAAAATCCAGGCCTTGAAAGTCCTAGGATTTTGGTAAAAGTGCTTGAAAGTCCTGGAATTTTAAATAATGAGAAAAGAGACTGCATAATTAGTATTTGCTAGAGTCTAATAATTAAGCTACCATTTTTAGAACAAGTTGAAATAGATCTAGCTGCCCAATTTTAATATCAATTTTAAAAGATATGTAAAATGTAGATTCAAGTTGTTTTGGGGAAATAAATGTACGAGTTATTGTGTACACGTAAGCGGTCCTTGAAAAATCTTATTAGGTCCTGGAAAAGTCCTGGAATTTTGTTTCTTCATGGGAGTATGAACCCTGGCTAAAAAAATTATACATTATATCTCTTCCGTGTGTTTTTATGACAATGCATACATGTTATAGACATTTTAGAAAAACCTGAAGTAACTTACACTATAGTCAGATTCACATTAAATGCATAAACCGTGGTGAATGAATTTCGCGGATTCCTCAGTCAATTCTCAACCAATTTTCATGAAATTTTACACTCACGATTGTCCATTCATGTCGTCATTGAAAATATTTTTGAATGAAATTTTCAGAGCAGTCGCGACGTGAAAATAGTGCTTGTAAAATTTCATGACAATAATTATTGGTTGAGAATTAACTGAGAAATCGGCGAAAATCATTCACCCCGGTTACAATAGTATGTAATTGCAGTGATACATGTGCTATTAATTTAACATATACACAGCTGCGCCTTAAATGGGATAAGATGGTGTATGTTAAATTAAGAAGAATTAATTTCATCTTAACTTATTGAATAATACTATACTCGTATTTGCTGTTGAACAGTATGATAATCACAAAACATTGTTAATCCATACCATAGTTCGCCACTGTCTATTTCAGGAATATAATACTAGGCTGTTCAATTACGCACCAGGGCAATAAGCACGAGGTATTGGCCAATGCTGGTTCGATTTTGGCACATCGTCTACGACGTCGGCCCAACATTGAACCATCACTGGGTCACCATTGTGTTTTAGTTGGCTAAGCATCCCACGGCCTCTATATACAAGAGGCTTCTGTATACAAGAGGCCCCTATATGCGTGTATCACTCCAAGAAATGCGTCTCGTCGTTAGCAGACAAAACCTCTATTGTCAGCTGTAATTTGGGGAATTCCTGATGAGCTTACACTGTCGCCAGAATGTGCCTCCTGGTCAAAAGAACCCCACAAGTGCTAGGAGCCCTTTAGTTAACTTATTAAAAATGTTCACCCACTTGAAAACCAATACGACCAAATTGGCAAAAGATACCCTCTATTGGCAGAGGCTATTAGTCCCTAGTCTAATTATAATTGTATAATTTCGTAGAGAATGTATTTATTTTTATATTTTTTTCGACTGCTATATATCTGTCTATCTGTACTAATTTAATATTTTGGCAGTTAACATTAGATAAGTGTATCGACTCTTCGAGTTAGATTTTTTATAAAACACATATTTTAATTTGTAGAAGCTTAGTATATGGTGGACCTAATGTGCAATGACATTAGTGACTGCAACAGTAACAGACAGACAGACAGATATTTCAATGACAGAAATAAAAGTCATTATAAACTTATTTGTCATAGTAATAAGAGAGATATATGTACATGTATATACAAGAATGTTAGTTTGTTAAAATCATATAAGACAATATACATGGTATGATAAACAACTAAAATCATGTTAGTGGCATAGCCATAATAAAAACTGGGTATTTCGGTAATATAAATGACTACTTCTTAAAATAAAATTAAAAGGCATAGCCAAAATAACATGGGGGTCTATCATTTTGTTTCCCGCACCGCCTCGTGCAGTCATTATAACCCTCAAACCGCCAAATCAAATAGTTCCCACTTTCACCCACTAGAAGTTGTGTCTCGCTACCGGGGCGGGGGCCCTAGGGTAGTGGTTAGCACCGCTGCCTTTCACGCCAGAGTTCGGGGTTCGGTTCCCGGTCTCGGCGGTTTGAAAGAAACAAAAATGTTTCTTCCCCATCCACGTGTGAAAGTCAGTATTGTGGGGAGCCTCCGTGACCGAGAGGTAGCGTGCTCGGCCTCAGACCGCCAGGGCTCGAATTTCGAATCCTGTGTCTGGAGGACAGTGTCATCTCAATCATCTCACCATCCTCAGGAGGTTCTCCTGGCCCAGTTTAGCCTATATGTGCGCAAAGGTGGCCTAAAGCCCGATTCATTTCATTTCATTTCATTTGTCTCGCTACCGCGACCCACAACTTCCAAAATGACTCATGTTTATTTAATTTAAGACAAATCATTTGCAAATATTTATGTTTAAACTCTAATTTCATCGCCAATAACGCTAATCAAACGGATTAACCCTTACAGCGCGGGGATCGACTTTAGACGTCAGAATCTGACGTCTGTAGACGTCAGATTCTGACGACCAAAGTCGATCCCCGCGCTGTAAGAGTAAACATATTTCTAATGGCCGTAGACCCATAACATAGGTATTCAAATGAATCAGAAAGAGCTGAATAAGACATTTATGATGATTTAAAATTGAAAAAAACCTTTGGTTTTCATGATTTTCATAAAAAAATTCAGCGCTTCAAGGGTCAAAAACGACTGTAATCGTGCTTAGTGGTTCAAGGGTTAATATATATAGAAGGAGCCTTAGTCACCAGAGGGTTATTGGTAACAATGCACTAAAGCAGTAAACACCCCACGGGGCGGTAAACATATTGCCATGACAACGGGTTTCGTTGTCCACCCTGTGTGCTTTGTTATTCGCCCTGATGGGGGGGGGGGGGGGGTCACACGGCCCACCCCCTCATAGGTCATACGCCCAGTGCGGCTCCACAATTATATATGAATTATATATGACGGAAAACATGTAAACAAAAAATATATTACTTTTTATTTACGCATCTGCACCATGTGAAAACTATATGCCATATACTGAACATCACTAGAACCATTATTACTCTCTCTGACACTAACCTGCTCAGTGGGTTTGATGGTTTAAGCTTAAACCATAAAACAATGAAAATATGTTTGTATAGCCCATGGACACTAGATGGGTTTTTTTCAATTTTAAGTCATCATAAATGTCCTAGTCAGATCTTTCTGCTTCATTTGAATACCTGATATGCTCTGGGTCTACGATTATTAGAAATATTTTTACTCTTACAGTGTGGGGACCGACTTTATACGACAGAATCTGACGTCTACAGACGTCAGATTCTGTCATATAAAGACGGTCCCCGTACTGAAAGGGTTAACCCTTTAACCGCCAAATTATTCAAATTATTCAAATTGAATTTTCACTCACTTGAAGTTGTGTCTCGCTGACGCGATCCACAACTTCAAGTGCGTGAAAATTATTCAGATTTGACAAAATGGAGGTCAACTCTTTTCAAATCTTGGTGATTGATGTCACATTTTATCTTGAACATGCTCAAAACGTGGTACTTAATGTGTTAATAAAAAATGAAAACCCGAATATATGCGGCACCGGCGGTTAAAGGGTTAAAGTAGCGTATAGTCTTTGGTATAAACCTTTTTATTTCAAGAGGATTAGATAATAGCTCAGGAAAGTTGTAAGTTATTACTAAAAAATTAATATCACAGTCAAGTCGCCATCTTGTCATTTTTACTAAACTACTGTAATTTATGTATTTTTTCTTTAACTAGAAGTTGGTATTTAATTTATAACCCCATTTCCAACATTAAATGAAATATTTTCTGTGCCATGATATATATGAATACAATACGTACTCTTGTTTTATGTAAGTAAATCCTTTGGTCCTGAATTATAATTGATTGTGATGTTTGCCTGGGGTTATTTTCTACAATCACTGGCATTGTTCACGGTAAATTTAGGTTGGCTTTGACCTGGCTTGTGATTTTACAATATTTCACTAGATGTCGCAGCTGGGGTAGGTATCCGTCTTGAGCGACATCTGATGAGTATTCCAAGCATTTTACATTGATAAAGTACCCTCTCCTTAGTCAGTGTTAGTATAGTTAAAAATAATCAAATCAAGGTGAGAAAAAATGTCATGATTTTAACTAAACCTCGGAACGAGCGTTCTTTTTCGAACGTCTTTATTTTATTGGTGTAGACTATATCTCTCCACTTGAATAAACCCTTTAGGTCCCATATTTCGAATACAATTTATTGAATAAAAAGTGCATTCATCTCACCATTCTCAGGAGGTTCTCTCGGCCCAGTTTCGCCTATAAGAGAACAAAAGTGGCCTGAAACCCCTTTCATTCATTCATTCATTCATTCATTCATTCATTCATTCATTCATTCATTCATTCATTCATTCATTCATTCATTCATTCATTCATTCATTCATTCATTCATTCATTCATTCATCCATCCATCCATCCATTCATTCATCCATTCATCCATCCATCCATCCATCCATCCATTCATCCATCCATCCATCCATCCATCCATCCATCCATTCATTCATTCTAGAACACGTGGACTACGTAGATATTGTGTAATTGTATAGTGTTAAACCCACGTGGACTACGTAGATATTGTGTAATTGTATAGTGCTAAACCAACAAACACGATACGTTAGCCCAATGCTGGTCTAATGTTGGCCTATCATCTTTGTACTGGCCCAACAGTAACCCACCATTGGGTGCCATCTGATGTTTTTGTCCATGATGTTGTGAGGTGATAAAGCTACTATAGCTTCAGGGCAGATCCCATCATCACCAGATCACTGGCTGAGAACAATCAGCGTAACACCTGGTCAACAAACAACACCTGCAACAATAACCTGATAACACCTGTTAAAAGCACACCTGTCAGCATCAGCTGCTGATAACACATTAAGCCCCAGAGGCTGATTAGGGAAGGTCAGGATGGGAAATAGCTTAGTTTAATCCGTAAAGCGCGGGAATATTGCGCGGGAATATTGTTATATAAACTATGGAGATGAAACGTTTTTTTCAATTTGAAATCATCATAAATGTCTTAGTTAGCTCTTCTCGCTTCATTTGAATACCTATGTTATGGATCTACGGCCATTATAAATATTTTTGCTCTTCCTGTGCGAGGACCGTCTTTAGACGTCAGAATCTGACGTCCACAGACGTCAGATTCTGACGTCTAAAGACGGTCCCTTCACAGAAAGGGTCAACCATTTCCAGCCATAATTGACCATTGGTATCTTCATCCACTACAAGTCGTGAATCGCATTTCTCGCCTTGTGGTGAATGAAGATGACTTGGTAGTGGGTGGTAAATTAAAAAAATATGCCATATATTCGTGAAATGAAAAATAAAAATATCATTGTAATCGACTTTAGAGGTCAGAATCTAACGTCTGTAGACGTCTAAACTTGATCCCCACTGAAAGAGTGAAATATTTATATTAGCCGTAGACCCCTAGCATAGAATGTTATTGTGAATTGCTGGATAACCTGTCTCTCACAACATCTTCGCTCCTCCAAAGGCTGGTGGTCTATCATCACCGTATCATCACCACGTGTCATCTCTGTTGAGCCCGTTAAGTTGCGACTCTTGCTGAGCCAGATTTTCTTCACAAGAATATCATTCAGGTGAATTATACTCAGTGGTCAATAATACATCTGTGTGTTTCTGGTCGTACTGCCGCTAACCTAATGGTTACCCCGAACCTTTAGTCCTTTAAGTCCTAACGATGCATTAAAGCATCATTTTACATCTCTGAAAACAGACTTAATTTTCCTACAACAAAGGTTTGGGAAATTTTTTTCCATGAAACTGGTTTACCAATACATGGCAATTTTCTTTATTTGTTAAACCACATCAAATAATTTTCATCCACTACAAGCGCAATTCGCGGCTTGTAGTGGATGAAAATGACATTAGTAAATTCAGGCTTGAAAGGGTTAATTCTGAAGTAAGAAATTGTGAGTTCGAGGCCCTTCGCTGCCACTTAATTGAATCCACAAAAGCCACATCTAATCACGACAAAACTACATGATGTCGGAACATGGCTTATAAATGTGTTCCACGATTCTATGATTGTGTGATTGTCTTTGTATATTACGAGTACGAATAAAATACACTATTGTGACCTCGTTTTTGCGTGCTGTGACAACCCTGCGGCGCGATGTGCTTTTGACGGCGTTCTGTCATAAATCTGACACCTGTTAGCATCATTACGTGACAATGACAGCCAGCAAATAGTGCTGTAGGTTACATTCCGCATTTTGTGGCAATATCGCGACACAACAGTCCCTGCTATGTCCTACTTGGCAATATCGCGACACAACCGTGCAGGATAGGTCATAATTGACAATATCCCGACACAAAATTTCGGGATATTTCATACTCGGCAATATCGCGACAACCGTCCAGAATATGTCATGTTGGCAATATTGCGACACAAAAGTCCGGGATATATAATACTTGGCAATATTGCGACACAAAAAATTCTGAAGTACTGTTTTGGAAGATTTCCAAGGTTATTTACACAGTACTATTCTGTGAAAGTCAATAGCCTTGACCTCTTATGTTTTCACTGAGCTGGCTAATACAATGAAGTATGGGGGAGGGTGTTTTATATAACATTATTTTCACCGAGTAACCATTGAAAAGGGTCTCTGGTGACGTCGCAGCATACTACACGCCTTATGCATCAAGGTACAATGAAGCCAGGTCCGGCCGGATTCGAACTCGGTACATCCTGGCGCCGCTAAAAGCATACATCGCTGCCGACCTACGACACAATAAGAGCATGGAGATAGTAGACTCTATTACCTCCATGGTAACACATAGATCACCAGCTTGTCATTAACCCTTTAACCGCCAAATTATTCAATCTGAATTTTCACCCACTTGAAGTTGTGTCTCGCTGACGCGATCCACAACTTCAAGTGAGTGAAAATTATTCAGATTTGACAAAATGGAGGTTAACTGTTTTCAAATATTGCTGATTGATGTCACATTTTATCTCTAACATGTTTAAAAGGTGGTACATACTGTGCTAATAAAAATGAAAACCCGAATATATGCGGCACCGGCGGTTAAAGGGTTAAAGAGTCGTATCTGTCATCTGTAAATGCTCGTATCTACCATAATATGTAGGGTAATTTCCATTCACTGGGCACCAGTAATTGCTGTAACAGTATACTGCGTGCGGTGGATGGAAATTGATAAAAAGCAAGTTAAGTGAGATAGTTATTGTCCCTTCGTTCAACTGGCAACTGGAAAATATGTTTTTAGGAACAGTGGCAGTTTTTCCAGGATGTCAGTATTGCCAATCATCACAGTGATTATGACATGGAAATGACTCAATTTATTACAGTATGCTGGTTAGTAGGGTCACCTGGTGAATATACCGATAACTACAGCATAAACAGGTCAACCGAGACTTTCTTTTAGTCACGTCATCCTGGTCACGTGTGCTGAAAACATTAACAGCGCGGGGATAGACTTTAATCGTCATATTCTGACGTCTGTAGACGTCAGATTATGACGACTAAAGTAGACGCCTCATTGTAAGAATATAATTTATAATGGCCGTAGACCCATAACATAGATATTCAAATGAATCAGAAAGTGCCAACTAAGACATTTGAGATAATTTCTAACTGAACAAAACCCTTTGGTCTCCATGGTTTCTATAAAAAATATATAATAAATATCCAGCGCTTTAGGGTTAAATCCCTACATATAAAAATCATCCACTTAAAGTTGTGTTTCGCTACCGCGATCCACAACTTTAAGATGGTGAAAAAAAACTATATGTGTTTAATTTGAGGCCAAACATTTGCAAACCCTGATCATGTTGATGTTTAAAGATTTATTTCGTGACCAATAACAGTAACTGATTCTGCTCATTAAACAGACTAGAACGATTATTTTCATGGCTAGCGATGAAAGGGTTAACGTATGGTAATTATGACATTTTGTACACCGGTTGTGATTAAAGGGTTTCTTCGTGATACAGACTCGTATAATGCCTGGCTGCGCCTGCACCATGGTAACGTAATTATACATTTCCCCAAAACGATCACTTGCGTTTCTGAGAAAGATAAGTTTATTTTTGTCTTCTATCATTTACATATTATATTGTCTCACAATGCGGCCACCATAAACAGCGGCTTTAACATCACTTACACCCTCTGAATGCAGCAATTCAAATTTACTTGAAGTTGTTTCTCCCTGCCACGATCTCTACTACAGTTTTCTAATGGTTTTCTAACACTTTAAGTAGATTGAGAAATAATATACTCATTGTAAGTGAAGCATAACGAGACGGCTGCTTTGACAAATGCTTCATTTTGACAAATCTGAATAATTAGACAGCTTAATGGTTGGTGTGTTAAAGTAAATATAATGTGATAAATAAAGTTAATGGTTTAATTGAAAAATACGAAAATGTTGAGAATAGAAAAGTTTACTGATAAAAACAATGAAAATAAAATGAACTATTTCTATTTATAAATTTATAATATTTATAAACTATAAATTGTTTATAATCTAGGCCGAAAAAACAATGAGACTGAAATGAATATTTTCTCATCCTCGAGCTGTTATTACGCAGTTATATGACGTACTTTAGTTTAACCACTTTCAGTGAACGAATTCAATATCTATAACGGCCGTAGACCCATAACATAGTATTCACATAAAACGGAAAGATCTAGCTAAGACATTTATAATAATGTCAAATTAAAAAAAACCTTTGGTCTCCATGGGTTATACATAATATCTCGCTGTGAGGGTTAAATAATACTTTTTGGTAAAACGTGTGTTGAATCATCGACATTAACAAATGATTGACCTCCAATCTGACAAATCTGAATAATTTATTGTCAGCAAGCCAAAAAATACTTCAAGTGGGTGAAAAAATACATTAGACAGCGTAATGGTTATTAGGTTAATGCAAATATTATGTGATAATTAAAGTTGTTGATAATGTCACGAGGTGTCAATGGTTAAATAGTTTAAAATTTTTTTTATAAATTATAGATTGAAAACAGAATAGGCTTGCTGATAGAAACAACGTATCTAAAATGAACTACATGTATATCCTAGGTAAATTTGAAACGACACTTTTGTTTATAATCTGAATACTCTGAGGAGAATAAACGAAAAACCAATAAGACAAATGAACATCCTTCAGCTGTTATTATCCACTTCTGAGACGTACTTTAGTTTAATACCTATTTTACACTTATACAACCAAAACATTCTTTGTTATTTACAATTAAAGAATGTCTTCCATTTATATTTATCGTTTTTCATCACCTGTTATGTATAGGTACGTTTGTTTATGACTTCCTTTTAGTTTAATACCTACTTTTACAACCAAAACTCTGTTTGATACTTACAATTAAATAGAATGTCTTCCATTTCGATGTTTGCACTTGACTACCCTCCCCCCCTCTTCTCGCGCACTTGACGATACCCCCTGTGAACTGGGCGATAAAAAGTGAACCTTGATGACCCTCTTTAACCACAATGTTTACATTCTACACGTGGAACCCGCGCACACTAATTGACCTACCTCATATTCTGTGGATTTCACAGATATAAAGCAGGGTTCCCGCCAGGAATGTTTTAGTGGGCGGGGGGGGGGGGTGGGGGTCAAAAGAGGTGCGGGTCTTGGGGTCCTCCCCTGGAGTAAAAAAATGGAGTTTCAAATTTGACTGCTTAAAATAGCCTATTTCAACTGAAATACCAGCAAAGGATGGAAAATATTTTCGTTTTCTTTGCCAAGGAGCTGAGTGGGAGTGGAGGTCCGGACCCCCTCCTCCCTGGCGGAAACCCTGCCCTTCAACAAACCCTCATGACGCATCCAAGTGATATTTTTCCTGCAACTGACAATTGTTCTCACAATATATGACAATTTAGTTAGATTTGTCACCCAATTCAGTTATCCTCATCCACTAGGGGGCTACAAGTCAAGAATGCCGAAAACAATTTTGCTAAATTTAAATTTTCACCCACTTGAAGTTGTGTCTCGCTACCACGACCCACAACTTCAAGTCGATGAAAATTTCTCAAAATTGTTTAATTTGAGACAAAAATTGCAAATCTTGATGTTTAAACACACATGTCGTTCCCAATAACAGCGATGTGATGAGCTGATTAAAATGATTAAAAATGACTATAATGGTGGTTAGCAATGGAAGGATTAAAACCAAGTGATTTATTCTCACTTTCTTCCTCGAAAGTAAAATTATCATATAATCATCATCGTCATATCAGTCTGACAGATCTAATCACCTACACACGATCAATTATTGATGAGCATTTGAAAAGGAGCCGTAATATTATGTATCTCATTATCTGGTTTTAAATAAACTGCGTAGAATAGCGGCAGTCACGTGATATCCGAAGCGATGACGCTATAAATTATTAATAAACATTTAACATTTAAACCCTTTCAGTGTGGGGACCGACTTGACACGTTGTGATTCTGACGTCCACAGTCGATCCCCGCACTGAAAGGTATTCAAATTATTCAGAAAGAGATAACTAAGACATTTGTGATGATTTCAAATTGAATAAAACCCGCTTGCTCTCAATCGTTTATGTAAAAAATATTTTTAAATTGGTTGATATACAAATATTTCAGCGCTTTAAGGGTCTATGAACATTTTAACACTTTAAGTGCTGATAACGTCCATGGCTGTCGTGAGCTTTTTATTTGTCATTAAAACCAAAATTTGAACTTAACTCTCCTAACCCTCTGATCGCTAGGGGGAGAAATAAAGATTATATTTGCACGATTTACATATGTTTTGATTAAAATTATTGTACAGTCATTTCCACACTTAGCCCTTGAAGCGGTGAATTAATTTGTGAAAAAATATCGCAAACAAAGGGGTTTTTTCAATTCGAAATCATCTTAAATGTCTTATTTAGGTCTTTCTGCTTCTTTTGAATACCTGTGTTATGGGTCTACGGCCAATATAAATATGTTGATTTTTACAGTGCGGTGAGCGACTTTATACGTCAGAATCTGACGTCTACAGACGTCAGATTCTGTCATCACTGTAAGTTCCCCGCGCTGTAGAGTTGTGGGCAGCGGGAGACAATTACAAGTGGGTTTATATTCTGTGACGTTGAGCTTTATGGGTCAAGATGTGGGAGATATCTACAATTGGAATGAGATGGATATTAAGATATATAATATCATCAGGCAATAGTATAGTGGAAGGAATATGATTATATCATGATAATAATATATATTATACAATGCAGGGAATATCATTATGATTACTTAATGTATTGTGTGGTGTCCGTGGATTCACTCATGTCAGGGCTTGCGAGACCAGAGGGTTTAATGCAGGCTGTCAGACCGTTGTTTAACCCTAGAGCACTGATGTTGACAACTGTAGCCATTCTGTGTTTTATTAGCACTGTATAACCAGTTGTTAAAAATAACTAAATTTCCTAAATTTTGAAACACTGATATAATATTGGGACTTCAATTTGACAAATCACATAATTTTTACCGACTTGAAGTTGTGTATCGCGATAGCGAGACACAACTTCAAGTGGGTAAAAATTTAAATTGAATAGCTCCGATCTATGTGGGTTTACGCTGCTGTTCTCACCGTTTGTGCTCAAGTATCTTCTCCGAAGATTATATATTTTTGAAATATATAATTTTAGCGTCTCTTTATTAAGACTCGAATCGTCTACGCGTTGCGTGCTGAATGTACTTTTTGTAAATAAATGGGGTTTTTTATCGTCTATCTTTTTTTACATGAATAATTGATTAACACCTGCTGCCTGTCTCTATACGATAATCGGGGTGATAACTATAGCCGTATTATAATACCTTGTTTAACTGTATTTATAATGCCCTGTCTTGAAATATGGTGAATAATTTATATTGGTAATAATTGACCATTATTCTGATGCATTGTTCGTTTCTATTTTTTCCTCAGGAGGATCTCCTGGCCCATTTTAGCCTATATGTGCACAAAAGTGGCCTAAAACCCCATTCATTTCATTTCGTCATTTAAAGCTGAAATTTGTAGCTTTAAATGACGAAATATAGTTCTTTTTACTGGAAATGACAACTCCCAACTTGAAATATATCATCTTCTGATCGTCAACTACAGAGTATTTTATCATTTTCAGTGGCATTTTATTTTTTGAAACTTTCTTAACCCTTTAAGCGCTGAAACATTTTTATATAAACCAAGGAAACCAGGTTTTTTTTCAATTTGAAACCATCATAAATGTCTTATTCAACTCCTTCTGCTTCATTTGAATACCTATGTTATGGGTCTACGGCCAATATGAATGTGTTACTTTTTTCAGTGCGGGGATCGACTTTAGACGACAGAATCTAACGTCTACAGTCGGTCCCCGCGCTGAAAGGGTTAAAACGACTATATACGGTCCCAACAGCAAAAGGGTTAATATAGTGAATAACTTATATAATGAATAGATTATCTCCTGTATTGTGTACAGGTTCCGTAGCTATATTACCGTATGTTTTCTTTATTCCCACTGACCCAGTAGATTGCTTTCACGTGGAATTAACGTCAGTGACTCAACTGACGTTAATTCCACGTGGAATGTGACTTGATCACACGTGCTCCTCCTGTGCCTGTGGGGCTGATGGGAAAAAATCCTAGCTTCAAATTAATAAAAAAGAGTTATGGATGTTCAAATAATGATAATGTTAAAACTCAGGGATCGTATTCTCGTACAAGCTACGATATATCGTAGGCTTCTGATTGGTCGAGATGGCCATCTCGACCAATTAGAAGCCTATGGTATATCGTAACTTGTACAATAATACAGGCCCGGATATACTGTACTGTGATATTGTACTGTACTGTGATATACTGTACCCACTTCAAGTTGTGGATCGCGGTAGCGAGACACAACTTCAAGTGGATGAAAATTGTAATTTTTACTGTAGCGTTTTAAGAGTTAATTTTGATGAATTCAGAAACGAATACTAGTATTATTCAAAATATGATGTGTATAGAATATGAAAAATATAACCATGACTGTTGAACTAGGGGGGGGGGGGTGGAGTGGCCATCTAACACGAGACGCTGGGCCAATGTTGTTTTAATGTCGGCTTACTTGTTGATGTCGCACACATCTGTACGTATTACAGTGTCACTTAAATGACCATTTGTGCCGAATGTCACTTAAATGACCATTTGTGCCGAATGTCACTTAAATGACCATTTGTGCCGAATGTCACTTAAATGACCATTTGTGCCGAATGTCACTTAAATGACCATTTGTGCCGAATGTCACTTAAATGACTAATTGTGCCGAAAAGTGACGTAAAGCAATAATTTACTACTACCGTACGGTAAAAGTACCATCACCATATACTTAAAGTATCGCGTGTGTTTATAGCCTGATGCAGCAGTAACCTGGGTTGGAATAAATAAAAAACTCCAGCCCAAACCCTCCCCCCCTCCTGGAGATTGAATGGTGGCCCCCTTACTGCTTACATTGTTTGTCTCAGCCCGCTGGTATAACAGTAACTGATAACTTATGAAGTCAGTGGTTACTGTTGTTTGATTACTTTCAATCTCTGCTATTTGCGTTTACATCCATGACTATATACAGTGACACACAAACACCAGCAATTACCTGTGCGTGGGGCAAAGCGTGGTGCTCGCGTTTTTATGACATGCTTTTTAAGTATTCTCGGGTATTTACGATTCCTCCCTTTGGGCATTTCTCTCATGTAGGTGCTAAAAGTACCGTGTTGGTGAACACTATATTGTATATGTATCTATATATATATATAGCTTAAAGGGACTAACCCAACACCTGATAATACCATGTTAGTCAACACTTCAACAGCGCGATTAGCCCAGATCTTAGGCATGTGATACAGATCTCGACCAATCACTATAGGACTTTAACCCTTTAAGTCCTCACGTTTCAAACCAAATGAAATGACACTGAAATTGATGACATAGTTTGTGGTGGATTCCACTTTAACCCTTTAAGCCCTCACGATGCATTAACCCTTTCGAGCCTGAATTTACGGCTTGTAGTGGATGAAGATGACAATGGTTAATTCAGGCTTGAAAGGGTTTGAAAAAATTTAATATGGGAGTCTAGGAGATGTCTATTTTTTGTTAATATAAATATTTTTCGTCATATGAAGCTGGAAATTGCGTCAGCAATTCCAGCTTCAAATGGATGAAATATAGAAATATACACTTCAGCGGCATCAGGGTTAAGTACGTGTTCTGTATATGGACGAGGAATTTTTATAACCGGATTACTTCACCAGCAGCCGTTTCTGCTTAAACAACTCAAAAAATATTTGACTATGTTCTTGAAGTGACATTGGATTAAGTAATTAGTATTCCGTGTAGACTAGTAGGCGTGTGGTGCATGGGAAAGTCAACCTAATATCTGATCAAACATTGTAGTGATTGTTTTCAATGTGTTCAATACTTAGACTATATATTTACTACTCATATCTCTGTCAACTTCGGATGAATATAAAATATTTGAGATTGGGATCTTGAATTGATTATAAGTGAGTGTGGTGTTAAAGTACCCTGATGACATCGCAAGGCTCTGACACAGTGACCTCCATTTTCAAATGTTATAGTTCTAATACGATCAAAAGTTTACGTCAGCTGAAAATAGCCTAGTTTTCGTAGGCCTTTAAAATATTAGTCTCAATTTCATGACATCCGAGTTTTTTGGTAGGTAGCACGAGTGTCGTTTTCACACAGCTGGCTTTGGAAACAAAATGGCGGTCAGTGTGACTGGGCCTCGCGCAGTAAATGAGTTAGGCGGCCCAGTCATAACGGCTAGTGTTAAAGCTGATCTAAAATACATGTAGATCTGTTCTTAAAACAAAAGTTCTGGAGTGGATATTCAATTAATAATAACAGTCCAGACTGTAATCCTTTGTTAGATTGTCTGAATGATAACATGGAAACGGTGAAATCCATATAATGGACAATGCTGGTTTTATGTTGGGCCAGCGACGCAGACGATGGCCCAACATTAAACCAGCCTTTGCCGATTGTGATGCCTTGTGACCTGGAGCTAAGTTAGATGTTTGCTCCAATGGGTGCAAACTGTAGGTGACATGAGTACAAAATGACATGTGGCGAGGTAACCTGGGTACGCGATGACTAGGGGATGAGTTGACATATACCACAGCAGGGGATAATCTCCACGGGGGCTGGAGGGGGGGGGGGGGGAGAAAAGATCTCCTTACCAGACAAGGATCTCACTATTTACCAACAGAACACTGAATTATTACATTACAATTTTATGTGATATAACCTTCTAACCAGACTTAGTTACTGTCACTATTGGTAACATATATGTCTCCAAATAAACTTTTTTTTTTCTTGATTATATTTGTGACATGTATGCATTGATTGAATACCACCATTTTGAACCATGTAGGCTAAATCGGACCACAATACCCTAGTGTCATAATGGATGGACAATTGAAGTTTTATAGACCCTTTTTTTAGTCATTTTTTTGTTTTTTGTTCTTTAGTGCAGCGCTTGTCGATTGTTTCATTGTCCCATGAGTTAAAACTGTCTGGATATTCAATAACTCTATGGGATAACTACATATTCACCAAGGAAAGATATCGGCTTCATCGGGATTCGAATCCGGTACCCATGGGCTCTGATTCAACCACAATAACAATAAACTATCCTGGCGCCATCATGCATGGGGGTATTTATAGGCGGCAACATTGGTACAGGTCTCTCAGAGAAGGGGACGTGGTGTAATGGCCAGTACCAGAGCGACTGACTGCCTCGCCAGTCATGCATGCGTCCCGGGTTCGAACCCCGCTGCTCCCGTGTAGGATTTTTACAGAAACAGCATTGTTTCTCACTTCTCAATGTGACTAGGCGATCACGTTAATGTCGGCCTCGTCGAGTTAAGTTTGAGACCAGTGTATCGACGTTAATTTCGCGCGGAGCCCCGCGCTGCGCGCTCCTCACACAACATATCTCTTGATTTCCGAGAGAGTGCCTCATTGTCAGTGGTCCAGTTTAGCCTAAATATCACATATGGATCGAAATTCAGAGGTAGGCTACTGGGCTCGAATCCAGACCGGATTTTGTAATTGGGGTTGTGCATATACAGTGCTCTAAACCGTTCAAAGGTCTGGAGTGTGCAGTGCTGTCTATGACACGTACATGGTGATTCGTGTCATTCGATAAGAGTAGGAGATAGTCTCGACTTCAGGCTTCCTTCTGTCGCGATATTGCCACTATATGTAGAGAGCGATGTAAAGCGATATTCACTCAGTTTGCCCCCCCCCCCCCTCTACTGTGTGTGATGATGTGTGCACAGCAAACACGACAATTATGTTTTATTGTTGGGCCATTACGCAGACGTTGGGCCAACATTAAAACAGCATTGTATCAACGTGTCGTGTTTGCTTGATGGTGACAGTGATCGCGCTCAGTCAGCCATGACCAGTGTGTTTATTGACCCCCTCCCCCCTCCCCCGGGGCCGGGTCCCCCCCTCCCCCCGTGAGGCCGGGTACACCTGTGCTCACCCCGCACCTAGCTGTCAGTGAGCGCCGTGAGCACCGTGAGCCTCATCACTGCTCATCTTACACTCCACAGCAGAGCCCGCCGTGTATACACTCCACAAAATAGACTTCCACGACCTGGAAACTAAACGGTGATCATTTGAATAAAATATGGGAAAATACAGCACTCGTCCAATGAATAAAGTGTGAGCCTTCAAGCGAACACCTTATGTATTGGACGAGTGATGTATTTTCCCATATCACACTAAAAATATACATTAGACACTCTACAACAGAGAGATGTAGGCCTACATGGATATCAGAAGGAATAAAAACTCCGGTACTGACTTCATAACAGATTTACCGGAGTACGCATATTGCGTACCATAGCAGGAGTACGCACATTGCACATCGCACATCGCGTACCATAGCAGGAGTACGCACATTGCGTACCATAACAGGAGTACGCACATTACGTACGTAACAGGAATACGCACCATGACGTACCATAACAGGAGTACGCACATTGCGTACCATAACAGGAGTACGCACATTGCGTCCCATAACAGGAGTACGCACATTGCGTACCATAACGGGTGCATTGCGTACCATAACAGGTGTACGCACATTGCGTACCATAACAGGTGTACGCACCACGACGTACCATAATGGGAATACGCATCATGACGTACCATAACAGGAATACGCACATTGCGTACCGTAACGGGAGTACGCACCATGACGTACCACAACGCGCCATGGTTAACACCAGACGTTCACCCAATGTTGGTTTAATGTTGGGCCAGCGTCGCAGACGATGGCCCAACATTAAACCAACTTTGATTTAATGGAAACAGCATACAGTGTATCATTGAATTGTGTGTACGCCGCGTGTTTGTGGGTTTATAACAGGAGTACGCATCATACGCATTAATGGAGTACGGCCCATATATACCTAGTAAGCACGAGAAATTAACTCAATGTTGGATTAATGTTGTACCAACGTTGTACATGGTGGCCCAACACTGAGCCAACATAGAATAAACGTCTCGCATTTTCTGGATACACTCCACAACAGCACAGCGTTTCCATGGAAACCATCAGGATATATTAAACCTGGCCGAAATTAAGGTCGATACAAACTGGACGTGGCCGCCATTAACGTGATCGCAAGGATATTTATTTGAAAAACATCCACGTAGAATCAGCGGGGATCGAGCCCGGGACGCCTCGTCCCCCTCTCTGGAATCTCGATACAAGTGTTTACGGAGGTGGAATATAACTTCACGTCAATAGTGGTACTTATGAAGGCTGGGTGAGAGGGGTAGTAGACCTGATATCATAACAAATTAAATTATAAATTCAGTTTATCCCCTCGCTACTATATCGTCTCCTTGGATATGAAAGGGTGTATCTGCCATTTTACAAAGTGGCAGATACACCCTTTCATATCCAAGGGCGGGCTATATGATTATAAAAAAAGGATACAAATTCTACAGAGATATTCTACCATTGATATTTTCCAAGTTATGCCTATATAGGATCGTGAGTTGTGACGTAGGCAGTGATGAAGTTTATAGATTTTACAGCACCAGCACTTCTAGAGAGCCTAATTCTTCAGAGACTCGACCTCAGAGGCGCAGAAATCGGAATCAATATCAATCCGATTTTCGATGTCCAGAGCCCACAAAAGCTTGTATAGATTGACATACTACATCCTTCTTTGCAAACTAGAGATTCAGGTTTCTCAAAGGACGTGGGTCGTCTCCACTGCGCAGAATCAAATATGGTAAAACATCTACTCCAACACAAAAATGCTGGTATAATTATAGAATCACGCTACAAAACGCTTGCATCATAACAACACATAATCTAGGTTACTAAATCTTTAACTACATACTCGATGCCCATTTATACAAGACTCGTGTTCACAAAACCTATTTATGCAAGATTATGGAAACTCAAAAAACGTGGATTGTCTCCACTGCGCATTGGGAAATATGGTAAATATATCTGCAAGAAATATCCACCCGATCGCTTTAATTATTAAGCGGACCAAGGAAGTTTTCCTAGTTTTTCTTTTATGTTTTTGCCAATTAGCTTTTACTGTCACACGTAATATTAATTCACCGTCTAACCACTAGCTGAAGTGGTGATTACACCAGAAAGTCGTCTGGAGGTCATAAGGTCAATGTTTGGTGATAACCTGAGCGCTCCCGCGAAGATAACATGTCGTCATTGTCACCGACTCCATGTCACAGGCTCATCACAAACACCCTTTGTCTGCTAAAGCTTACATGTCTCGGTACATAACACCCTTTGCCTGGTACAGCTTACTAGTGTCTGCATATGCGTGATATTCAAAATAATATAAAGTAAGGTGTTAGTGACAAGTTTGAAGTATGTTCTATAAAGCTTAATTAGGAGAAAATATATATATTTTTTTGAAGTTACGTTGGGGAACTGACTATTAGGACTACAAAGGGGTATATAATATCAAAGTGCTACTCATGTCTGTAGCAGCTTTCAGCCTTATTATGTGGCAGACAAAAAAGGAATGAAAAATTAGCTTTTAATTTGTTGGATTACCATATGTTTCTACAAAATTGATGTAAGTCATCTTTGCCAACCAACTCAAAGTTGTGGGTCGCGTTAGCGAGACACAACTTCAAGTGGGAGAAAAATTGAATTGTGGTATGTAGCGCTTAAAAGGTTATTTTTTTCAATTTTGCTCATTTGTAATTGAATGGTCTCACCCATAATCACGATAATTAAAAATTTAAAATGAGTGAATTTTTTTTTCCGTAGTTATTTTTTTTCAGGTCAAGTTGTGCTGCGTAAATAAAATACGTGCAAATTACGTCTACGTATTTATTTTTTCAAATTCCAATTAAATATTGTATTTTTTAATTTTTGACATGTGCCATTAACACGTGACTCTGACAAAAGGGTTTTCATAATGCTGAGCTATGGATGTCAAAAGGTCATTATACGTGGCTCTAACAGGCAAAGGGTTTTTCTAATAATGAGTTATTGGTGTTAAAGGAGACGCTCACAAATCACTCAAGATAAAAAGAGGACAGTGGATTCAGACTTTGAAGCCTTTTTTATGTTAATCTCACGTTGATTCATGAGGAGAAGAGGAAAAGGTCATATAGCGACCTGTAATGCTGACTAACATCACACGTTGGCACAACGCTGGGTCAATGTTGGGCAGCGTGCAACGCTGCCCAACATTGAACCAACGTTGGACCAACATCTCATAAAAATCCACCAAACACAAGTGAATGAACCAGCGTTGGTTTAATGTCAGCCCATCGTCTCCGACTCCAGCCCAACATTGCACCAACATCTCGTGATAAAAACACATCAATCACGTCAATGAAACCAATGCTGATTTAACATCAGCCCAACGTCTACAACTCCAGTCCAGCATTAGACTAACATTGGACCAACATCTCGCGTTTGCTTGTAACACCATAATCACCAGACTTCACGCATTCAATCTCACTTGTCTGAACTTGGCACCAGCAAAAGGTCACGTGATCGAGCTGCAGCCAGCCAATTAGAGAAGCTGGATCAATGATGTTTTAATGTTGGTCCAGCGTTGCAGACGTAGGGCCATCATTAAAACATCATTGATTGCGTCTTTTGTTTTTTTCTGGTACAGCCCGTATATATCTATATAGGTGTATGACGGGCGATTAGCTGATCAGTATAAAGAAAAGTGGCTGTCTGTCTGTCTAGGAATAACAGGTCACAATGCTATTAATATAACCATACCTGTGTTAGAATCTACATTAGGTGTCTTGGGTGTACAATGAGAAGTCTACAATAATGGCGGAATCGACAGAATCTATATAAAATTACATTGAGAGGACTACAATAATTGTAGAATTTTAGAATTGCAGAATTTTCATAGAAATACATTGAGGTCTACAATAATGACGGAATCTACATAGATTCACATTGAGAAGTCTACAATAATGGCTGGATGATGGAAATAATATCTCACAATATATCAATATGATCTGGATAGGAGGATTGTCTGCAAATATTATCAATATTATGTGGGGTTTACGCAATTATCACCAATGTAATCTACATAGCTCTACACTCTAGTGTAAGCTTTATAGGTCTACACTTCAAGTTATATTAAAAATATTAAATACACTTAGTCTTCACTTCTTGATTAGGCCTGCAGTTTTTATATATTATCTCCGACAGAGTCTTGCAACCAAATCCTGCAGCTATCATCAGGATTAGAGAGTTATACTGGCTTACACTAAAACTAAAACTTGGCACTAAAATGGATAGCCAAAACACACTGGTGTAATCTACATGATATACTAGAAACCTGCAATTAGCGTATTTTCTGTGATCTACATGGACGTACACTACATGATTAGAAGGATAACACTGAAACACATCAGTGTTATAACAGATTATAACAGACAAGTATTATAGAGGTCTACTAGTGAAATGAATATAAAAAATATAATATACACTGAAATAGACTAAACAGGATATACCAGGAAACTACAATCACTCTCTTTATTATAATCCACATGTATACGCCACTAGAGGATTAATACGCTGCAAATAATAGTATTTTGTATTTCATTTGAACATAGATACAGTAAATCTCGTATAATTTGTAATATTCATTGTGTTGTTTCACTACTTAGTGGTCTTGAAGGTTGTTTGACTCGTGGAATACTAGAGCAATGTTCTACATCCATATAACTGTAGTAGACATAATGTAAAGACTCGCTACGCAAAATACAGTAAAATACTGTTTCTCAAAATGTTTTCTAAGCCATTAATATTATTCCTCTGTAGGTGCTTTCTCGACCCTTAAGATGATGAAAGATTGTTGTATCAACCATGGAGACCAAAGGTTTTTTTTCAATTTAACATCATACTTGTCTTATAGTTAGCTATTTCCGCTTCATTTGAATACAGGTCTATGTTATGGGTCTACGGCCATTATAAATATTTTTACTCTTCAGT
This sequence comes from Flabesymbios commensalis, assembly GCA_964017125.1. Classification (NCBI taxonomy): domain Eukaryota; kingdom Metazoa; phylum Annelida; class Polychaeta; order Terebellida; family Flabelligeridae; genus Flabesymbios; species Flabesymbios commensalis. Next base: position 1,045,144 of record OZ024917.1, read on the forward strand.
GCGGGGATCGACTTTAGACGTCAGAATCTGACGTCCATAGACGTCAGATTCTGACGTCTAAGGTCGGTCCCCCCACTGTAAGGGTTAATAATATTTAAGTATTTTCCAATAGTATACATGATATATACCAATGTATGCCATAGGAAAATTTTGTCATATTCTGAAAAAAAATATTTCTGTCGAGGAAGAACTTTCTTAAGAACATTACAACATTTCACAGTATTTTACATAGGTTGTCTATCTATACAGAATTATTATTCAGAACAGGTGTAAGCTTTGTTTATTTTCCCGTAGAGCCGTTCTCTAGTATTCCATCAAACAGACCCACCTTTGAGGACCCTCTGTCAGTGTTTGTGGTTGATATCATGATGATGTTGTATACAGGGATAAGGATGTAGACGTGTAAGACGTGTAAGGGGAGATCACACTGTGACATGATGCAAGCTGGGGCTCAGCGGCGACACTGTGTGGTTCTCCTGCCATACTCAGTGGAAGAGTCACAGCTTGAGGAACTCAGGCGACAAAATGCGACGCAATGCGACAATGTGACAGTGAACAGTGAAGTGGAGCCTCACATGAAGGAAGTGTGGCGAACCGCGACGCAATGCGATGCAACGCAATGCGACAATATCATGCTGAAATCTGTAAAAGGGGATCAGTTTGATGAACTGAGGCAACAAAATGCGACGCAACGCGACAATGTGATGCTCGAGTCAGACTACATAAAAATAAAAAATACCCTGATGCGACAAAATGCGACACAACACGACAATGTGCTGGACAATCTAAATTCACCGATGGGACGCGATAATGCCGCGGCGTTTTCTCATTTAGAGGCTGAGTCAGAGGAATTGACATGTCGCGGCGACAATGTCATGGCGAACTCTGTGGAAAGAAAAAACACGGAGGAGGCCTTGATACAAGGCGATAATATAATGCCTTGTTCTTCCGGACAAGAAATGCGACAAAATGACTGTGAGAATTGTGATGGCGTGGCATGTATGCGACATGATGGCGTGGTATGCATGCGACATAAATCTGACAACCATAAACTGGAAGACATTATGGAAGCGACACCTCATACAGAGGATAAGCAACAGTGTGATAAAGTCATGATAAACAATACAACAACACAACGCCCGACAACGCATCGAAAAGAACCAACGCAACGCCCGACAACGCATCAAAAAGTGACGATACCCCGCAAGCTGACGCCCCCACATCCGGTGTGTAAGGCGCATGTGTCAGCCTCACTTTCAGATTACCCCCCGCCGCCCGGCCCCCTGACTCCCTACCCGGTACAGATGTACCCCTGTGACGTCACTACCTCGGGTACAGCCCGCGGGTACCAGGAAAGCCTGTTACTGGGCGACTTGTCAACACCATACGGTGCTGTTACCAATGGCAACCGTATGTCCGCCCACCTGGCAACACCTGTTGCTATGGATGATTGTCAAAATGAACAGGTGTCAAGTGTTTCCATGGCAACAACGAGTAAGTCAGTACAACGGAATATACAGGCGTCAGCTGATGTGGTACGCAGCGTGGATGTAGTACCCAGGGTGACGGCGACCCATGGGGTGGATATGGTGACCTTTGACTCTGGTGTACGGGGTATGGTACCCGCTGGTACCGGTGACGCCCCTACCCATCGTACCAGGAGGTACTCTATGGGTGACACGGCTCATCGTGTACCGTGTATAAAGGGTACAAATCACGCGGGTACCAAACCACATGACTCAACAAATCACAAGCCACACAGGCGACGAAAAAACAGTCTGCATGGGTTCATACACTCACTCAACTGGCGAAAACGGCCTGTACATGTAGAGGAGTCGAACCCCAGACATGTGGACACAGCTCACAACGGGAACACACCTTATTATCATGATCTGAGTGCAAAGTCACAGAATGTGATTACAGGAAACATAAACGCAAGACAGGATTCGAACCCCATACACGGACATATAAGAGAGGGCTCGAACCCAGTACCCAGTAGTGATAGCGGGGATGCGAACCCACGACCAGCGGCACGTCACAGACAGAAGAGGCGCAGCGTACCCTGGATGTTTAAAACATTGGCCACGGATCCTCAAAATTGTGGGCCCCACCTGCATGCCGTAAGCGGTGGGCCCCACCAACATAACTCCCAGAAACCACCGCGATCTCCTGATGACGTCACACATCCTCAGGTAAGGGGCGCAACACGAGACATTGACCCAAAGCTGCTTTAACCCTTTGAGTCCTCACGATGCATTAAAGCATCATTTTACATCCCTGAAAACATACTTAATTTTCCCACAACTAAGGGTTTTAGAATGAAAATTTCCATGAAACTGGTTACCAACACATGGCAATTTTCTTTAATTTTTCACCCACTTCAAATCATTTTCATCCACTACAAGTCGAGAATTGCGACAGCAATTCGCGGCTTGTAGTGGATGAAGATGACAATGATAAATTCAGGCCTGAAAGGGTTAATGTTGGTCCAACGTCGTAGATGGTGGCCAAACATTAAACCAGCATTGGGTCAACGTATTGTTTGCTTTTGGTGGATACTGTATTTTGTATCTCATGATAAACATCGTTGTGTTTTTCACACTTCACCTACGTTTATCAGCATGTCGTTTTCTTTTGACGTGCGGTATTTTTTATATCTCATGATCGTATTTTTTTCACTCTCACCTATATCTATCGCTTACACGTAATTCGTGTCTGTGTTATATGATTTGCCATGTTTTATATACTGTAGATCTGGTAATTTTCGCGTGTTTTAATTTTCGCGAATTTATGATTTTGAGACTTTTCACGAAGTTTAGAATTCGCGAATCTTTAGTAGCGCTATTTATAATAATAATTTTCGCGAGATTCTTGAATTCGCGAATTTGTCCTCCTCGCGAAATTCGCGAAAATTAAAACCTCGCGAATATTATCAGATCTACAGTATATTATATTGGTAGTTACTGCAGTAATAACGAATAAACGTGTATTGATTTAGCGTTACAACATCTTAATCACCGCTCACTCTCTGATATAGGTTTCCTAAATCACCAGTAGAACATTATATTATTTCACACGTAGTTAATCTGTGGATTAAAGTCTAGCAGACCATTTTTGCTATCACCCCTGCTAGTTGCGTCAATAAACGTTTTCAGCCTTATTTTGTGTTCCAAACAAGTCGTCCCAGTGTCAGTTTAATCAAATATAAAGTGATTAGTTTATTGTTGGGCCAGTGTCTGCGACACTGGCCCAACAATAAACCAACACTGGGACATTAAAGAAAAATGAATAATAAATCTACTAGATTGTCATATGTTTTGATGTAGGCCTAAGTCGCACCAACTAAACTTCAATTTGTTGGTCGCGAAACACAAGTTAAAGTTGGTGAAAAGTCTTGTATAACCATGATAACTTAGCGTTTTATAGATTGCTATCGCATCTTATGATATCTGGCAATACCTATCTTGTGGCACATAGCACAATAGTGCGTACTGCCACGTATTACACAGATATTAAACATATTGTGTTTATATGCCTTATGGCGAAATACCTGATTCAGTGAATGTATAGGTCTAGCTCGCAGATGGAATAGATTATAAGTTCATGTATAGTCGGCAGCCCAGCGTACCTGTATAATAGAAACGTTTACCTGTTTACTATATGATATGGTGTTGAAGCGAAAACGCCCGCATTTTTTCCAATCAATTTGAATTGACACAATGTTGTGTCAATGTTGGCCCACCGTCTGCGACGCTGGGCCAACATAAACACAACATTGTATCAATGTGTGGTGTTTGCTGGGTGGTAGATATGGTGTTTTATATTATACATGGTCTGATGCTCGTACATCACTTTACAGTTCTCAGCTCAGCACGACTAGATAAACGGTTATTTACAGTCGCACCACAGCTCTGACGTGCAAAAACCAGTAACTGATCTTTGTCATTGAGGAGTTACTGTAATTTGCTTTTTTGTCGGTACAAAAGCAAACACATTATGTGCTTACCTGTCATGAAGTAGTTACAGTTGTTTGCATTGGCGACCACATAAAGCAGTATCTGTTTTTATTTTAGTGTCTATGTGAATATTGCCAACAGTAATGCAACATTGGTCGGTGTCTTGTGTTAGTTGGGAGTACTACACACTTCATGCCTTTGAACAGTTCGGAGTACTGTACCGGGATTCGAGCCCAGAACCTCTTCGAGTCTCAAACCATCGAGTTCACACCCATTAACCCCTAAAGCGCTGATTTTTTTTGTATAAGCCATGAAGACCAAAGGGTTATTTTAGATTAGAAATCATAAATGTCTTAGTTATCTCTTTCCGCTTCATTTGACATATGTTATGGGGTTACGACCATTAGAAATATTTTTACTCTTATTACAGTGCGGAGATCGACTTTAGACGTCAGAACCTGACGTCTACAGACGTCAGATTCTGACGTCTAAAGTCAATCCTCGGCGGGTCGCGCTGTAAGAGTTCAGTAGATACCGTTGTTTGACTTTTCACGACACTAACACCGTAACTCCGTTATCATGTTGATAAATGACTTGTGCGTCTGTTCAGTCATGCTTGCATCAATGACTTTTCCCCAGACAATGAATGTCAGTCGACGATAACAAAACGCAGTATATACCATCCTTCTGAACTTAAAAAGATCGTATATTTGTTTCGTATTAACCCAAACAGTTATTAAACAGAATAAACTGTTTAAATTGATGTAAAACAAAAAAAAGAGAGTTTTAATTCAATGGCCCTTTACAGAAAAGAAACTGCTTGGATTAGTTGCCACAAACCTCCGTGTTAATATATTCGCCGTATCTTGAGATCTGTCTCCTTATTTACCCCAGGAAGTAAATCCGGCTGAACACGACCCTTATTTACCCTTAATAACCTGTACTGGGGTCAGGGGTTTTTTAATACATGTATATTAACTCTTTCAGATTATTTGGGTGTAAATGATATAGGCCTACGTCCAACCCTTATATTGCTAGAGACACTTCAGCCGATATGATTTAAATCAAAATAATTCAATAAAGAATGTCATTAGTTATTCACTCTTACAGCGCGGGGATCGACTTTTCACGTCAGAATCTGACGTCTGTAGACGTCAGATTCTGACTTCTAAAGTCGATCCCCGCATTTAAAGAATTAAAAAGGGGCTAAGACATTTATGATGATTTCAAATTGAAAAAAACGTTGTTCTCCATAGTTTATACACAAATATTTCAGCGCTGTAAGGGTTAAAATACAGAAGATTGAATTTTCAAAATGACATGTTTTACTTGGGTATTTTGTCAGATTGTGTAATTTTTATCTATTGTGGGGTGTGAACGGCAGCAATTTACACCGCCCAGCGAGCGATATTATGATGAAATAGTGATAGGATTAGTATTACAACGCTTCCCTTACAAAACATTTTTATATAAACCAAGATACCAAGGAGTTATTTTCAATTTTAAATCGTCATAAATGTCTTAGTTAGGCTACATAGCTCTTTCTGTCTCATTTGAATACCTATGTTATGGGTCTACGGCCATTATACATATTTAATTTAATTTAATTTTTTTCAGTGCGGAGATTTAATTTTGAAAATCACCCCCTTCCCCCCCCCCCCGCACTGAGAGAGTCCAAAATGAAAGGTTTACTTCATGGTTTACTTCATTTGAAGAGTAAAGGTTATGAACTGATTTAGAAATATTGACTATAGACGTCAGAATCTGACGTTTATAGACGTTAACCCTTTGAGTCCTCACGATGCATTAAAGCATCATTTTACATCCCTAAAAACAGACTTAGTTCTCCTACAACTAGTGGTTTAAGAATGAAAAAAATTTCCATGAAACTGGTTTACCAATACATGACAATTTTCTTTAATTTTCTATCCACTTCAAGTCATCTTCATCCACTACAAGTCGAGAATTGTGACAGCAATTCGCGGCTTGTAGTGGATGAAGATGACAATGGTAAACTCAGGCTTGAAAGGGTTAAAGTTGCTCCCCGCGCTGAAAGTGTTTAATGTTCTAGTATGTAGAGGGTGTCAGCGTGTTAAATGACCGGCTAATGTTAGTTAACAACGCTAGGTCAGCCGAGACGCGAGATAATGGCCGGGCTGAGTGAAATGCACGCCAAATTTCAAAGAAAATTGGCAAAAAAAAATAATCAAAATGGCTACAATCTGATAATCTACCCGGATATTTGCTGGCATATTTTGTGAGAATCCTGGCAGAAATACATTAGCAACCGTCATGGGTCAAATACAAATAGCAGTCTATTATTATTTTTCTTTTGTTAACAGGATATTAGTTCCTGTTATCATAGTTATATTAACCTTTCAGATCCTGCATTTACACTAAAATCTTCCCCCACACTCTACAAGCCGTCGATTTTAATGTGGCTGAAAATGACGCGAAGTGGGTGGCGAATTAAAGAAAAATGACGTTAAAACAGTTTTTTTCCTTCTTATTTTCTAAAACCCTTTGCTGTAGGAAATTAATTCGATTTTGTACAGAATGTTCCTGGTGAGGGGTTTAAAAGGGTAAACAATATATTTCTAGTCCGTCTGACACTAATGCGCTTTGCCATGCAGGATACAATTATAATTAAAATATGATAAAATGTTTATTAGAGCGCACGACTATATATAGGCCGGCTTGTCCAGTAGTAAACATTATCACACATAAAACTATCATAAACCCTTTTTCAATTTGAAATAATCATAATTGTCTTAGTTAGCTCTTTCCGCTTTATTTGAATACCTATGTTATCATGGTTATGGGTCTACGATCATTATAAATATTTTACTTTTTCAGCGCGGGAACCATCTTTAAATGTCAGAATCTGACGTCCACAGCCGTCGGATTCTGACGTCTATTTATTTATTTATTTGTATTTATTTATCTATTTACTTAAAGTCGCTACCCGCGTTGAAATGGTTAAAGTGAGTTTAATAAAAAATGGTTTAATTGTCTTACAAATATATCCAGTGTTTTATTTAGGTAAACTATTCCAGAGATCAAGATTTCAGAGTCATTTAGGCGTTTTAATTCTGGTTAATCTGTAATAAAATGACTGACCACCTGACTTGACTCAAGTCTTTTGCCGTCTTAGTTTTCGATCGCGTTGAGTATCGTTAGTATTAAAAAAACATACCTCACTTCAAATGTCGGCCTCCGCTGGCGAATGGTTGTGATAACCCGTCGACATTGGTCCAGCATTGGGTCAATGTCCGGTGTTGGGGGAGTAGTGATCAACTGGTGATATATTTATATACGTGATCTTATAATGGATCGCTGTGGCCAACAACAATCAGCTGACCTTACCCAAGGTCACCGGACCAAGGTCACGGCGCGAAGGGATCAAACAGAGAATTGACAAATATAAGATCTTAGCACACCACGAATGCCGTGTAGGTATACGCAGCACACTATTACGAATGCCGTGTAGGCATACGCAGGCTCACAGCATTATTAATGCCATGTAGGCATACGCAGGCTCACAGCATTATTAATGCCGTGTAGGCATACGCAGGCTCACAACATTATTAATGCCGTGTAGGCATACGCAGGCTCACACCAATATTAATGCCGTGTAGGTATACGCAGGCTCACACCATTATTAATGTCGTGTAGGTATACGCAGGCTTACAGCATTAATAATGCCATGTAGGCATACGCAGGCTCACACCATTATTAATGCCGTGTGGGCATACGCAGGCTCACACCATTATTATTGCCGTGTAGGCATACGCAGGCTCACACCATTATTAATGCCGTGTAGGTATACGCCATTGAGAATGCCGTGTAGGTATACGCAGCACACCATTACGAATACCATGTAGGCATATGCTTACTCCTTAGAAGCAGGGGGGGGGGGGTATTTACATTCAAATACACACAGTGCCAGGGATCGAATTTCAAATCTTGTGTCTGGAGGGCAGTGTAATCTCATTCATCCCACCATCCTTCAAGAGATTCTCCTGGCTCAGTCTAGCATATATGTGTACAGTGGTGACCTAGAAATACATTCATTCATTCATTCATTCATTCATTCATTCATTCATTCATTCATTCATTCATTCATTCATCCATCCATTCATTCATTCATACATTCATTAATTAATTCATTCATTCATTCATTCATCCATCCATCCATTCATTCATTCATTCATTCATTCATTCATTCATTCATTCATTCATTCATTCATTCATTCATTCATTCATTCATTCATCCATCCATTCATTTATTCATACATTCATTCATTCATTCATTCATTCATTCATTCATTCATTCATTCATTCATTCATTCATTCATTCATTCATTCATTCATTCATTCAATCATTTATTCATTCATTCATTCATTCATACATTCATTCATTCATTCATTCATTCAATCATCTATTCATTCATTCATTCATTCATTCAGTCATTCAGTCATTCATTCATCCATTTATTCGTTCATTCATCTTAATTTTCTCTCATATCCATTAAAAAAGTTAAGATTGATCCTAACTTTTTTAATGGAAATGAGAGAAAGTTAAGATAAGTAAGATACGAGGAATATAATTATTAACATGTTTAGTGGAATTAGCCCTGTTTGTATACCACATTTCTCATGTTTATATAGTATAAATGTGGATTTTCATGTTAAAAGACACAAATCAAGATATGTTTTCGGCCTTTGTATCGCGATATACACCCCTCCTTCGAGACCCCCTTTGATTTCACTCCGTCACACGTCACAGTGGGGTCACTGGGTCGTCACTATGTGTGACGTCATAGAATTACGTCATAGAATGAGGTGCTGGGTGATGTAACCCATACAACATGTACAACGACAGTGACGTAATATACGTGTGCTCAATACGTGATGATATAACACACTGACGTGGATGATACTGTGCTTAACCCTTTCAAGCCTGAATTTACCATTGTCATCTTCATCCTCTACAAGCCGCGAATTGCTGTCGCAATTCTCGACTTGTAGTGGATGAAGATGATTTGATGTGGGTGAAAAATTAAAGAAAATTGCCATGTATTGGTAAACCAGTTTCATGGAAATTTTTGTTCTAAAACCCTTAGTAATAGGGAAAATAGGTCTGTTTTCAGAGATGTAAAATGATGCCTTGATGCATCGTGAGGGCTTGAAGTGTTAATACGTTATGTGCCGCCAGCATACGCCAGTATACGCCAGTATACGCTGATAACCGACCCCCTGTTCCCGCACATTATATCAAGGAATTTAGAAATTCCTTGAGTATACAGAAACTCATCACCCATCCCTCCCGCTGCTAAAATAGTGTGATATATACTTTTGAGGTTAAATGGTTTTGAAAATGTCAGAAATGTTTAAGTTGAAGATAACTTCGACAACAACTTCATTTGAATACTTATGTTATGGGTCTACGGCCATTATAAATATTAAATGTTTAAGTTGAAGATATACGGCCATTATAAATATTAAATTCTTTAAGTGCGGACTTTTGAAGCCTCAACTCCCCCCCCCCCTCCCGCTAGGATGGGTATAAACAGAGATTGTTTATTATGTACTACAATCTCTGGTATAAAGAAGTGAATTTGAATCTATAAATAAAGATACAGATCACACGTATTATTTTACTATTAATTGACTGTATAGTATACCTAAAAAACATTTCTAAAGGTTATTACATGTATGTATATTAGTTAACTACTGAAGACTCTCAAAAAGAGCTGGCCCCGATGGCTCGTTCGGTCAGTCTCGAGATAGTGGGTAACCTGTTTGAACCCAGGTCGGATGTTTGTCATCGAGGTTATGCATATATAGTGCTACAAAGTATTCACATGTATGGAGTGTGCAATGATGTCTATGCTACTCTGTACTGGAAACAACCCCTTGAAGTCATTCGATAAGAGTAGGACATAGTCCCGGCTCCGGGCTTCTATCTATCGCGATATTGCCATGATGTGCATCAAGCAAATTAAAAAGAATGGACCTGTCTACGATGTGGGGAGACGAGAGGTAGAGAGTGGACATAACCAAGAACTTTATATCTATATAGTTTTTGCCATAACTCAGTCGTGTACCACTCTATCACTACCATCATGTAAATACGACCCATGTAGCCCAACTCCGCCTGAAACTCAAGGTGCTCTCTGAAGGGTTCCCGAACAATAGACTGCTTGCACGAGTTTGCGCAGTATACAATTGTCTGATTAAAACAGTTCAGAGTTGCTCGCTGTGTGGCGTGTTGTTATTAAAATGTGTTTAACAGTTGTCTGATTAAAACAGTTCAGCGTTGCTCACCGTGTGGCGTGTTGTTATTGAAAAAGGTGTATTCTTTCTGTATAAAGTTGTTGCTCATATATTTTGCATATCTTATAAGACTCTTATATGAGAGTGTGTTTAAACTTCAAGATTTTGTCTGAAATTAAACAAATATGATTATTTTTCATCGACTTAAAGTTGTTGGTCGCGGTAGCGAGACACAACTTCAAGTATAGTTGAATTTTTTTTTCAATCTAGGCCTAGCGCTTCAAGGGTTTATGTTGATATAACGTTGGCCCAGCATTGTAACATCATTTGTCTGATATTTTCTGCTGGCTAGGGATCATAATAACCACCTTCACGTATTTGCCCAGCTCACGCACATTATATACCATGGGTTTGATATCAATATATGGCCATAATAAATCTTGACAGAATATTGGCCACCAATTTGTGAATGGAGTCAATAGTAATGGTGGACAGACATGTTCAATAGTAATGGCGGAGGGAGGTATTCAAGGTGACCTTCGCTGTGTGGGCGATAATACCTCAAACTCAGCACATGAGCGGGGTAGCTGACATGTCCATACAGGAGCTATGGTGACCCTTAAAGCGCTGAAATAAGTTGATATAAACCAAGAGACCAAAGAGGTTTTTTTCAATTTGAAATCATCATAAATTTCCTAGTTAGCTCTTTCTGATTCATTTGAATACTAGAGTGCTTATGTTATCTAGTGTCATTATAAAGATTTTACTCTTACAGAGCGGTGATCGAATTCAGAATCTGATATCTATAGACGTAAGATTCTGATGTCTAAGGTCAGTTTCCGCGCTGAAAGGGTTAACCCTATACCTGCCAGTGGCGCCTACATGGAGCAGAGTCTGAATAACCCCCTTCTTGAGCTGCAGATTTTCAAAAATTTCTGGTGAAGATTTTTCATAATTTACTTCTTGACCCCCACCCCTCTGTATCGGAAAGCTGCGGAGGCCCCTGAGCGTTGAATTAAATAATGAAAATTTCCACCCACTTGAAGTTATGTCTCGCTACCCTGACCCTCAACTTCAAGTGGGTGAGAATGAATTTGTGTTTGATTTGAGACACAAACATTTGCAAAGCTTAATGTTTAAACACTAATTTCATCCCCAATATCAGTGATTCGATCAGCTACTAAAAATATTAAAAACAACTACGGTCGTGCTAAAGTCGTGCTTAGCGGTAAGAAAGTCAAATGCCGACGCTTGGGAAGTTATGCGAACGGTGTTCATTTGAGTGCGATATGGGAAAATGTAGCACTCGTTCAATGAATAAGGTGTGAGCCTTTAGGCGAATACCCTATTCATTGGACGAGTGCTGTATTTTCCCATATCGCACGAAAAATATACAACGTTTGTATTTTCTCACACGATCACATAACATATGACATAACTGCCATAGATACAGATCATGCTACAGCCACAGTGTGATATGGGCTGATACCGATATACGTCTCATAGAGTGAGAATTTAAGGCGATGTTTGAATTCTAAAAAAGGGGGGGGGGTCAGTGGGTTCCGATCCCTCACCACCACGCTCTGAACTGTCTACGTGCGTGTCTACGTGAAATCAGAGAAAGCATTTCTTGGTCTATGAACTATAGATTGGTATCTGACATCCAACGATAATACATTTGAACCGGAAGCACAGTGAATGTATAGCTCCATAAAGGATTGCTCGATATTATACTGAGTCTAAATAAAAATAAGTAAATGTTTTCCAAGCCATTGAGAGAATTAGTTTTCTAGATTATGTCAAGGAGCTTATTTGTACTTTTTATTGACCAGCACAATATACCCAGCCTAAAACGTACACGTGATAATAGGGAAAATATTTTTAACGCAGTTTCCAGCTTTAAATGAAGAAAACTTATTTTATTTATTATCAATTGAATGATTTGACTAAGCGTCTCCACAAACTATTTGAAGAATCTCAGTGATATTTCATCTGGTATAAAACTGGCTTGAAACTATAATATACACCTCTAGCACCACAAGGGTTACACTGTATATATACGGCTCTAGTACCAGAAGAGTTATGACGTCACCGTTTACTGTTGTTTGCCAGCTCGGGCTGCTGATAGTTTGTTTTAGCTTGTAATCCGTTGAGCTCATATAGACTCAGCGACTCAATCACTCTCCTCGTATGTGTATACTATATATATAGACTCGCTCACTCCACACCACATTACATCATCTCAGAGTAAACACATTGGTTCAATGTCGGCTCATCGTCTGGGATATTAGACCAATATTGATTTGGTGTCACCCTTTTACCTGCCCAAATTATCTTAATTTGTTTCGATCAGTTTATTTTGTCGCAAAATCTAAACTTATGGCCATGGCAGTTACCCTTTAAGCCTCACGATGCATTAAAGCATCATTTTACATCCCTGAAAGCAGACTTAATTTTTCTACAACAAAGGGTTTTAGAACGAAATTTCCATGAAAATAATTTACCAATACATGGCAATTTTCTTTAATTTTGAAACCACATCAAATCAGCGGCAGCAATTCGCGGCTTGTAGTGGATGAAGATGACAATGGTAAATTCAGGCCTGAAAGGGTTAAGTGGTTAACCTTTTCACTACCATACATGACGGAAATTCCCGTCGTCATTCGTCAATGAACGTAACCATAAAATGACACAAATTTTCGTCAAATATATACTACATTTATGTATTTTTCGTCATTTGAAGCTGGAAATTGCGTTAGCAATTCCAGCTTCAAATGACGAAAAATAGAGCTCCTACACCAGTATATCTGGATCCTGGCATGCACCCCGTCCTGGAAGTCAAAGGGTTAACAAACATCTCCAGTCAACATTAAGCAACACACGCACCGCTCTGTACATTAACCCTTGAAGCTCTGAAATATGTATGTATAAACCATGGAGCCATGAAATTATTCCTCTGTTCATTCACCTTCCTTATAGACTTAAGGCCATTATAATTTTTTTTTTTTTTTTTTTTTAGTGCGTGATCGACTTTAGACGTCATAATCTGACGTCTTTTAGACGTCAGATTCTGACGTATAAAGACGGTCCACGCGCTGAAAGGGTTAAATTCATATTGATTTGGTGTCAACCCTTTGCCTTACCAGAGATATGGCCATAGCACTTAATGGGTCGTCAAACATCTCCTATACCATGGCAAACAGAGGCTTTTCCCTTGTCTCTATATTGTCGGTAACAGGATTACATGAAGAGCAAACAGATTATGACGTCAGCATAAAAGACGACAGTTAATACACTTATCATTAAATAAATAGAAATATTATTATTTCAGATAGTCTATTCAGAAAATACTTTTTTACCATCATTTATTTTAGAAATATTATATTATACAATTAAAACAATACACATGCTGCTGCTGAGTTTAAAATCTTGTCAATTTTAACCTTTTCAGTGCGAGGACCGACTTTAGACACTGACAGAGTAAAAATACTTTGAAATGCCGTAGACCCATAACATAGGTATTCAAATGAAGCGGGAAGAGCTAAATATGACATTTATGGTGATTTTAAATTTTAAAAAGCCTTTGGTCTCTATGTTTTATACACAAATATTTCAGCGTGGTAAGGGTTAAAGAGATACACAAATTATGTTATCAGACCGATAAATTACATCGCTGCGTTGTTTCAGTTTTCTCTGCCATGGTGTTGGTCGCTGTACACGTTTGTAGGCCCCTATCATAAAGTTAAAAAAATAACTTGACGTTTTTGCTAAAAAAAAAACATAGTGCGTCATGTCACCTTAATCCTAATATGAAACATTGTCCCAATGTTGCTGCAATGATGGGCCATCCTAATAGTTTTTTTCTTACAAAAAATACACACAATAAGGATACTGGCTCAAATACTTGCTTCCCCCTCCCCCCCCTTCCTCTAGAGAATACCCAGAAGTACGGCACATTCACCCAATGCTGTTTCAATGCCGGGCCAGCGTCGAAGACGGTGGGCCAACATTGAAACAGCAGCAGAGTGAATGTGCAGTGTTTGCTGGGTATAATTTGTTTTTCTTCTACCTGAAATCACGAGTGGTAGGATTCCATTAAACCGATGTAACAGTATCTATATGTGGCGTACTCATGGGGGGGGGGGGCATTATCATAATCACTACCTTTGTGATGTTTTGCACTCGATACTTCCTGGCTTTTACCAAGTACGATCCTCTTAACATGGGGACAGCTCTTCTTAACTTGTTAACACCCAAGTCCTAGTTTCGACGAGGGACTTAACTCTACTTTTGTTGTTTGCCAACAGACAGAGGTATTTTCATTTTATTTGATCTGGTGATGACATGAAGTGTCATGATTTCATGGAATTCTCAGATATATGATATATCGTATATCAGATATCATATATCTTATATCATATATGATATTATGTAACATATATTGGACCAACCCTAAGCAAGACTACAGTCGTTTCCAATTTGTTTTATTATCTGTTCAATTGGTAATGAAATGTGATTTTAACGTCAAGATTTACAAATGTTGGATCTCAAATTAAACAAATATGAGTAATTTTCACCCACGTGAAGTTGTGGGTCGCGGCAATCCTCTTAACATGGAGACAGCTCTTCTTAACTTGTTAACACCCAAGTCCTAGTTTCGACGAGGGACATAACTCTATTTTGCATGTTCTGTAAGGGTTAATGTTTTTGTCTAAAATGTTTGTCAACAGGCCGAGGTATTTATTGTCATTTTATTTGATCTGCACAAAAAGTATCCTGATTTCATGGGATTCTTAGATATATGATATATCGTATATCATATATCATATATGATATATATCATATATCATATATCATATATGATAGTATGTAACATATATTGGATCAAGTTTCACAAAACTAAGTATTAGGTATTAGGATCATTATCACCGCGCTGACAACTACTGTAAATGTGCTACTTGAAAATCCTAATAAATATCTGTTTATACCATCCCTATCGCCGCAAAGCACGACTACAGTCGTTTCTAATTTGTTTTATTATCTTTTAAATTGGAAATGAATGAGAGTTTAAACATCACGATTTGCAAATGTTTGTCAAATTAAAACAGTAATTTTCACCCACTTGAAGTTGTGGGTCGCGGTAGCGAGACACAACTTCAAGTGGGTGAAAATTTAAATTCAATAACTATGCGCTTTAAGTGTATGAGATCGTTTTTATTTTGAGAAGAAATGTATGTGTGGTAAACGGGTTATAAATAGCAATACCTGAGGAATAATTGAGTTACTACAGATAATTGGCTGTCACTTTCTGGTCGGTGTGAGAGTTTCTGGATGATTGCGCGGTCAGAGAGGCGATGATTAGGATGTCATCACCGATCAGGAGGGGGGGGGGATGATGACATCAATGGCTAATCACAGCCGCTTAGACCGTAATCATCACTAAAATCGGTTTTAGTGCTTTTGGTTTGAATGTCAAAAAAGGTGTGTTAAATCAGGGTATTCATGATATTAAGGGCTTTAACCACTGTTAACTCTCAAGTAAATATCACTTCAATTTTCACGCACTTTAGGTTTCGTCTCGCTAGCGCGACTCGCGACACCTCCAGGCGAATAAAATCATACAACATGCCTTGGTGGTTACGAGGAATAGCAAAACAGGTTGAGATGATTGATAAACATAATTGTTTACTAGTAGAGAGAATTATTACTGGGAAAATTGTCAATATTGTGAGCATCGTGTGTATCAGTCACTCGACCTTTGATATTGTACCTGATTGGTCATTCACCTTGATCTAGAGGTCAAAGGGTCATCAGAGTGTCGCCATCTTTGTTGTTAAATTAATCTGCGCAGAGTGTTACCTTTCATCTACACTAGTGGGCGGTCAAGTGGACTAATTGGGATTGTGTAAGACGCCAAGCGAATACACCCCTAGGTCTTCACCTTCTGGTCACCTTCTGCTTTATCAAGGGTCAAACAAATTATAATAATAGTAATTATTACAAATAATAAAAATAACAACCTGGTGAAGGTGAAAAGTAGACTGCAAAATACCATTATATCGCCCACTGCGCTCAGTGTATTCTGTAACGTCGAACAGCTGTATCTGGTTATATAAAAAGTAAACAGTTAGTGCTCTTCGCCTTTCGTCCTTTTGACCTTAGTACAACGATGAAATATTTGTATGTAAACTAACATACCAAAGTGGTTTTTTTTCAAATTGAAATCATCATAAACGTCTTATTCAGCTCTTTCTGATTCATTTGAATACTTATGTTATGGGTCTACAGTCACTGTAATATTTTAATTCTTTCAGTGCGGGGAAATTCCCGTATTTTTTATTTTTGACATGGTTGTCAATAGTTAAAAATCAGGAATTTCGTCTCTATATCTAGCCTAACTGGGGAATGCGCATCACAAAAATTAAAAAACTTTTGCAGTTCTAGTCTATGGACATGTTTACATCATATGGTCATATTAAAAAGCCAAAATAAAATCACCGATTTTTTAAAGATTTTAGCCTGGGCATGTCCCTTTAAAAGCAAAGAGCTATTTGTTATTGCTTTTTGCCTTTAATGTATGTCACTTTCAAACAGCAGTAACTGTTTACTTGTATAGTGAATCACTTATTGCTACTTGATTTCGCATGACGGCATTCTACCTGTTCTATCATATCTGATCTAGTTTCAATGGAGACGATGTTACTTATATAATACATGTGCGTTATCAGGATAGGCCTATATTACGGCTAGGTAGAGGTGACGGGCTAGTAAGGGGACGATGTAACCTGATATGTTGTAATACCTGATGTGACAAATGACTAAGACGTCACTGATATTGGGAATAGAATGCGTTTAAACATCAAGATTTGAAAATGTTCGGTCTCAAATTAAACAAATATGAGTAATTTTCACCTACTAAAAGTTGTGGGTCGCGGTAGCGAGACACAACTTTTAGTAGGTGAAAATTTTTAGTGGTGATTTTTTTAAATGCAGCGCTTTAATTAAAGTGACACGCCCAACTGCCCCCGAACTTAAAAAGTTGACTAGTTTGAATTTGTGTTATATAAAGGCTTATATCCTCGTAAATCTATATTATCTTTCCCCACCCTCCATTTGAAAGAGATATGTACCCGATAAGTGTGTATTTCGGAAAGTTTATACAATTAATAACAACCATCTCCTTATCATGTTTATTATAATAGCTTTTTCATGAAATTTGGCACACACTATTTTCCTTTCACGTCGTGACTACCCTGGAGTTTCGATAAGTATGTCAGAAGTTAGACCATTTGACATGTAATAACATTCTGAGGCGAGGCTAATGGGTTTATCATGTTTATACAGGGCGACATTCTTATTTTTTTTACTACATGTTAAATAGACTAACGTTTAAACCATACAATATTTTTCAATGAGATATTCAGGGTAGTCGCGACGTGAATGGAATATGTAATTATTGCTTATATTTAGATCGCTCTCAACCCGTGACTATATTTATCATAATGGGGTTCAGGTGGATACCTCAAACCTACTTGAACACCCCCCCCCCCACCCCAGGAGATAACATCATCTAATTGATTCCAACAGGTATTTTATTGCCGCTGTTATCACTGCTCTTATCCAATATATAGACGTATAAATAACCACCTGACCCAGATCTTAGGTATGTGATTGGTCGAGATGATTATCTCGACCAATCACATCCCTAAGAAAACTGGCCAGATGAGATTGTCAATATGTAAACGCACAATGCTGGTTTAAGGTTGGTACAACGTCTGTGACGCTGGCCCAACATTATACCAGCATTGGGCCGCTGTCTTATGCGAGGAGGGGCTCCCATTTTTAAATACTGCGTAGTTAAGGAGCGGTTTTTGCATGAATACTTATATTACCATAAACCTGTTTTCTAAATGTATTTTTAAGCTACCTTGAATATTTGTCGTTTATTTGACTTTTAATTGAAGACATGTTTGTAAACATTACAATATCATTATTAAGTCTCCATCCACCATCCCAGCAAACACGAGGCGTTGGCCCAATGTTGGACTGACGTTGGCCCATCGTCTACGACGCTGGCCCAACATCAGCCCAACATTGGACCAACGCCTCGTGTTCGCTGGGATGTCGTGGAGACATGTTGTTTAATTTATTTTTAATTCACTTATATTATGTCAGAGTTGGGGAATTTGAGACACATTTTATTCATAACAAGTAGGCCTCGCTATACAAGTGCTGATAACAGAGAATGGCTTCTGTAGTGGACATCAGTACTCAAGGGGTTAACCCTTACGCTGGTATGGTACAGTTTTAACCCTTTCAGTGCGGGGACTAGACTATGAGATCCATAGTGTATCATGTGTATGCAAGGTTGTAGTCCTAACGTAATTTCAAGATTTAACCCTCTAAGCCCTCACGATGCATTAAAGCATCATTTTACATCACTAAAAACAGACTTAATTTTTCTACAACCAAGGGTTTTAGAACGAAAATTTCCATGAAACTGGTTTATCAATACATAACAATTTTCTTTAATTTTTAAACCACTTCAGGTCATCTTCATCCACTACAAGTCGAGAATTGCGGCAGCAATTCGCGGCTTGTAGTAGATGAAGATGACAATGGTGAATTCAGGCTTGAAATGGTTAAATGACGAGAACTATGTTGATTTATTATGAAAAATAGATATTAAGTAAATTGAATTATTTGATGGATTAAACCATTCAGCAAGGCGATCGATTTTAGACGTCAGAATCTGACGTCTATTGACAGATTCTGACGTCTGAAGTAGTTCCCCGCGCTGTAGGAGTAAAATATTTCTAATGGCCGTGGACCCATTACATAGGTATTCAAATGAATCAGAAAGAGCTAACTCAGACATTTATGATGATTTCAAATTTAAAAAACTATTTACTCTCCATAGTTTAAACAAAAATAATTCAGCGCTCTAAGGGGTAAGACTTGACGAATATAATTGTCTATTTTTTGTGTGTTTTTTATTTGCTCTGAACATTGAGAACGGTCATTGCAAGGTGCATATTGACCTCTACATGTAAACCAGGCCCACTGGGGGATTTCATGACAAGGAAGTGTGCTCGGTAAATTTGATCAAGATCAGACTGTCAGTTTTGTAGATATTTGTCTTCTTTACTCTCGACAAGCACATGACATTGTTGATTTATTACTATCACCGTCTACGAGGCTGTCCCAACATAACATCAACGTCGGAATGAGCCTTACATTACATTCATATGTATGGTTCCAATCGAAAAATAAATATGTTTAAACCAACATCGGGTTCAAATTCTTGTGCGTGCTCAATGCTCGGACTGAACTCTCAGCATTGAGCAATTTACCCTTTCAGTGCGGGGACCGATTTTAGACGTCAGAATCTGACGTCAGATTCTGACGTTTAAAGTCGATCACCGCACTGAAAGGGTAAATATTTATAATGGTCATAGACCCATAACATAGGTATTCAAATGAAGCAGAAAGAGGTAACTAGGACATTTATGATGAAGTCAAATTGAAAAAACCCTTTGGTTTCCATATATTATACAGGAATATTTCAGGGTTGGTTAAGCTAATATTTGGTTAACGTTTTGTGCATACTGGGTTGTGATATCAAAACACGGTATCTGTGTGGGTATTATGTCAAAACATGGTATCTGCTTATGCCATATCAAAACATAGTATCTGTGTGGGTATTATGTCAAAACATAGTATCTGCTTATGCCATCTCAAAACATAGTATCTGTGTGGGTATATGTCAAAACATGGTATGTGTGTATGTGCCATATCAAAGCATAGTATCTGCGTATATCAATCAAAGCATTATTATCCATGTATAATATTATATACACAGATCCACAGAACAGTATCCCGGTGGAGTTTCCCAACACAAATAAGACGTCAACCCGATATTATGTTAGTTTTCGGGCGACGTATGCGACACTGGTCCAACATTGGAGAATGATTGTGTCCACGTCTCATGTTTTTTGGGGTGAAAACAACACACCGAACAGTCTCACCAGATAAGACATAATAAATGTGATTAAGGAAATACCGAATTTCCAGTCATTAGGCAATTTAATTATTATTTTTTTGTGGTCTCGGTGTTCAATACGTTTTCTGAGCATCATGTTGGTGCCCCCCCCCCCTTAGATATAAAAGGGTGTATCTGCCATATTGTGAAGTTGCAGATACACCCTTTCATATCCAAGGTCTTCTTTATTACCGTCATAGTAAAATATGTTTTTTCTATTTTTTTCTGTGTTTATGAATACCACCACTCTTGCCTAGATAGCAATGCCCCCAAGCTTTTGATTTTAAATGGGCCTTTGATTCTGTTTGACTTAGTGTATTATTGTCTGTGTTTATTTATGCCACACACCGTTCCTGGACAGCAATGACACCTTTCATTGTGTTTGACTTATTGAATGTCCCCAAGCCTTTGATTCTGTTTGACTTATTGTATTATTTTCTGTGTTTAGGTATGTCACCACCCGGATTGCCTGGACAGAAATGGCCGCAAGCCTTTGATGCTGTGTGCAACATGTGACGAAAGCATTCATAAAGGGGATACCACAACAGGGCATCTACGATTTGACGTCATCAGGAAAGGTACGTCAAATAAAGGGGTTACCACGGCGTCATAAGAAGGGTGCATATTAGGTCATTCTCCATCGCGGTCTTCTCCACACTGCTATTTTTTTTTTTCTGGCGAAATGCAATCTGCAGAAAGCGAAGTGATATTAAAAACCACTCTGGCTTTATAATAAATCTAAACGTCAGGATGGAAATGGTGTCTCTCCCTTGAAGGAAAACGGCCAGCTGCATTCAGATAGCAGACGTAAGGCCGAAATACTAAACAACCAATTTTGCTCAGTTTTTACCTCTGAAGACACCAAGAATATACCTAAATTACCAGGACCACCGAATACTGAAATGCCTAAATTCAAAATTACCGTTCAAGGCGTAACTAAATTACTTGAGGGTTTAAACGGCGGGAAGGCATCCGGACCGGACGAGCTCCTGAACTTGATTCTGAAGAATGCTGCCAACGAAATATCTCCCTTTCTTAAAATTATTTTCGACCAATCTCTACAGACGGGCAAATTACCAGATGACTGGGTAGAGGCTAATGTTGCCCCTGTCTTCAAAAAAGGGGATCGGCACTCTCCGGCAAACTACAGGCCGATATCCCTCACATGTGTTTGTGCCAAATTACTCGAACACATCATTTGTAAACAAATCATGTCCCATTTTTCGGAAAACAAAATTTTAACACCCGTACAGCATGGCTTTCGATCAAAACACTCATGCGAAAGCCAGCTTTTGATTACAACTGATGAATTTATTCAAAATTTTGAAAGCAAGACACAAACAGATGTTGTTGTCTTGGATTTTAGTAAGGCCTTTGATGTTGTCCCCCACCAACGCCTCTTGCACAAACTTGACCACTATGGAATTCGGGGAACAACTCTTAATTGGATTCAAAATTTTTTGACCAATAGAACCCAGAAAGTAGTAGTTGATGGCAGCTCTTCAGAATCAGCTCGCGTGAGGTCCGGGGTGCCCCAGGGTACTGTTCTCGGACCCCTACTCTTTTTGACCTATATTAATGACCTCCCTTCCACGGTCTCCTCGCAGGTTCGCCTCTTTGCAGATGACTGCCTCCTGTATCGCCCGATAAAATGTCGAGCAGATCAGGAGCAGCTGCAGAGAGACCTATCTGCGTTACAGGACTGGGCAGATCGATGGGGGATGTGTTTCAACCCCTCGAAATGCTCGGTCCTGAGGGTGTCCAGGTCGAAATCAAAAAACCTGGAATTTGAGTACACCCTTAAAGGCGAAACACTAATGAACGTTTCATCAACACCATATCTTGGTGTTTGCCTTAGCGAGACCCTGGAATGGGAGGCCCACATTAACAGAATTACAAGTAAAGCAAATTCCACTCTGGGCTTCCTTCGGAGGAACCTGAAGGCATGTCCCCCTAAACTAAGAGAGACTGCCTATTTATCCCTGGTCAGATCATCCTTAGAATACTCTTCAGCAGTTTGGGACCCCTTTAGACAAAAAGATATTGATAAATTAGAAAAAATTCAAAGATCAGCAGCAAGATTTGTCACCCAAAATTATAGACAAACAGCCAGTGTGACATCTCTCCTTCAGAACCTGGGCTGGACTGACTTGAAAACAAGACGTAAAAATTCTAGACTTGTAAGCATGTTCAAAATTTTAAATGAGCTAGTCGAAATTCCTATCAATGACCGTTTAATCCCAGCGGACAGAAGAACACGTGGTGGGCACAATCAGGCCTATAAACATCTTAGAGCTAACACCACACTGGGACAAAATTCTTTTTGGCATCGAACTATCCCTGATTGGAATTCTCTTCCGGCAGCTGCCATAGAATCAAAAACTGTGGCAGCGTTCAAGAGTCAGCTGGTTGACTAAGTCTACCAGCCCTTTCCCCCCTCCAGCCTGATACTCCACATAGGAGGTGCTGCTGGAGTAAAAAATTTCAAAGATTCAAAGAACCCTTACAGCGCGGGGACCGACTTTAGACGTCAGAATTTTAACGTCCATAGACGTCAAAATTCTTGACGTCCGAAGTTCGTTCCCGCACTAAAAGAATTAAAAAAATGTAATGGTCGTCGACCAATAACATGTATTCAAATTAAGCCTCAAATTAAACAAATATGAGTAATTTTCACCAACTTGAAGTTGTGGATCGCGGTAGCGATACACAACTTCAAGTTGGTGAAAATATATTTTTTAAATGTAGCGCTTTAAGGGTTTAACTTCTAGTTTTGACATGTTAGAGTATAGTGTGATGCCTCGGAACGAATAGTAACATATGTGACTATCTGTCAGTAATCAGTCGCGCATTATACGACATTTTTTATTGAAGTATTACATCAATAATTTAATCATCTACATGTGATATTTTGTATAATATCAACCTTTGTAATTTTACCTTTTTGATTTATACAATGATCAAAATGGGATTTATTCATTTTTATTTCAAGGGTTTTATAACAATCGCCTTTTAGAATGCCTAAAATTACATAACTCTGGTTCGAGTCTAAATATTTTTTATGCGATCAGCAAATTTGAAAAAAAAACATTTGTATTCGTTTAGGGCATAGTAACATATAAGACACAAGCATTCCTAATTGTATGTTTCTAGTTAACCGCAACCCGTCCACTGTATCCCTGCCGGCGGCACTATCACCAAAATGTCAGCAAGACAGCGACAAACCAGCCACGCCTAGCGACCAACCCTTCAAAAAGATCAGTGGCGGGTAAGTTGACATGGTAATGTATTAAAATGTAAAGATCAGCGGCGGGTAAGTTGACAGAGTAATGTAATGAAATATAAATAGGATTATTGCTGAAGTGCTACTAAAAGATTCAGTATTATTTAACCCTCTCAGCGCTGGTCCGACTTTATACATGAGAATCTGACGTCTGTGGACGTCAGATTCTGATGTATAAAGTCGATCACCGCACTGTAAGGGTACAATCTTTAAAATGGTCGTAGACCCATATTATAACATAAGTATTCAAATGAAGCGGAAAGAGCTAGCTAAGACATTTATGATGATTTTAAAATGAAAAAACCCTTTGGTCTCTTGGGTTGTAAAACATATTACAGTGGTTTAAAGGTTACTGAATAATGACATGTATGACAATTAAATAACCCTTTGGTTTCTATAGTATTTATCACAATATTTATAATAAAAGGCTTAAATTTGAACAGTAAATATTATAATATAATGTCTAAAATGGGAACAGTCAATATTTATAATATTAGGGCTGAAATGGGAACGGCTGACTAGGTTACTATTGTAGACCCTCTGCTGCTACCCTGTATATTCTATTTTTACATATCGTGTTCGTACATTCGTAATTTGCCCTAATTTGTTTTCCGATTTGACCTCTGTTTGACCTCCTCACAGATTGCGAAGGGGAAAGGCGGTAAAACATCGTAACCACACAACGGTAAGTATCCATGACAACCAGATATAATTAAGCCTTAATAACGTAACGTGTGAAATCCCTTTACAGTGTATATCTCATGTGTGTTTATAGTTAAGTGATTAATTATTTATAACTTAACTTAACAGGTAAAAACTGCAAAACGTCTTATGTATCAAATTGTATTCCTGTGAATCTATTTACATGCAAGATGACTCCATGTTAGTTTAACCCTTTGTGCAGCGGTCCCGATTATCATGATTATATTCAGGGTTTTTTTTATTAGCACATTAAGTACCACCTTTTAAACCACCTTTTAAACATGCTAAAAAAACGTGACATCAATCAGCAAGATTTGAAAACAGTTAAGCTTCATTTTGTCAAGTCCGAATAATTTTCACTCACTTGAAGTGGGTCAAAATTACAATAAAAATATTGTTGCGGTCAAAAGGTTTATCTACAATGATTCATTAAAGCATCCTTTTGCATCCCACAATTAATAACACCTTTCATAAAACTGTTTTAAGAACAAACGATATTTTGTCATCTTCATCTATTACAAGTCTTAAGAAAATTATTGCGACGGCAATTTGCGGTTGTGGATGAAGATATCAACAGTAAATGCAGGTTTGAGAGGGTTATGCGGCACAAGGCATTAAAATCATGACGTTTTAAATTTCAATTTTATAATCATGACAGTTGGATAATTTAGCAATTGGTTCATTTTGATTAACAGTGAGGTATAAATTGCGCCATTCCCACCTTATTGAATAGAAAAAATAAGAAATTACCTGGTAAATGACAGGCTAATCATAAATATACGACGTTTTGCACTTTTAGTCATTCAGTTACCTGGCATTGGTACAATATTGTCTCAATGTTGGGCCAGTATCTCCAGTTGTGGGCCAGCATTCAGACATCGTTGTATCAAATGACATTGTCGACTGAGTGTAGAGTTTGTAACGAGATTTAATCATAGTAAGAGTTGAAGATGGTGTTGTTTGTACTAACTTACTGATGTATATTATCCCATGGAGGAACACCGTTATTTAACTTACATCATTGAATTTTTTTGTCCAAAAACATTATTTATATGTTGTTATGTACATTGTTAATACATATAACGGTATATATAGAATGATTATAGAATATATATGAGATTAAAAATGACAAAATTTCATTTTTTTACTAGATGTGTTGCATTTGTAGCTATAATCGTGCATGTCCACTTGTATTGATATGTTTATTTTGACGTTCAGATAGGAAAGGGTGGCGCTGTGAAACCAAAATGGATAAACAAACGGGTATATTACTGAAATAAGGCATCCATTAACCCCTTAATGCAGATAAAATGTAGTTATTTTAATTTTTCCTGATTTTTTTTAAATGATAGAGAACAGAATCTTTTCCATCATTAGTTATTATGACATCAGGTTCAGCTCCGGCACTGAAAGTGTACATTATTTTCAATGGTCGTAGACCCATAACATAGATATTAAAATGACGCGGAAAGAACTACCTAACACATTTATGACGATTTCAAATTTAAAAAAAAAAGATTTTTAAAAAAATGATTTATGTAAAAATAATTCAGCGTTGTAAATATTATTAAATAAATATCAAAAAATAGAACTCGGATTCTGTTCCATTAATAGAGATGAACTGAGCTGATGTCAAAAGTAATATTTTTCCAATATAGAAAACAACTTATAAGGACTGCATGGTTAGGTACATAAGGATGTAGCATATCTACAAATTAAACATTGTTCACAGAACCACTTAAAGAATAACTATGGCCAAACTATGGTGCCGGTCAGATAATATATTATATTTTGATAAGTTGTTTGATCAAAATAGTAGGATGCTCCGCTTATATTCTATATATTACTGTATCTTAATGATCAGCAAGCGGTTAAATTAAGGCATAGTGAATTAAGACAGGATGAATTAAGGCATAGTGAATTAAGGCATAGTGAATTAAGGCATAGTGAATTAAGGCATAGTGAATTAAGGCATAGTGAATTAAGACAGGATGAATTAAGGCATAGTGAATTAAAGCATAGTGAATTAAGGCATAGTGAATTAAGGCATATTGAATTAAAGCATAGTGAATAAAGGCATATTGAATTAAGACAGGATGAATTAAGGCATAGTGAATTAAAGCATAGTGAATTAAGGCATAGTGAATTAAGGCATAGTGAATTAAGACAGGATGAATTAAGGCATAGTGAATTAAAGCATAGTGAATTAAGGCATAGTGAATTAAGGCATATTGAATTAAGGCATAGTGTATCAAGGCATATTGAATTAAGGCATATTAAATAAAGGCATAGTTTAAAGAAATGACCCCTCAATAACTAAAGTATTGTTCACAAAAGTAGTTTGGTCGTAAATAGTAGCATTTAGATATTATGACACCACCATATATTTATTTCTCAGGAGTATCAGCAACGTAGTCCATTGATGTTATGCATGCATATGTTATTGAATAATCAGTAAATTAGTTCAAGGACATGACATATCTATAACCAAAATATTATTTCCAGAAAAAATTAAAAGCTTGAGTAATTATGGCCTACATAGTAACATTTACATATCATATGACACAATGATTATCAGTCTGTTAAGAATGCTGTATCAGTATGGTTCGTTTATATGCCATGTAATTCTTAATCAGCATGAACTAGTTTATTGAAAATAAGATTTATTCAAGAGCTATTCAGCATGTGAACAGATAGAAGTTTTCATTTCAAAAAGTGCTACCGCGATCCACAGTTTCAAGTGGATGAAGATCAGCTCTGGATCTGTTGCAATAAAGACCCAATATTTTTCTAATACATCTGACTGAAGACATTTTGAACATACAAATGTCGCTCTTTAAAGCGCTATTAGAAAAATAAATAAAAAGGCTTGTCAATATTTTTGGAAATTTTTTGGGCATGCAAATTTGATGTGCACTTAGTCATCCTGTTATTGCCTTATCTAGAGATCCACCTTGGCTGGAGCCTGATATCTTTCTTAGAATAAGTTTTGCTCATGATCTTTCTTGAAATACTAGTGCGCTTGGTGATTTTATTATGAATGGACCACAAGTCAGGAGTATTATGCAGATGTTGACTACAGTACAAAATATGCCTCCAATCTTGATTTATAATGTGTTAGGACTTGAATTTCACAAATCACATAAATTTTCATTCATTTGAAAGACAACTTCAAGTCACAGAAAATTTAAATTGAATAGCTCAGTGCTCTAGGTGTTATCACTTTATGCACAGGTCAGTCATATCGAGTCTTCCGCTCCTGTAGAGAGGGGGGGGGGGTATAAAACCCTATAATGACTGGTTTTGAGGGTATGTCTTTTTACATCAGGGAGCCTGCATGTACCAGAGGGGAGAGGGGGGGGGTGATGTATCGGAGGGTAATAATAATAAGCTTACAATAATAAGCTTACAATGAGGCAGTATGTAGCAGCACCCTGGTGTATGTGGAGGTGTTTAATGGGTCGGGTGTAGTTATTCACCCCATTATTCCGTTTCAGGGCGGCAGTATGGAGCAGCACCCTGGTGCGTCTTGGGGGGGGGGGGGTATTTTAGGGATCAGATGTGGTTATTCACCCTATCATTCCGTTTCATGGCGGCTGTACGTGGCAGTTTTAGAGGTCAGGTGGGGTACTTATTTACCCCGGTGGGGTTATTTACCCCGTCATTCCGTTTCAGGGCGGCAGTGTATGTGTGTGGGGGTACTTTAGGGGTCAGGTGGGGTTATTTACTCCGTCATTCCATTTCAGGGTGGCAGTATGGAGCAGCACCCTGGTGTGTGTGTGGGGTTATTTTAAGGGTCAGGTGGGGTTATTCACCCCGTCATTACGTTTCAGGGCGGCAGTATGGAGCAGCACCCTGGTGTGTGTATGGGGGTGTACTTTGGGGGTCAGGTGGGGTTATTCACCCCGTCATTACGTTCCAGGGCGGCAGTATGGAGCAGCACCCTGGTGTGTGTGTGGGGGTGTAATTTAGGGGTCAGATGGGGTTACTCACCCCGTCATTCCGTTTCAGGGCGGCAGTATGGAGCAGCACCCTGGTGTGTGTGTGGGGGTGTAATTTAGGGGTCAGATGGGGTTACTCACCCCGTCATTCCGTTTCAGGGCGGCAGTATGGAGCAGCACCCTGGTGTGTGTGTGGGGGTGTAATTTAGGGGTCAGGTGAGGTTATTCACCCCGTCATTCCGTTTCAGGGCGGCAGTGTATGTGTGTGGGGGGTACTTTAGGGGTCAGGTGGGGTTATTTACCCCGTCATTCCGTTTCAGGGCGGCAGTATGGAGCAGCACCCTGGTGTGTGGGGGTGTAATTTAGGGGTCAGGTGGGGTTATTCACCCCGTCATTCCGTTTCAGGGCGGCAGTGTATGTGTGTGGGGGGTACTTTAGGGGTCAGGTGGGGTTATTTACCCCGTCATTCCGTTTCAGGGCGGCAGTATGGAGCAGCACCCTGGTGTGTGGGGGTGTAATTTAGGGGTCATGTGGGGTTATTCACCCCGTCATTACGTTCCAGGGCGGCAGTATGGAGCAGCACCCTGGTGTGTGGGGGTGTAATTTAGGGGTCATGTGGGGTTATTCACCCCGTCATTACGTTCCAGGGCGGCAGTATGGAGCAGCACCCTGGTGTGTGTGTGGGGGTGTACTCTAGGGGTCAGATGGGGTTATTCACCCCGTTATTACGTTTCAGGGCGGCAGTATGGAGCAGCACGCGGAGTCCTCGGCAGATGAAGGGGAGACTGTGTTTCCACCCGTGGCGTCCGTTACCACGCTACCAGATGACACCCTGGAACACGAGGAGAGGGTGTATAAGATAGACACCCCTGACAGTGATGACGAGCCTGATAACGCCAAGCCGCCACATACACACTTCCCGTTCAGTGCTATCCGGGACTCCAGTAAGAACCTGGGTCACCTCCTGGGGATAGATAGTGTACCCAAGACTCCCAGGAAGACCAGCGCTCCGGAGAAGGTGCGGGAGAAGACGAGTCATAAGGCACGCAAGGTGTGTATGGGGGAAACCAGAAATCGTGTGTATGCTGGGAGAACAGTGTGTATCGGGGAACCGTGTGTATGCAGTGAAACCATGTGTATGTGTGGAAACCATGTGTATGTGTGGAAACCATGTGTATGCCGAGAAACTGTGTGTATGCGGTAAAGCTGTGTGTATGCCGGTAAACTGTGTGTATGCGGGGAAGCCATGTGTATGCGAGAAACCATGTGTATGCGGGGAAACCATGTGTATGCGAGAAACCATGTGTATGCGGGAAACCATGTGTATGCGGGGAAACCGTGTGTATGCGGGAAACCATGTGTATGCGGGGAATCCATGTGTATGAGGGGAAGCAGTGTGTATGCGAAGAAACGTGTGTATGCGAGGAAACCATGTGTATGTGGGGAAACCATGTGTATGCGAGGAAACGGTGTGTATGCAGAGAAACCATGTGTATGCGGAGAAACCATGTGTATGCGGGGAAACCATGTGTATGTAGGAAACCGTGCGTATGCGGGGAAACCATGTGTATGCGGGGGAACAATGTGTATGCAAGGAAACCATGTGTATGCAGGGAAACCATGTGTATGCGGGGAACCATGTGTATGTAGGAAACCGTGCGTATGCGGGGAAACCATGTGTATGCGGGGAAACCATGAGTATGCAGGGAAACCATGTGTATGCGGTAAACCATGTGTATGTAGGAAACCGTGCGTATGCGGGGAAACTAAGTGTATATGGGGACACCATGTATATGCAGGGAAATCGTGTGTATGTGGGGAAACCATGTGTATGCTGAGAAACTGCGTGTACCATGTTTATGCGGGGAAACCATGTGTATGCGGGGAAACCATGTGTATACTGGGAAACCTTGCATATGCAGGGAAATCGTGCGTATGCGCAGAAACCATGTGTATGCGGGGAAACCATGTGTATGCAGGGAAACCATGTGTATGCGTTGATACCGTGTGTATGCGGGGAAACCATGTGTATGCAGGGAAATCGTGTGTATACGGGGAAACCGTGTGTATGTGGGGAAACCATGTGTATGCGTTGATACCATGTGTATGCGGGGAAACCATGTGTATGCAGGGAAATCGTGTGTATGTGGGGAAACCATGTGTATGCGTTGATACCATGTGTATGCGGGGAAACCATGTGTATGCGTTGGTACCATGTGTATGAGGGGAAACCATGTGTATGAGGGGAAACCATGTGTATGCAGAGAAATCGTGTGTATGTGGGGAAACCATGTGTGTGTGGAAACCGTGTGTATGTGGGGAAACCATATGTATGCTGAGAAACTGTGTGTACCATGTGTATGCGGGGAAACCATGTGTATGCCGGGAAACCGTGTGTATGTGGGCAAACCATGTGTATGCGTGGATACCGTGTGTATGTGGGGAAACCATCTGTATGACATGTGGGGAAACCGTGTGTATGCAGGGGAACCATGTGTATGCGTGGATACCGTGTGTATGTGGGGAAACCATGTGTATGCGGGGAAACCATGTGTATGTGGAAACCGTGTGTATGTGGGGAAACCATGTGTATGTGGAGAAACCGTTTGTATGCCTGGAAACCATTCGTATGTGGGGAAACCATGTGTATGTCATGTTGGCGGTGTCTGACACTTTGGTCTTTTCAGTGTGGTCGATGCTTTTAAGTGCATTGGAACTGTTTTTTACAACAAAAAAAAACTTACAAAATTAATTCATTATATTTCAGATGTCAACAAATCTCCAACTGTCAAAAAGATTTTTTTGTATAATTGATCGAAATATGGTGGTTATGGAGTCTCTGAACCGTCACTATATATATTATGAAATGCAGAATATAAATTTGTGGTGCTAGGATTGTATATCTTTAACTCTTGTTCTGCTTCATATTTCCATATTTTAGATCAAATAAAATATAAATATCACTAAATTTAATAAAATACTTTTTGGTATTTGCTCAGTCAATCCAATAATTCAATATTGGAGATGTCTATTTTTCATAAATATAAATATTTTTTCGTCATTTAAAGCTGTAAATAGCGTTAGCAATTCCAGCTTTAACCCTTTCAATCCTGAATTTACCATAGTCATCTTCATCCACTACAAGCCGCGAATTGCTGCCGCAATTCTCGACTTGTAGTGAATAAAGATGACTTGATGTGGTTTAAAAATTAAAGAAAATTACCACGTAGTGTTAAACAAGTTTCATGAAAATTTTCGGTCTAAAACCCTCAGTTTTAGGAAAATTAGGTATGCTTCCAGCGATGTAAAATGATGCTTTAATGCATCGTGGGGGCTTAAAGGGTTAATTAAACAACGAAAAAAGCAAACAAAGCAAACAATTTAGCATCATAGTGGTCAGTAATGCAAACATTGAGAGAATAGTAATAATAACTAGTTATGATTGCGTGAAATGTGTTATAATTCCTATTCCTGACCCACCCTTTCACTGCTAATAACACATGTTCACATTTATAGGGCTCCTCAGTTAATTTCCCAGCAAAAGAGGTAAATCCGGGTATTTTACACGTTTATCCCTGCGTCCTTTGGGGCTCAAAGGGTCTGTTAAATATAAAGTAACAGACAGTTTGATCCCCATGTGACGATTTACTAACCCTAACACCCTATACCTCTCTACCTAACCTAGACACTCATCCTTTCATATGTCGGCAGTGGGATGCAAATTGTCATTTACACCAGGATTTTATACTAACCCTTCAAACTGTAGGTGATTGGGTGATGGTTTTATTCCCTGGTTTGTTTTCTATATATCTATCTAGATTATTTTAAGGTATGTGATATTTTTTATTTTATGTGTCATTTTATTCTTGATCTTTTCTAAATGTTAGTATTTAATATGTCTATTATTTTTCTGATTCATTCAAAGCTGGTTTTCCCAATGCAATTTCCAGCTTTGTTTGGATTCAACACATGCATCTGTATCAGAAACTGTTATAACTTTCACAAATTTATTAACATTTTTCCATCTATTAGAATCTTTTTCTTCCAGGAAATAAATTTTCATTTTTTTCAGAATCAAGTGTGGTTTAAGTGTAACTGGCCCATTGCGAAAATTAACCCTTATCATCCGCAAAATCCGTCCTAGAATAAGAAATAAAAGCTATGAATAGCGAAAATATAATCTTCTCATCCAAGCCTGAACCCCCATCCCGAGTTTCAAATTCTTGGATCTCATCGCATTAAAATCACAGTAATTATATAATTTTTCGTGATGGACAGACACATTTGTCATAATGACAATTTGATTTGATTTGATTATTTTTAAATATTTTGTCCAATTTTTGAAAGGTTTGCATAACCATGATGCAAAATGGTTGGTGGTAAATGGTTGTACTTTAGTCTTATATTTTTATGGGATGTTTCGGTATATATATTTTGTTAAGCTCATTTTCACAGGTCTGGAGTGGCAGCCCTGTATATTGTACCGTGCTCCATAGAGAATCCTTGATGTCATTCAATAAGAGTAGGGCATAGTCCCGACTTCGGGATTCATTCTGTCGCGATATTACCCTGATTGTGCAAAAAGCGACTTAAATCAATATTCACTCACTCAGTCATGAATCACTGCACTCAACAAAAAATAAAATTAATATGATATCGTTGGTTTTAATGATTGGGGATACAACTTGGCTGATAAAAAGTATTACCTCTTAGATAGATTGCTAATTACTATTTAGCCTATTTATTTGAGTTCATTTAAAGTTATTTTTAGACAATGGGTTTTGATAGTGAAGTTTGTTCCAATATACAAACATTTAAAAACGTTATTGGTGAAAGAATCGCTGCTAATATAGCGCCCATAGTCGTCCAAATAGCTGTCATTATCTCCATAAATACACTCCAATAGCTATTAAAACACATCTTATAATTGTTCTAAAAAAAGCATATATTTTAATGTTATTTGTAAATACCACACGTTTTTTTACTCCAGTGTAAGATATATTTGTAAACTAGAATTCATTCGCTCGTCTGTTTATTTATTATTATCTTGTTGTATTTTCCGCCAATATATTTCTGCCTGTTTGATTTCAGTCGTCGCTGAATGAGTACTTCACGTTGACCTTTGACCTCCTTGGAGGAGGGGACCAGATGGAGATTATACCTGCCGACACAGGGGTCACTCTAAAGTAAGTATTACGTCAACGTGATGCGTCCGTCCGTCTGTCCGTCTCTACAGACGCGGGGGTCACTCTAAATAATAAATAATGTGCTGTGTCCGTCCGTCCGTTTGTCTGTCTCTGCAGAAACAGGGGTCACTTTAAAGTAAGTAATAACATGCTGTGTCCGTCTGTCCGTCTCTACATATACGGAGGTCACTGAAGTAAGTAACAAGTCAGCATGGACCGTTCCCCCAGCTAACGTGCAGAATGCTGTGTCTTCAGTTTGTCTGCACGTCTGTCTTTTCCGTCTTCATTTGAAACCCGCCATTAAGTAAGCAATACTACCTTCAAATGAAATAACAAATGGCAAGGTCCAGCACCAGAGAGCTAATTATGATCCGATGGGTCGATCTAATTCCAAAGTATCTGTGATTGCAATATCAGACTAGTTTATTGCCCTTAGCATTGGCAACCTCTAGTGAGTACAATAATACGGTATCATCAGCTTCATTAGCACCACTGATGAGCGCTGGCGCTAGGCTGAGCTGAATCATAATTTTTTTTGTTGGCATGACTGTAGATAAAGTATAAATGTTGTAATTCTTTATTAGCACCGCTGACGAGCAGTGATACAATGTAAATATGTTTGTAGCATTATAATTGTTTTTAATATTTTAGAAACGCTATTAGCCCCCCCCTCCCCCCTGGAGAAGTTAACCTGTCTGTAGACAATGTTTAAGTGTTCTATTTATTTATTAGCACCGCTGACGAGTGGTGGTACTAGCAGAAATGTGGTACATTATGATTATTTTTATTATTTCAGAGATGCTATTAAGGCTCCTCTTGAGAAGCGAGGTTTGACTGTAGACAAGGTGGCTGTGTTCTTCCCCGGTTCTAACTCATCCCTCCCCCTGGATACCTCAGATTGCTCCTACCTCGCCAAGATGGTGCTGCATGTCAAAGGTCAGTTACTTTACTTACAAACATATCAAACCCTTGTCCTGCTGAACTGGCAGTCACCAATGTTTGATTAATGTCGGCAAACCGTCTTCGATGCTGGCCCAACATTAATCAAACAGTGGTATGGCTCATCCAATTTGAGTGATTTTGCATTTTTTTGAAGCTGACATTGCTCACGCAATTTCCAGCTTCAAATGACGAAATTAATTTGCTGTTACATCCATTGTTCAGTATGTTCTGTAACAAGGAACAATAAATACTTGGCGATTCAAAATGTAGCATCAAATTTGCATTTCAACTGAAAAGTTTTCGTTACACAAGTCATATATGTACCTTGATTGTCCCCATGGTTACAGACTTTGGGGTGTTCATGAGGAATATACACCTCTCAAATTGACCTAGCAGGACAAGGGTTAACTGGAGCTCGACACTAGGCGTTGTTACAATGCTGGTATAATGCTGGCCCAGCATTATACCAGCATTGTAACAACGCCTAGTGCTTGCCGTGAGTATTGTTTTAATGTATGTTATCAGTGTCAGTTTAAGATTAAGCTCACATTCAATGATTCATTCCCAGCAAACACGAGACTTCGACCAATGTTGGTTTAATGTTGGGCCAGCGCCGCAGACGATGTCACAACATCAACCCAACGTCTCGTGTTTGCTGTGCAAAGATTTCTTTTATCGATCTTGTTGCCATGGTTGCTGTGTAAGACTGAACACCTTTCGCGTACGATCACTCACATATCGGAGCTGCAACACGGACGTCACCAAGGTTAACTTCTCACATGTCACTGATATATCTGCAACAATAATTTCAATTCCATAACTTAAAGTGGTGCATTGAGTGCACCTCATACCAAATACCATCTTCATACGCCGCATACTGGTTGATGTCAGTGGCGGAGAAGCTCGTGTTCTCCGAGTGTGTATTGTTGTCTATGGTACTGTGCACTATAAATAACCCTTGAAGTCATAAGATAGAAGTAGGGGATAGTCCCGACGTAGGGCTTCCTTCTGTCGCACTATGATTGTGCAGAATGCGACATAAACCACTTATTCGTCTCCCCCGGTCACTTTACTGGTTCTCTTTATCTCAATCATTTTACACTCTTAGATCTGAAATGGTTTATCTGCCACTTTAGAAAATATATACACCCCTTTCATAATCCGGCCGGTCGCAACGAGGAAATATTTGTTTTTGACAAACTACGCAATAGAATCGTTTGGTATTATTTCAGCCTTGCTGTCTGTGAGCATCAGGTGGTCAGTGTGGCAATCAGTCGCCAGATGGAGCTATGTGCTGGTGCTAGTCATGTTTCATGTTGTCGTAGCTCACTAGGTGGGGCTCTTTATCATGAGATACTGCAGATCTGGTAATATTCGGGCGTTTTAATTTTCGCGAGAAGGACAAATTCGCGAATTTAAAAATCGCACGAAAATTATTCTAATAAAACTACCTATCTACAAAATCGGTAATTTGCGAATTCTAGACATGGCAAAAAGTAAAAAAATCACAAATTTGCGAAAATCTAAACAAGCAAAAATTACCAGATCTACAGTAGTAGTGTTGGTAGTACCCTCTGACTCACCAGGTGGGCCCAGTGTCAGGTCGTGTGTGGGCGGGGGGCCCTAGGGTAGTGGTTAGCACCGCTGCCTTTCACGCCAGAGTTCGGGGTTCGGTTCCCGGTCTCGGCGGTTTGAAAGAAACAAAAAATGTTTCTTCCCCATCCACGTGTGAAAGTCAGTATTGTGGGGAGCCTCCGTGACCGAGAGGTAGCGTGCTCGGCCTTAGACCGCCAGGGCTCGAATTTCGAATCCTGTGTCTGGAGGACAGTGTCATCCCAATCATCTCACCATCCTCAGGAGGATCCCCTGGCCCAGTTTAGCCTATATGTGCACAAAGGTGGCCTAAAGCCCGATTCATTTCATTTCATTTGTCAGGTCGTGTGTGGCCCTGTGGGTGGCTGTGCCATATTTCAGATTTAAAGCGCTTATAAAAAACAGCTGGCTGAGCGTTTAATGATACTTGATTTATATACAAAACGTCATCTTTGGGGTGAAACGGTGTATCTGCCACTTTGTAAAGTGGCAGATACATCGTTTTAACCCCTGGAGATGTGGTTTACTACAGGGCAACCACCACTGTTGGAACTTTTTAACTGTGTTGGTTGAAGGGTGGCAGATACACCCTTTCATTATCATTAGTTAGATATTAAAAAGGTCTTATTTTTTAATTTTTCTCAGATGCAAATGGTTACGATCATTTTTTTTAATACGGAAAGAAAAAAATTCACATTCATTAAATTTTTTTCTCGATTCTTCGGTTCTCCAAGTGAGGCGATATCTGTGGAACTGGTATTTATTTTAGGTTTTGGAGTTTTTAAAAAGGTATTAAAAAGGTCTTATTTTTCAGCTGCGACCTAGCAGCTCTATTAACGCCGTTGTCTGTCTGTAACAGTTTCTCGACTAATCAACTTCTAACCTGGCACTAACATTTGTGGGGATTAGGGCCAGACCTGATTAGTTTTTCACAAAAATCGGCCCATTATCGGTCCTCTGGTACCAAAAAACACACGAAAAGCTGCGAAAAAAATGACGGTTTCCGTACGCTAATATATATAAAGAAAAATTGACTAAAGGACTTCTCACCTTACAATTGCATTTATGAGCATGATCTGCAGAGCTCTTTGAGGATATCGAGCCATTTTTGGAACTGATTTGTTTTTCAGGAAAATCGTCGCAGCTACCAAATCCCTCCGATTTGCACTTGTTATTGCATTGAGTTGGCATACACCCTGTTAAAATCTTAAACATGGCATTGTCATGTTGTGTAAAGTGTATGTTTCCCGCACCTACAATCATAACGGCTGGGTCAACCCTCTAGAATCTGCCCTGGCAGGAATTCCGATTGATTATCCCCACAACATCACGTTTATTCTCGTAACCGCTCTTAATGTCACGCAGCTCCGTGATTTGTGTGAGTTTTTACCACCAGGAATATGTTTTACAATATGATGCTCCTAGGGGTGTGCCAAATAGAGGTGTGCTAACAACCCCCAGATCTATAACACACCCCAGCAGGCCCAATGCGCTGGCCCTATATTGATCCAATGTTGGGCCAGCGTCGTAGACGGTGGGCCAACATTGGATCAATATAGGGCCAACGCATTGTGCTTGCTGGGGTACGTCCTGTAGTAGGATCAGATCTAATAGTATTACATGAGGACTGTAGCCTATTATTGTGTGGAGACTTTAATGCACGGACCAGCCGATACCATGGACGCTACTAACATTGTGGATGAATCGCGTGAATCCCAAGACATTGTGATCACTTTGTTTGGTAAATCCGTTCTGTGGTCTTCTGGACTTGATCTTGGTATTTTAAATGGCTGTCCTCAAGGAAAATCAGATACATACGCAGGTAAATACACATGTCAGCTCGTGGTCGATTGTTTTATTGTCTCAAAAAAACTTAAGATAATTTCGCGAAGTGCTGTAATAAAAGAGATTTCTAAACATATGGCAACAGCATCCTATTTTAAAAGTTACATTGAAGGTTACATATTATCACATGCGATATTATGTAACTTTCAATGGAACTGGTGCAGACATAGAAACTAAAATAGGCTTCAAAATCACCGAAGAAGATACACTAATTTATATCCGAGATGTTATTTCATATCTAGAAAAGGATTCAGTTGTATTTTGTTTTGATAAGGTGCAGATAGATATACATAAAGCCCCTGCAGAAATTACTTCAGGCTATATTCATTTTGCAAGTATTTTATCTTATTCATATATATATTAAAATATAAGTCTACCAAGTGCACATAATTTGATAAAGAGTGTTGTTCCGAAAAAAAATCTTATAACAAAATATAATATATTACATGATGATATGATAATAATGTTTATTAACCTAAGGCAAATACATCGCCTGTCAGGCACATTTCAAAATACAAATAAAACAATACAGTAAACCATGGATTGGAATGTTTCAGTCATTATTATAAACAATCTCGTTTCTTTTTTTGAAAGCATAGTATACATAAGCTGCCCTCACGATGCATTAAAGCATCATTTCACATCCATAAAAACATAATTAATTTTCCTACAACAAAGGGTTTTAGAATGGAAATTTCCATTAAACGGGTTTACCAATACATGGTAATTTTCCTTAATTTTCATACCACATCAAATCATCTTCATCCACTACAAGTCGGGAATTGCGACAGCAATTCGCGGCTTGTAGTGGATGAAGATGACAATGGTAAATTCAGGACTGAAAGGGTTAATACAATTTTGCTAAATGCGCGGCGTTGTTACAAAGGCATGCTGAAAGTTTAAAAGCAATCATATTTATCATCGCTTCACTGATCAACAATATTTAACTTGTGAAGGCCCCACTCCTCAGAATGCATACCACGCTGCGCATGTGGGTGGGCACACAACGTGTGCTGAACGAATCATGACGACCCACCTTCTTTTTCTATAGAGATAAAATATAATATAAAGAGATATAATATAAACTAAACATATTCTATTCAATATTGTCAAGAATGACGTATTGCTGTAAAATTTTGAAAACGGTTGATACGCGGTATTTTATGTCGGGGGAGTTTACAACATAGTGATACGTGGAAATAACATGAACTGTTGGTCAAATAAGATCAAAGAATACTTTATTGATTTCACCTTGAATAATATCTGCTGTCACAGAATGTTTGTAATAAAGTGAGCTTTCTTAACTCTTACAGTGCGGAGATAGACTTTAGACGTCAGAATCTGACGTCTGTAGACGGCAGATTTTGACGTCTAAAGTCGATCCCCGCTCTAAAATTGTAAAACTATTTATAATAGCCGTAAACCCATAACATAGGTATTCAAATGAATCAGAAAGAGCTAACTTAGACGTTTATGATGATTTCCAATTGAAAAAGGGCAGTGTCATCTCATTCATCTCACCATCCTCAGGAGGTTCTCTCGGCCCAGTTTAGCCTATATGTTCACAAATCTGGCCTAAAACCCCATTCAGTTCATTTCTTTTCTGCAAAGATAGGAAATGTGTCACATTTATAGAATCGTGCAGATATAAAGAGTTGTATCTCAATGTAATTGCCTTCACGATATATTATAGATCTGGGGCCCGTCCCACAAAGAATCTTAAAATTGAGATTATCTTAACTTTCTTTTATTTCCATAAGAAAAGTTAGGATGATCCTAACTTTTCTAATGGAAATAAAAGAAAGTTAAGATTATCTTAATATTAAGATGTTTAGAGGGTCGGATCCCTGGTCATTTTCGCGTGTTTTGATTTTCGCGAATTTGCGATTCTGGGACTTTTTACGAATTATCGATTTCGATGATACGTAGCGCTCATAATAATAATTTTCACGAGATTCTTACATCGCGAATTTGTCCTCCTCGCGAAATTCGCGAAAATTAATACCCCGCGATTATTACCAGATCTATATAGTATGGGAAATTTTTGTCCCGTTTTATTTTGTGGCGTGTAGTGTAATTGAAATCAGTTGGGGATTTTTTACCATTCAATGTAATGTATGCCCACCACTGTCTTAGCTAGGATTAGACAAGTGCCCATGTTTTTTTTCTCAATTTTTGCATAGCTGCCCGTGCATTTCCACCTTTATAGTGTAATCTGGACAATTTTTGCCCGCTATTTTGACTTTATAGCCGTCCAAAAGACGGGTGCATGGGTCGCTGGCTAACACAGAGTGATACGAAGCTGTAAATTTGTCAGGAATTCCAGCTTCAGTATTAACCTATA
Organism: Flabesymbios commensalis; assembly: GCA_964017125.1. Taxonomy (NCBI): domain Eukaryota; kingdom Metazoa; phylum Annelida; class Polychaeta; order Terebellida; family Flabelligeridae; genus Flabesymbios; species Flabesymbios commensalis. The sequence goes on from OZ024917.1 coordinate 1,085,257, forward strand.
TTTATTGACAAATTGACGTAATGCAACTCAGATTGTAATACATGTATAAGGTTCATCTCCAGCTTCAAGTTACATACAGACTTATTTGTAATAGGATGATAGAATGTAACATGTATATACAAGATTATTAATTTAATATAATCATACAACAATATAAATGGTATCACATACAGAATTACAATCATGTTAAATGGCATTGCCATAATAAAACACCGGATATTCCGCTAATATAAACAGATAGATGATTACTACTTGAAAAACAATTGGATGGCATTTCAGATATGAGAACAAGGGATATATCATTATGCTCTCCGCATGAAAATCAATCAATCAATCTCGTAACGTCACGTGTATTCACGTATTGTCACACCGCTCCGTGCTTTTTGTCATTCTTAGTACGAGGAACTTGTTCACCCAGATAAGATCCCGCGCGGGGTGGTAATAATACCCCCCTCCCCTACAACATCACCCTCTAGTGAGGGGTGGGAGTAATCTCTGCAAACACTAGACGTTCACCCAATGTTGGTTTAATGTTGGCCCAGCGTCTGCGACGCTGGCCCAACATTAGCTTAACATTTTGTGTTTGTTGGCACTGCTGAATTGTGCGTCTACATTACCCCCCCCCCTTCTGTAACTAACGCCCTCTGGTGGATGTAGATAACAACAGAGGTCTTTTATACCCATGTTGCTATGCTGAACCTATTCACGCCTAAATAACGTGTTATTAACTCTTTCAGCGCGGGGATCAACTTTAGACGTCAGAATCAGAAAAAAAAGTAAAAACATTTATAATGGCCGTGAACCCATAATATAGGAATTCAAATCGAGCTCAAAGAACTAACGAAGACATTTATGATGTTTTTTTCAAATTGGAAAAAACCTTTGGTCTCCATGATTTGTAGAAAAAATATTTCAGCGCTTTGATGCTTAAGCCTCAACCCTCGCGCCAATAAGACCGTGATGTAATGGTTCCAGGAAAATATTAAACCAAATAAAGGGACATTGAAATTACTCATATAGTTTGTGCAGTTGAGCAGATAATCTCAATCAATTTGGGAGATATATGTTTTTAAAAAATATTATAGACATAGTTCTCGTCATTTGAAGATGGAAATTGCGTTAGCATTTCCATCTTCAAAACAGAAACAGACAATTTACGAAAGCTGAAAATAACAACGAGTCAACCCTGGCGCCAGGTTAGCTCATTGGTAGCGTGGTTGACTCAGAGCCCGGGGGTACCGGGTTCGAATCCCGCTGCGGCCGATATCTTTCCTTGATGCACACATATACAGTGACCCAAACTGTTCAAAATCTTGGGATAATGACAACCGAGCGTATAACCGATTCGCGCCGCATAAAAAAAACGTACAAAAAAAAGTGAAGAAATAAAATGACCAATATATCAAGTTGACATGCAAACGGTCAATAAAACCTTTTTATAAACCTCTCTGATCTGCACTCCTGTAGTCATAATAGTCGTATTATTTTGTTAAGAAATTACATATTATTTGTTAATATCACGCAACATATCTCGCATTGATATTTACCCTTCTCCAGCCTACAGGCGGCATATTTAGCCCTGCACTCATGTAATGATCTTGTAATATTGGTAAGACATAATTATACTATTTAGTATCGGCACATGTCTTGTTATCATGGTTACTATTACACAAGGCCACATATTTCGTGTTAAGCACAACATCATTTATATGTCCTGTAAAACTACCACAATATGATGATAAAAATAAATTTGTTTCTAAAATGTGTGAGAGAAAAACGCAATTTTTATATAAGATCAACTGTAACAGGCCCCATTATTTTGGTTCATGTTAAACATGAATGATGCTTCTGGCATTGATTGTTTTCTAAGATCAACTGTGTTTCCGAAATATTAGTATGAATAAATGTGCATGGTGTCTAATTGCCTTCTGAGTGACTGGCATTTTTTCTACATGTTGGACGTTTATTACTTTTGGCGACACAGAAAACGTGACACGTTGACCCAGTGCTGGGCTGATGTTGGCCCAGCGTCGTAGACGGTGGGCCAACATTAGCCCAACATTGGGTCAACGTCTCGTGTTGTCGCGATGAGACTGGAAATTACAAACAGTCAATTAACCCTCGTCTTTCTAGGGCCGCATATATACAGCGAATTAACCTTTGTGTTGCAAGGACCGCATATATACAGCGAATTAACCTTTGTGTTGCTAGGACCGCATATATACAGCGAATTAACCTTTGTGTTGCTAGGGCCGCATATATACAGCGAATTAACCTTTGTGCTGCTAGGACCGCATATATACAGCGAATTAACCTTTGTGTTGCTAGGGCCGCATATATACAGCGAATTAACCTTTGTGCTGCTAGGATCACATATGTACAGCGAATTAACCTTTGTGCTGCTAGGGCCGCATATATACAGCGAATTAACCTTTGTGCTGCTAGGACCACATATGTACAGCGAATTAACCTTTGTGCTGCTAGGGCCGCTTATATACAGCGAATTAACCTTTGTGCTTCTAGGACCGCATATATACAGCGAATTAACCTTTGTGTTGCTAGGGCCGCATATATACAGCGAATTAACCTTTGTGCTGCTAGGGCCGCATATATACAGTGAATTAACCTTTGTGCTGCTAAGACCGCATATATACAGCGAATTAACCTTTTTGTTGCTAGGGCCGCATATATACAGAGAATTACTCTTTGTGTTGCTAGGGCCGCATATATACAGCGAATTAACCTTTGTGCTGCTAGGGCGCATTGCTCACAGGTATTGATAGTGTGGTGATGTCTGTGAACTGTGCACCATAAAGAGCCCTTGAAGTCATTTGATAAGAGTAGGACGAAGTCCCGACTTCAGGCTTCCTTCTGTCGCGATATTGCCGTGATTGTGCAGAAAGCGATGAAAACCAATATTTGCTCACTCATAACTACTACTATGTATTAAATATGGATAATATATCCTAGCGATACGAATCACTGCAGAATAACAATGAACAAAATATATGGAGTAGGCCTAATCGTCAAGCGTATCATAGTGTTGTGTAGTATCAACGTCGTTTTACTGTTGGACCAGCGTCGCAGACGACGGCTCAACCTTAAGACAACGTTGAGTCAATGAGTAGTGTTGGCTGTAATGATACTACTAGGCCCTACTGTATTAAATATTGAAAAGATGTCTTGGCGACACATTGGTCACCACCCCCCCTCCAGCCCCCCTCTAACACATATATAAATCATAGGTGTGTACCCAGCCAATAATAGATGCCCCAATGCTGGGGTGATGTTGCTCCATCGTCGCAGACGTTGGGCCAGCATTACCCCAGCATTGTATCAGTGTTCACTGTTGCACAGGCTGTGTTTGTGTGGTATTTATATAGATCGACATGATACCTCCGCGGTGTATTATGTACTGCCATCGAGTACTGAGTACCCCGCCTTATACTATACACAGGGAGGGATGCGGTACCCCTTCATATTGCCCCATACATACAGGGTGGATACTTGATGGGTATAAACCTTGACACACTGTGGTATCAACATATTTTTGGTAGAAATACAAGGAAATATAACTATTTATTAATGTTGTCTTGATAAACATTGGCTGACAAGCAGAACATTTAGTGATTTACAAACCTTGGGAAGACTGTGGATTAATATCAGAGATTTAGGACGATTTCGGCTGGATTTCCGACGAATGGATTATTTTTATTTCTCTATAATATATCTGCTCGATGCTGTATGTACATCACAGTGGGATAATATAAATCGTCCCCTTACATGTGAAAGGTTGTATCTGCCACTTTTTTCAAGTGGCAGATACACCCTTTTATATCCGAAATATATTCTGATTTCCTATGCAAACTCAGACTCTAAATTGTGGGATACTCATATAAATTTACCATGTAGTTTAGTTTTAAATCAAATTTAGTTTTCTATTTTTATGCGACTTTTTATGTGCAAGTCGCGGTTCATAATACAGTGTTTCATTTTTACGACGATGTTACATTCATGGGTGTAATAGCCTTAAATGGAAACTTTATATTGTCATATTAGTGACACAGGAGTGATGAACAGGACGTCGTCATGGATCAGATACTGAATCACAACACCAACATAGTGTGAAGGTAGAAGACGTTACCTAGGTGACGACAGCCATCCTGTAGGCGTTCCCATGGTAACGCAGGCTGCCCTGGATACGGGACCTGGACGAGAGCTTAGTGAGATCTCGGTGAGATCCCTGTGGTGCGCTGGCTGGGCTGTAGGGGGCGCTGTGAGTGTAGAGTTGATCCCAGCTCCCTGCTGCCACCTGCCGGTGTCTATACGTACTACAACTGCATTGACACCTGTCTGCGAAAAACAGGAAATTAACCAATGCTGTTCTAATGCTGGTCTACCGTCTATGACGCTGACCCGGCATTAAAACAACATTGGGTCAACATCTCATGCTGGCTGTCAGCGAACTACAGGGAATGAACCAATGCTGCTCCCCAGCTAACACGATGCATTGAGCCAATGTTGTTTTAATGTTGGGCCATCGTCGCAGACGATGGACCAGCATTAAAACAACATTGGCTACGACGCTGGCACAACATTAAAACAACATCGGCTACGACGCTGGGACAACATTAAAACAACATTGGCTCAATGCATCGTGTTTTTGCTGGGTCAGAGGTTGGGCCATCCCGACGTTAAAACAGCATTGGTCCACATCTTGTACAGGATGCCCCGACCTGGATATCACCCGTGCTGCCACCTCTCGCCACACAGGAACACGGATCTACAGGATAGCTTTATAGTCCACGCTGTGCCTCAGCCAGTCACCGACTAAAAAGTGTTTGTCCAACATCATTATCTACGATATCTACGTTAGTTACGTCAATAAATGGCCGACGATCGACAAATGACGCCACAGTGTTTATGTTCTACAAGAGGGAATCCCGACGGTCATAATCAAGTGACGTCACAGATCGACTGCTATCAACTTGAGCTGTGTCTCCACCAGATATATGTCATTAATAGAATCACGGAGATAGCAGAGAATCGACCAGTTATCGAAGCTTAATGGTGGACCAACAGTGGAATGCTACTTGACAATAACAATATTCGACCAGTGGTCGTTTGGTCGATACTTGTCGTGTCAGCAGTTAATCTGCACGCTCCGCCACGTGTTTTGTGTGCTGGAGTGACATTTTTCATAGCACTCGTAATTGACCTCGGAATACTTAATTAGGTTGGAATACGTGATTAACTTTGGAATTCGTAATTAGGTTGGAATACGCTATCAGAAAAAGAATCAGTGCTTGTTCTAAGCCGCTTGTTGGATCTCAAAGGTGGATTGTATAGCTTGTGGTGAATATAAGACCCTTTGCGCACTGAGAGAAGTATATAGGCGTTGAAACGCAGCTACATACAATACACACATACATTCTACATAATTATATATCACATATTAAACTATTTGCGTTAATGATATATTCGAATGAATATAATAATAAAAGATACAAAATGTATCTGAGTAATTATTTAAATAGTCTGTGGCAGTTGCTCAGTTACTCACATAATTACATTTAGTATTTTTTTTATTCTATTTTTCATAAAATATAAATATTGTGTTAGAAATCCCAGCTTCAAATTATACCAACTAACAATTTATTATGACACTAATGTTGTTTCAATGTTGGGCCGACGTCGTAGACGGCAGGCCAACATTGAAACAACATTGGTTCAGCATTCTGTCCTGTCTATCACTGTAGCTGCCTGCCTATCACTAAATAAAAACAAGTAGACTTTAGATAACCATTATTAGATCAAAAAATATTTTCTAGCACAAACAGAAAATATAACCTATATGACATATTATATATATGAAGCTTCCAACATAGCCACTGCATCAGTAATTATAACGCTGAGCAATAATAAGTGTCATTTATTGGCCACCCCCCCCCCCCCCCCGGTAGGCACTGCAGGGGGGCAAGTTGCTATTGTAACGGCTTTGCAGATGTAAATACCTCTAACCTAGTAATAGGGTATATTTTATCAAGGAATTTTAATTCATCTATTTGAAAAAAAATATTTATATTATTATATTTTGTAATTTTAACCCTTTGGTGTAATCTATTTTCCATCAACTCTAATTATTTTTATTTGAATCCGGATGTGTCGGGAATTCCTACGTTAAATTAAACCGCTAAGCGCGACTACTGTCGTTTTTAATCAATTTTATTATCCGTTTAGATCACAGCTATTGGGAACGAAATGTGTGTTTAAACATCAGGATAAGCAAATGTTAGATCCCAAATTAAACAAATATGATTTATTTGCGGTAACGAGACACAACCTAAAGTGGGTGAAAAATTAAATTATTTAATTTAGTAGTTTAAGAGCTCAATAAAAAAAACAGACTGTTAAGTTACAAAAAATAGTAAGTGTTAAATTAAATTACTTAATTACTAATAACGAAACTCGATATTCAATATGATTCATGCAACGTAGCTTCCAGGTGGCATTTATTTTTAATGATGTATGCAGTTGTTAGCCTGTAGTTTACAGAGAGTTAAATGCTTTAATATAACAATTACACCTGGTCACGGCACCCGCGGGTTGATGACGTCATCACGTTATTATTACTTATAATCTATGACGTCACACTCCGTTATGACAATAGACATGATCGCAGTGTGACGCCATTTTGATTGAAATAGCCACTGTGAAGTTTACATAATACTAGAATAACAAACCTGTTTTGTCATGTCAAACCAAAATGGAAAATATGAAAACTGATTCTATTTGACTGACTTAATCCCATATTTTATTATTTTCCAGTTTTATATTTAAGCACAATTGATAACGTTTGTACACATCTGACAGCACAGCCATCTGACGCATTTCATGTGGAAGACAACGTTTTTAATTAGTTTGAACTTGTTTTTTGTGGCGCGCAAAGGGTCTCTCACGACGATTTATCACACTCTACGCCTTAACAGGTGCTTCTCGAACAGTGTGCGCTGATTTAATGATGTATTAATGCATAGCCAACGTCTCAGACGTTGGCTATGCATTAATACAACATTGTATTTATTGCGTCATAATCATCATAATCACTGCCTATCCTACGTCGCGGACCGTATTTTGTGTTGATCACGGGATTTATCACACTTTGAGGTTCAACAGGTGTTTCGATCAAATGATGTATTGACCCTTTAAGCGCTAAGACCGACTGGAGCTGTTTTTAGTCAGTTTTAGTAGCAGTTTAAATCACTGTTATTTGGGGGGGGGGGGATTATGTGGGAAATTTTCAACGATCAAGATTTACAAATGTTCGCTCTCAAATAAAAAAAAAAGAGTAATTTTCACCCACGTGAAGTTGTAGGTCGCGGTAGCGAGACACAACTTCACGTGGGTGAAAATTTGAAAATAGGTAACTTAGTCGGAAGAGGGTTGTTGCATGACGGAAGCGACGTTGGTCATGCATCAGTACATCATTTAATTGATCCCGTCATAATCGTCGTTTATCATTCACAGGATTACATATGTCTCACACCTAACAACCACACCTGGTTATCAGGTTAGGCGAGAATCTGAGGCACAACCAGCAAGTGGTGCGCTGGAAAATATCAAAATAATATCTACAGGCACGACCAGGAAGTGGTGCGCTATATCCACATAGAAACTCAAACCACGACTCAAAATAATATCTACAGGCACGACCAGGAAGTGGTGCGCTAGATCCACATAGAAACTCAAACCACGACTCAAAATAATATCTACAGGCACGACCAGGAAGTGGTGCGCTATATCCACATATAAACTCAAACCACGACTCAAAATAATATCTACAGGCACGACCAGGAAGTGATGCGCTATATCCACATATAAACTCAAACCACGACTCAAAATAATATCTACAGGCACGACCAGGAAGTGGTCCGGTATATCCACATATAAACTCAAACCACGACTCAAAATAATATCTACAGGCACGACCAGGAAGTGATGCGCTATATCCACATATAAACTCAAACCACGACTCAAAATAATATCTACAGGCACGATCAGGAAGTGGTCCGGTATGCAGTATTCACAGACACATTCAGACCACGACTCAATATATTATCTACAGGCACGACCAGGAAGTCGTCCGGTATGCCGAGTTCACAGACACAGCATGACTGTACGCACAGCTAGAGTCAAAGTACTTCCGCGGTAATAATATTGGAAAATAGATCAATATGAATACAATGCTCGATGACGAGATCGTAATACCTTATTACTACAATTGGGAGGACGAGTACAACTTCGTTACGCTCACTAAAATGACGTACATTTTCACAGATTATTGAGAATAATTTTCTCCAGAAATCTTGTGTAGCAGATGATACTGTAGCTGTTCATGTGCCGAGGTGGTCTACTGTTGTCCATGCAGATTGGAAATAGTCATTCAACGCTGTTTTAATTTAAAAAAATTATTGAATCTCATACCTAACCTAACAGTTGTTTATACATAATTTTGATTTGAAAGAAAAAAGCAACAACAAACAAACTGAAGAAATGATAATGCTGTGATTTGAACGATATATAGTTTCTGCATCTCGCGCAGCATCTCACGCCCTCCAGATAGGATTATGTGGAGATGTTGGACGTTGGTTTAGCTCCACGTTACCCAGGGTGTCGAGGAGAATTAATAATGAAGTCATCCACAGAGAATGCATCTAGAACCTCCACGCAGGAGTTAACAAAGAGGTCCAGTAAGTCTCCTATGGAGTACACATCAAGGACCTCCACTGAGAACTTACCAAAGAGGTCCAGTAAGTCTCCCATGGAGTACCTGAGGCTGAGTAAGAGGTCTTCCTTGGATGTGTTCTCTAGGAGATCCAGTGACCCTGTGACTGATGCTCCAAGTAAGAGGTCCTCACTGGAAGATGTACACATGTTGTCATCTAACTACCTGAGTGAAAGGTCAGGCAAAGCGACATCCTCAGAGGATCTACCCAGGTGGTTCAGCAAGTCTCCCACGAGGAGTATAATTGAGACTTCAGACAAAAGGACCTCACTAGAGGATCTACCAAGGGAAGACTCAGGCAGAAGGACCTCTTTACAGGATTTACCAAGTGAGAATTCAGACAAAAGGACATCTTTAGAGGATGTATCATTTGAGAACTCGGGCAAAAGGACCTCTTTAGGGGATTTACCAAGGGGCTTACATAAAGCTCTGCATAAAGGATATACTGAGAACTCCTCCTCCATGGATGACACATGGAGGCCCAAGACCTTCAAGGAGTACCTTAAATCAAGTAAAAGGGCCTTGTCTGAGGAAGTGCCAAAGACCTCCAGTAAACATGTACATAATGAGATCACTCCCTCCAGGTCGTATGTACAGGGCTCCAAGGTGTTCCCTCCTCAAGATCTACCAGGGAAACCTTGGAAGAAACCTGGTCATGGCTTCCGGATGACTCCTTGGAGGTCAGTGTCCTCTCCTGTATCTCCTCCTGGACAAGTCTCCGCTCCTGGACAGAAGGCCCGCCTCGCGTCCATCGTCTCTCCTCCAGGGCATGTGGATCCTGGAGTACCACCCCAGAAGACCCGCGCATCCTCCATCTCGGCTCCAGAGAGACCTCACAGAGACAGGGCGCACAGTATGGGATTCCCTGGAAATGACGTCACGCCGGGAATGCCCACTATGTTTGACATGTTCGCCTCAACATTCGGCCAGAAAGGTAAACACGCCAATGCTGGTTTAATGTTGAGCCATCGTCGTAGACGGTGGTCCAACATTAAACTAGAATTGGGTCGAAATGACTATCCTAAAAATTTAGCCACCAGAATGCAAATGTCGGCTGGGCTATAGTGTTATTTTTGCCGATATCGGCAGGTGTGATATCCAAAGGTGTTTATTTGAGTGCGATATGGAGAAATACAGCAATGAATTCATTGGACGAGTGCTGTATTTTTCCATATCGCACGAAAAATGAACAACGTTTGTATTTTTCCATATCGCATGGAAAAATAAACAACGTTTGTATTTTCTCACACGATTAAAGTCCGACATGACGTAACTGCCATACATTTATTTCGAAACAACAGCTGTAGTGCGGTATGGGCTGATACCGATCTGTGCAGTGGATTTCATAGAGAAAACCACTGCACAGAGTGTGAGAAGTACTTTTATTTTTGCCGATATCGGCAGGGATATAGTGTCATTGCCGATGTCGACAGGTCTATAGTGTTACGTTTTAACTTCCTGTCACAGGGATGGTTTATACCAAATAAAGCAAATATTTGAAAATTACACAGATATTTTCTGATAATTTTATCCCTTCACCTTAACGTATGAATGTCACATTGAGCGTCTCACACTGGATGAAAAGTACTAATCTATAAAATACAATATGTGAATATGGCGGGAATATGGATGTCTTGGGCTCGACGTATGGTGTTTTGTTGAGAAGCAAGATGAGGGAATTAAATTTGCGGGATTATCTTCGATCATTCATTCATTCATTCATTCGTTCGTTCGTTCGTTCGTTCGTTCGTTCGTTCGTTCGTTCGTTCGTTCGTTCATTCATTCATTCATTCATTCATTCATTCATTCATTCATTCATTCTTTCATTCATTCATTCATTCATTCATTCATTCATTCATTCATTCATTCATTCATTCATTCATTCATTCATTCATTCATTCATTCATTCATTCATTCATTCATTCATCCATTCATTTATTCATTCATTCATTCATTCATTCATTCATTCATTCATTCATTCATTCATTCATTCATTCATTCATTCAATATTTATTCATTCATTCATTCATTCATTCATTCATTCATTCATTCATTCGTTCGTTCGTTCGTTCGTTCGTTCGTTCGTTCGTTCGTTCGTTCGTTATGTTCGTTCGTTCATTCATTCATTCATTCATTCATTCATTCATTCATTCATTCATTCATTCATTCATTCATTCATTCATTCATTCATTCATTCATTCATTCAGTAAATCTGCAGTACCTTCATGACCTTATCTCCCTTCATTACGGTAACCTTCAGATATGACGTTACTGATCTAACTTAGTCAAACAATCAAAACCCCATAATGCCTGCCCTCTATGTGGACTAGGCCGCCATTAACGTGATCACATTGACTGTAAATGGCAGGCTATTATCATGTGTTATGGGCCGAGGAGACTAGATGACAGAGGACTATACCCAGAAAACAAGGCATTTACCCAATGCTGGCATAATGTTAAGCCATCGTCTACGACGCTGGCTCAACATTATAACAACATTGGGTCAATGTTGACTGTAATGTCCACCACCCCTGGACTGGACTACTTCATAGACATTACACAAACACAATCATCAGCCTGTCTCATCCCCTTTACCTTGCTTATCTTAGCTTAGCGTTATATCCCACTTTATATCGCCCTTGACGATTCCTACCTATAGCTTAGTAAAATGTCACCCTTTACCATGCTTACCTAGCTTAGCCTTTGAAATTGCCCTCATTATAAGTAAGTAATCTTTTATTTAAAAGGGAAACAATTGCGTACGCTCTGATCATTTTGCCTATGTCCATTGTGTACATTTTGCCTACGTCCAACGTCTAGACTACAGACGTCAGTTTCTGACGTATGAATACGGTTCCCGCGCTCAAAGGGTTAAATACTAAGTTAGCTTGTCCTCTCACAACCAAAAGGTCACCTGGATGTATTACCGTGTGAGTGTACACATAGTACATGTTCAATTAGAGATAGCTATTGATGAAAGAATGTAGTGATAAAGTAAGGTCAGCCATAACAACTATAATGACGCGAAATTGGTGAATTATAACGCTGGCTAGGCTTGCCAAGTGAAATCAACCCTTTAGCCTCTGTGGTGAATGGAAATACAAATTACACTCACGGATACTAGATATTATAGTTTGTGACTGATTTTCGTTGTTTTTGTGGCTTTTCTATTACATACTCTCACTGTAAATGTTGAAAAAATTTTATATTCACTTTCAGGAATCAATAATAGTTATTTATTTTATGGCTTTATATTTCCTATGTAAATAATTACTTGCCTTTACTGGGGATATATGGGCACAAACTGTTGTCATTCCAGTGATATACATGAACAAAACGTGTATACATGTATATCAGGTACAATACATCCGCTATTCTATTGATACATAACATTTAGAGTAATAGACCCTGCGGGTTGGTTTCTCGTGCTCACCAAATAAAGTTGTATTTAAATATTACCACCGTGTAGACCCCCTATAGCGTTATATATATTGTTATCTTCTAAATTAAGTGGATGAAAGAACTCTGACTTGTACAAACACACACATTCATCCTAAATTAACCCTTGTCCTGCTATGCCCGGATATATACGGGGTTAAGGATGTTTAAGATCAATAAAAATATCACCTAATTTTAATAAAATTGTTTTTAATAGATGTTTAGTCGATCCAATAATTTAATTTTAGACATGTATATTTTTCATAAATAGTAATATTTTTCGTCATTTGAAGCTGGAAATTGCGTTAGCAATTCCAGCTTCAAATGACGAAAAATACAATTGAAGCAATTCAGCAGGACAAGGGTTAACCATGAGAGCGCTGAATTAAATAATTTAAATTTTAACCTTCAAGTGGGGGGGGGGGGGGATCACTCATATTTGCTTAACTTGTTAAACACCCAATAACAGATTTATGTCCAACAGTATTAACTTCTCACTGCCCAGCTTAGTAGTTACTATTGTACGTATGTCAAAGGCAAACAGCTGTAACTGCTTACTATATATACTATAAATAAACAGTTACTGCCGTTTGCCTTATGTCAAGGCAAAAAGCAGTAACTGCTGATTTTCCCAGCCACTAGTTACTGTTGTTTTCACGACAGATAAGTCTGAAATATTAGTGATTTAATGACTATCATTACATTATTTATTAATATCTATTTATGGAGGTGTTAACATATTAGCAAAGATGCTATTTTCAAAATATGTGCTCTGTTATGCATTTAATAATACAATGCATTTCTGAAAACGATGTGATATTGTAAATGGTATATAATTTCACGTGATCTGCTCATTAATCAGACACGTGTGGCTAACATAGGAAAGCCATTAATCTCACTAATTATATAATTAACAAATTCATCAAAACAAAGTCATTTGTCAGCAAGTCACACTCTCTGCCAAATTATTTAAATGGTGATGGCAAAACAGTCTGCATTATTAACTCAACATAACACGTGTAATCTGAGAAATGTTTGTCAAACTGACTCTTTGCAGCCCATTTTCATATATTAATCATGATTTTATATTACCCTTGTGCTGCTAGGACCGTATACGTTTTTAGGCATGTTTTTTTCAAAAAAAGTCATTTTTTTCGTAATTTGGAGTTGGTAATTGCGTTAGCAATTCCAGCTGCATATGAATAAAAATACGAAACAAACAAGTCAACAACATAGTGTTTAACAGTGTGTAAAGGATTAAATGGACATTTTAGCTTTAAAATCTGTTTTTTTTATAGATTAACTAAGTAATGTCACATGACAAGCGTACAAGTCTAAGGGGCCCACTTTTTAATCTCCAGGGGAGGGGGGGGCTGGAGAACTTTTGAAATTTAGAGCACACTCTGCGTGAAATAAATTATTTACTTTAAGAACTTTTTTAAATAAACATGTTATAAAATTTGGCATTTTCAGCGCACCGCCGAGCCGTGTTCAAAAAAATAATTGTTCAAAAACTACACCCCCCCCCCCCCCTGGAGATTGAATGGCGGCCCCCTAAACTTGCAGCAATATTTATTTGATTTTTTTTACAATACAATACAATACTTCAGTCCAATATTTGTTTACCCATGAGAGAGACTTGTGAGAGTGAGTGATTATTGCTTTACGTCGCCTTCTGTACAATATCATGACAGAAGGAAGCCCGAAGCCGGGACTATGCCCTACTCTTATCGAATGACTGCAAGGGTTCTTTATATTGCACAGTACCATAGACAGCACTGCACACTCCAGGCCTTTGAAAAGTTTGGGACACTGTATATGCAAAACCCTGATTACAAGCATCCGAACTAACCAGAATTCGCACCGAGTACCTCTGAGTTTCGAACCACAACCGGAGCCGACTTTGTGAAAATCATGAATACAGCTATGTATCAGGGGGTTGTCGCTTTGTGCGATGTATGTTTTGTTTATATCTGGTATTTCTTGTTATAATAGTCTTCAGTTAATATATGTAAGTCGTCTGGAAGCCGTCTATTGTCTGTATAACAAAGAACTAACCAAAGAGACATTTCGCTGTAGATGGATTTCGCTGTAGTCCGGCAACAAGTATTCTAATCCAGGACCATTGTCCGATGTCTAGGTTATATGCCAGCAAACACGACACACTAAAACAATGATGTTTTAATGTTGGCCCAATGTCTGCGATGCTGAACCAACATTAAACTAACATTGTTTCAATGTGTCGTGTTTGCTGGGATAGTATAGTGAGACGCCCTTTACTTGACTGATATGAACTTCCGAGTAAACAAAGAAAAAAATGCATAACATTTATACAACGCTGGTCCAACGTTTTCGACGTTGGGCCAACATTGTATAAATGTTATGCAAATGTTTTGTTTTTACTGGGTAAGGGAGACCGTCAAGAAAGGCAAAAAGCTGTAACTGCTTACTGGAAAAATAAACAGTTACTCTTGTTTCCTTTTTCTTTTGCCTTCGTATCTCAAAAGCAACAACTGCAGTTACTGTTTTTTGCCTTTGGTGTGTATCACAAACAGCAGTATCAGCATTTTAAGTAAGCCGCTACTGTTTTTTGCCTTTGCATGGCAGCAGGGTACTGTCAAGCACTCCACTAGTATAATGAGTATTTGGGGACATGTGTAAATGTCAGGGTGGCAGGTGGCTGAGTTGTTAATAGAGCCAACCGGGATCATACGTCTCCACCTGGTGACCTAGATCTCTGATAGCTCATTGGTTCAGCTAGTGACCTAGATCTCTGACAGCTCATTTGTCCAGATAGCGGTCTCGGCCAATGGTCGAGTTGACCACTTTGCTGTTTTAGTACCCTGTCAATTCTGTTATTGAATTCACCACCTTATGTCGTTGGTGTAGAGTGTTAGTGAAGTAATGATTCACGTGCCATACTTATATTATTCATTCATTTATTTATTCAAATTATTTTTTCATTTGTTCATTTAATAATTTACTAATTTATTCATTTATTCCTTTATTGATTAATTAATTCATTCATTTACTCATTCATTCATTCACCCACCCATTCATCTATCCATTATTAAATAATTCATTCATTCATTCATTCATTCATTCATTCATTCATTCATTCATTCATTCATTCGTGTAGTTACTCATTCATTCACGCATGCATCAATTAGTTCATTCATTCATTGATTCATTATGTCCTTCATTTGATCACTTAGCAGTCACTCGATCATTTTTTTCCATCGATGAATTAACACACGTCCGATAAACACATCCTCCGTGAATGATAAGATATACAAACAGTGTTCATTTCAGTGCTCTGTAGGAAAATACATACACTGCCAGCCACCTACACAGTGCTCTGTGTAGAAGTTACAGCACTCGTCCAAAGGCGAACACCTTATTCATTGGACATGTGCTGTATTTAACATTTTGTATTTTCTCATATGAAAACCACTGCAGAGTGCGATATGGGCTGATACCGATATACGTCTCACAGTAAAAACCAATGTACAGAGTGATAAAACATGCTCCATTCCTGCGCGCACTTTGCTATGAAGTCAGCAATTTAAAACAATCACAACAATCAGTCTTTATTGTTTACAGGTTTTCAGGCAGGGCTGGAGGGGGGGGGGGGACATAATACCTAATCTAAAGACAGAAACCTGGGGCCCATTTCATCTGGTCCACGTGTCTAAGTCTAGCTGTTACTGCTAACGTAATGACGGCTGCTGATTGGCCAACTCTCATTTATCCTTAACCCTTTAACCGCCGGTGTCGCATATATTCAGGTTTTCCTTTTTTATTAGCACATTAAGTACCACCTTTTAAACGTGTTAAAGATAAAATGTGTCATCAATCAGCAATATTTGAAAACAGTTGACCTCCATTTTGTCAAATCTGAATAATTTTCACTTACTTGAAGTTGTGTCTCGCTGACGCGATCCACAACTTCAAGTGGGTGAAAATTCAGCTCGAATAATTTGGCGGTTAAAGGGTTAACGCGCTGAAATATGTTTATATACGTCAAGA
This sequence comes from Flabesymbios commensalis, assembly GCA_964017125.1. NCBI lineage: Eukaryota > Metazoa > Annelida > Polychaeta > Terebellida > Flabelligeridae > Flabesymbios > Flabesymbios commensalis. The sequence continues at coordinate 1,101,509 of OZ024917.1, forward strand.
GATTGTTTTTTTTTAATTTGAAATCATCATAAATGTCTCAGTTAGCCCTTTCTTCATTTGAATACCCATTTTATTTGTCTGCATGGTATACGGTCTTTATAAATAGTCTTCTGCTCGAGGATCGACTTTAGACGTCAAAATCTGGACGTCTAAAGTTGATCCCCGCACTGAAAGGGTAAACCCTTTCACCGCTAATTAGGAATATACTCTTTTCTAATCTGTTTATTAAAAGGGTAAATAACAGGTACATGTATTTCGAATGAAATTAGTGTTCAAAGGGACTGGCTCAGGCTAAAATCATGAAAAAATAGGTGATTTATTTTTAGACTAGTACTGCAAAAGTTTTTTTTTGTGTGTGCTGCGCACTTACCCGTTAGGCTAGATAGGCCTATGGAGACGAAATTTCCGTATTTCTTATTTTTGACATGGTTGGACCTTAGCCCGTTGTCACAAAGCATCATCTGGCATGACAACTTTTTTCACAAATATATGACAAATATCTTTAAATTGCCACGGTAGCCAGACCAACACGGCAGTGTCTGTTATAGAGCGGAGAGGTAAACGAAGGTGCCACTTCACGTCATCACCATCCACTGCACGCGGTATTTTAGTTGACCGGAAGGTGATTTGTGTGGAAAATGATTTCAATGCTAAATCCTTTCCAGATTATATTTCACTGCTTAAAAAACCCGGTATATTGGCTTGGTGTATACCAGACTTTACTCCTAGCACATACACATAGGAGACATTGTAAAATCAACGAAATCGACCGACACTCTCACCATAGCCCTAACGCCAGACCCCCCCCCCCCCGCTATATGTCAGATTTAGAACCACGCGGACCAGTGATCTGCTAAAAATGCTCGAGCGTGCCAACTGAACCTACACAAATAGACAACAGTGGTAGATGGTTGGCCCAGCGTCTGAGACGCTGGGCCAACCATCTACCACAGTTGTGCCTATATTTCTGTTATGGCTGACATTGTGATTGCGGTCTGGGTTCGGGACACGTGTTTATATAGAGCCAGTGAGTAATACTTAATTTGCGCTGCCGAATTGTTATTTTATATTTTTCGTTATTTGAGACTGGAATAGACTGCTTGCACGAGTTTGCGCGTGAACAGTTCGTCTCATTAAAACAGCTCAGCGTTGCTCACTGTGTGGCGTGTTGTCATTGAAAAGTGTGTAACAGTTGTCTGATTAAAACAGTTCAGCGTTGCTCACTGTGTGGCGTGTTGTTATTGAAAAGGGTGTATTGCAAACGCACTTTTCAGCTTCAAATGACGAAAAAATATTACTATTCATTAAAGCTAGATGCCTCGAAATGGAATAATTTGATAAACTGATTAACTTAAACAAAATATTTATCGATTACGTTTATTTTGTCTCAAACTGGCTTGGAAACAGTATGTATATATTAGCAGCACAAAGCCTAATATGTGTAATCTCATTATAGGAGACAGATTATGGGGCCCTAGCAGCACAAGGGTTAATATGTGTAATCTCATTATAGGAGACAGATTATGGGGCCCTAGCAGCACAAGGGTTAATATGTGTAATCTCATTATAGGAGACAGATTATGGGGCCCTAGCAGCACAAGGGTTAATATGTGTAAGCTCACTATGGGAGAGAGATTATATGTATAGGGCCCTAGCATCACAAGGGTTAAATGATTAAGCTCATTATGGGAGAGAGATTATTATGACAAACCATATGAAATATTTCCCACATAGAATGTGTACTATGTCATGTATAAGTATGACCACTATACTATAGAATGTTTGATATGCAAATCAATCTCTTTTATAAGTACGACAATTTACATTTACATTACATAATATCATGTGTGTACAAAGGGTTAACCCTTAACCCTTTAAACCATGGAAATCAAAGGGTTATTTTAATTTGAAATCATCATGAATGTCTTAGTTAGCTCTTTCTGATTTATTTGAATACCTATACACATATTTTTTAACTCTTACAGCGCGGGGATCGACTTTAGACGTCATAATCTGACGTCTACAGACGTCAGATTCTGACGACTAAATTCGATCCCCGCGCTGTAAGGGTTAAAGCGCTGAAATATTTTTTGTATAAACCATGGAAACCAACTTTTTTTTCAATTTGGATCATCATGAATGTCTTAGTTAGCTCTTTCCGCTTTATTTGAAAACCTATGTTATCATGGTTATGGGTCTACGGCTATTGTAAATATTTTACTCTCACAGTGCGGGGATCGCCTTTAGACGTCAGAATTTGACGTCTATGGACGTCATATTCTGACGTCTCAAGTCGATCCCCGCACTGTAAGTGTTTAACAAGTTATTATTAATTATATCTGGTGATCGCCGCACATTTTATTGAATTTTAATGGACGTGAAATAAATCAATTTTAGCCTCGACATATTTTTGAAATGGTAAAAAATACATGGTTCGTCATATATTGGGCGACTAAAGTTTCTGTCACATATGGGAATTGGAATTATTTAACGCAATGGAATTTCCTACCACCTGGTTTTAGTAAAATCATAGTTTTCAAAAATTATAAACTAGCTTTGTGCATTACCAGTTAGCTAATTTTATTTTTTATTGTTACAATATTATTAATCAGACAAAAAATGTCATTGTTTTACCTGGTAGGTTTGATATTTTGACAATCATAATCAAATTATGGGCTAATCCCTTCTTGTAAGTCGCTGTGGCAAAAATAATTCCAACTGTTAAAAGGCAGTAGTAGGGAGGGGTATCCCGAGGCTATTTATAGCTGTGATGACGCGCGAGGGGTATGCCGAGACTATTTATAGCTGATGTCATGACGTAGGGAGGAGGATACAGGGATGGATGGGAGGAGGACTGTCATGGAGGGGGGGCGACTTGTCAGGTGTGGAGCCAGTCTTTACAGATTCATGACATCCCCCCCCCCCTCCCCGCTACCTCTGACCTTTCCTTAATACACCACAATAGTAGTCTGGGTCCCAAAAGGCCTGTAGACTGCACTGTGACATCTTGATTGTCCCTGGAACGTTGAAAAGCTTTCATGCACATTCTGGGACTATGTGGCATCCACACTTTACACGCCCAGTTAGCTAATTTAAAGGTGATCTATCACCCCTTATATAGTATGATTAATTATGTGACAGATAAATTAAAATTGCCACAAGATGGGGCACAAGTGTTTCCTTATATGGGGTGATTGGCTATCATGTCACATGATAGCCAATCACCCCATATAAGGACATAATTATTCATACCGCATAATAGATCACCTTTAAATTCAAACCCACTGTAAGTTGTGCCTCGCTCTCGCTGCCCTACTGGGACGAATTCAATAGGGATCTGGCATATTCCGATTGTGGGTTTCTCTATTGAAAGCGACGTACACCAATAATCACTGACTCAGTGCAGCCAGTGACTCACTGACTATACTGACTCAGTGTAGCCACTGACACACTGACTATACTGACTCGATGTAGCCACTGACTGACTACTGACTCAGTGTAGTCACTGACTCACTGACTATACTGACTCGATGTAGCCACTGACACACTGATTATACTGACTCGATGTAGTCACCGACTCACTGACTATACTGACTCGGTATAGTCAGTGACTCACTGACTATACTGACTCGATATAATCACTGACTCACTGACTACTGACTCAGTGTAGTCACTGACTCACTGATTATACTGACTCAGTGTAGTGACTAACTCACTGACTCGGGTGTAGTCAGTAAATCAGTCACTCACTGACTACTGACTCAGTGTAGTCACTGACTCAGTGTAGTCACTGACTCACTGACTATACTGATTCGGTGTAGTCACTGACTCGGTGTAGTCAGTGACTCACTGGCTATACTGACTCGGTGTAGTCACTGACTCCGTGACTGACTACACTGACTCGGTGTAGTCACTGACTCACTGACTATACTGAGTCAGTGTAGTCACTGACTCACTGACTATACTGATTCGGTGTAGTCACTGACTCGGTGTAGTCAGTGACTCACTGACTACACTGACTCGGTGTAGTCACTGACTCACTGACTATACTGAGTCAGTGTAGTCACTGACTTACTGACTATACTGACTACGCTGACTCGGTGTAGTCACATCAGGTAATTATGACTTCTTTATTATACAAGCAGCCCAGAAAACAAGGCACATTGGCCCAATGCTGATTTAATGCTGGGCCACTATCTTCGCCTAACGTCAGCCCAACATTATATCAGTATTAGGATCACCGTCCTGCTTTTAGTGCATGGACTGTTGCAGAGCGATCAAAGTGCCAGGAGGGAGAGTGGTGATATTTTCAAGTTATTTATTCCCAATTACTGGGGGGGGGGGTATTGAAGATATTATATGTTCATTCACTTACATTATACACAATGAATCATTCATTTGGTCGGTTTGTTTTTAAATTATTTAATGTTGTGTATTTAACCAGTTGATTAATTTAAAAAAATGTCTCGAATTTTTCATTTTCCCTATATTCGTTTATTGCTGGCCCAACATCTGCGACGTTGCCCCAGCATCAATCCAACACTGAGTAAACATGTCTTATTTTATTGGATAGGCGTCGATTCAATGCTGTTTTAATGCTGGCTCACCGTCTGGGACTCCGGTCCAACCGTCTTCGATGTTGGCCCAACGCATTGTGTGGATGTCTATTGTCCACAGGATATCACCAAAGAGCCTCTGATACTAAAGCACGGAGCATTGACCTCAGGTGGTTTATAGAAGCTGATATTCCGCTGCCGCGATCCATGTAGCGCACCGGACGCGTGGTGCCCCCCCCCCCCCCACTCTAGACCCTCTCCCATATAAGGCTGTGCTCCCCTCCGGGCCCCTACCGAACATGACTGTGCCCCCCCCCCCCATGCCCTTCCCACCCTACACGACCCCCCCCCCCAAGACCTTTTTATTTTCCCATCAAAATGTTCAAAAAGAAGAATTGCATCCGAAATGAGAATAATTATTTTTCTAGATTGTCATCTTTTTATTCTAATTGTATGTATTTCAGTATTTTTACCCACAAGTTCAAGTTTGTATCTCAGCACTTTTGTGATGAATGAATCTCGCTGATTTCTCAATCAATTCTCAACCAATTTTCATGAAATTTCACCACACATTTTACTAGTCATGTGACCCTGAAGTTAGACCTCTTCGTAATGGCTGGTCTTTTATCTTGTGTACAAGCACCGATCAGAAAAAGTAAAGTTGATTTGACATCTTAGGCATATAATGCTGAGACGAAAAACGGCAAACAAATGTTGTTTTAGTGTTGCTCCAAAGTTTGCGACGCTGGCCCAACATTATAAAAACATTGGTTTGCCGTGTTTTGTTCACTGATACTCTCCCCCGGGAATCATAGGGGATTTCCCGTTACCGGGGAAACCCCGGCCGGAAGTGGACCAGCCTCGATCTGAGCCGAGCTGCGTCAGGATCGTTATATTAACGGGAAGCGCGCATGAGCGGGGTCTACAACTAGTAAAGGAGGGGTTCCGTACATGTTATGACTTGTTCTGAACGGTGCCGGGGGGGGGGGGGAGGGTAATAACGGCATTGAGGGTGGGGGAGGGTAATAACGGCATTGAGGGGGGGGGGGGGGGGGTTAACGACATGTAGTAGCAGGTCATCAAATTATACATTTTCTCCTACGTATCTAGCGCTGAATTTGTTTATAAAAAACGTGGAGACCAATGTTTTTTTTCAATTTGAAATCATCATAAACTTTATTGATGTCTTCGTTATTTTTATTTATTCGATTTTTCATTTGTTAATTTCAGCAGCAACCCTGGATTGGCTTGGTTGCTGTTACAAAACAGGCCTGGTTATCAAATCTGAAACCTTCTTCTATTTGTTCAGATGAATAAATGGGTGACATTGTGCACACATAGGCTAAACTGGACCAGGAGAACCTCATGAGTATGGTGCTCTTCAGACACAAGATTCGAAACTCGAGTTCTGGTGGTCTGAGGCTGATTACGCTACCTCTCGGTCAAGGAGGCTCCCCACAATATTTAATCTTTACGAGTGAGAGGGGAAGAAAAGTTTTGTTTATTTGAAACTTGAGAGGGAGACAAATAATCACTTGAATTTATGGATCGCGGTAGCGAGACACAATTTTACGTAATTGAAAATTTAATTTCCATAGAGGGTAAAAATAATATAATAAACAGTGCCTCAGCGTTTATAGTGATAATCTTTACGTTACCTCAGCGTTTATAGTGATAATCTTTACGTTACCTCAGCGTTTAGAGGGTTAATATTTACGTTACCTCGGCGTTTATAGTGAAAGTCACTTTAAATCTGTCACTTTCGCGTTGCATGTTTTTCGCTTATTGCTCAAGCAATTTTCCTCCGATTTTCATGAAAATCTGACAAGCGTTAGTTTCTAGTCTTACGGCACCTACGCCAAAATATTATGTAGTTTAAAAGTTAGACCATTTGACATGTAGTTTTTGTGAATTATGACGCTCCTCTATAAACCCATTGCACGCTATCAGCTTCACTCACGAAATTCCACTACATGTCAAATGGTCTATTTTTTGAAATACTCATTCAACTTTCACGAAATTTCGAGGGTAGGCGCCGGAATAGTTGAAAAGCTTGCAAAATTTCATGGAAATTGATTAAGAATTGACTGAGAAATTAGCGCTGGTGGAAGTTGAATGCAACTATAGAGGGGTATTATTCGCGTTACCTCGGTGTTTAGACTGTTAATCTTTACGTTACCTCAGCGTTTAAAGGGGTTATCTTTGCGTTACCTCATCGTTTAAAGGGTTAATCTTTACGTTACCTCAGCATTAAGAGGGTTAATCTTTACGTTACCTCAGCGTTTAGAGTGTTATTCTTTACGTTACCTCAGCGTTTAGAGTGGTAATCTTTACGTTACCTCAGCATTTAGAGTGTTAATCTTTACGTTACCTCAGCGTTTAGAGTGTTAATCTTTACGTTACCTCAGCGTTAAGAGTGTTAATCTTTACGTTACCTCAGCGTTCAGAGTGTTAATTTTTACGTCACCTCAGCGTCCATAGTAATAACCTTTATGGTACCTCAGCGTTTAGAGTGTTAATTTTTACGTCACCTCAGCGTTTAGAGGGTTAATCTTTACGTTACCTCGGCGTTTAGAGTGTTATTCTTTACGTTACCTCAGCGTTTAGAATGTTAATCTTTACGTTCCCTCGGCGTCTATAGTGATAATCTTTACGTTACCTCAGCGTTTAGAGTGGTAATCTTTACGTTACCTCAGCGTTTAGAGGGTTCATCTTCACGTTACCTCAGCGTTTAGAGTGTTAATCTTTGCTTTACCTCAGCGTTTAGAATGTTAATCTTTGCTTTACCTCAGCGTTTAGAGTGTTAATCTTTATGTTACCTCAGCATTTAGAGTGTTAATCTTTGCTTTAACTCAGCGTTTAGAGTGTTAATATTTACGTTACCTCAGCGTTTAGAGTGTTAATCTTTGCTTTACCTCAGCGTTTAGAGTGTTTATCTTTTACGTTACCTCAGCGTTTAGAGTGTTAATATTTGCTTTACCTCAGCGTTTAGAGTGTTAATCTTTGCTTTACCTCAGCGTTTAGAGTGTTAATCTTTACGTTACCTCAGCATTTATAGTGTTAATCTTTACGTTACCTCAGCGTTTATAGTGGTAATCTTTGCTTTACCTCAGCGTTTAGAGTCTTAATCTTTACGTTACCTCAGCGTTTAGAGTGTTAATCTTTGCTTTATATCAGCGTTTAGAGTGTTAATCTTTACGTTACCTCAGCGTTTATAGTGGTAATCTTTGCTTTACCTCAGCGTTTAGAGTGTTAATCTTTACGTTACCTCAGCGTTTAGAGTGTTTATCTTTACGTTACCTCAGCGTTTAGAGTGTTAATCTTTATGTTACCTCACCGTTTAGAGTGTTAATCTTTACGTTACCTCAGCGTTTAGAGTGTTAATCTTTACGTTACCTCAGCGTGTAGAGTGTTAATCTTTACGTTACCTCAGCCTTTAGAGTATTAATCTTTACGTTACCTCAGCGTTTATAGTGTTAATCTTTGCTTTACCTCAGCGTTTAGAGTGTTAATCTTTACGTTACCTCAGCGTTGAGGGTGTTAATCTTTACGTTACCTCAGCGTTTAGAGTGTTAATCTTTACGTTACCTCTGCGTTTAAAGTGTTAATCTTTACGTTACCTCAGCGTTCAGAGTGTTAATCTTTGCCTTACCTCAGCGTTTAGAGTGTTAATCTTTGCTTTACCTCAGCGTTTAGAGTGTTAATCTTTACGTTACCTCAGCGTTCAGAGTGTTAATCTTTACGTTACCTCAGCGTTTAGAGTGTCAATCTGGGCTTTACCTCGGCGTTTAGAGTGTTATTCTTTACGTTACCTCAGCGTTTAAAGTGTTAATCTTTGCTTTACCTCAGCGTTTAGAGTGTTAATCTTTACGTTACCTCAGCGTTTAGAGTGTTAATCTTTACACCACCTCAGCTTTTAGAGTATTAATCTTTACGTTACCTCAGCGTTTATAGTGGGAATCTTTGCTTTACCTCAGCTTTTATAGCGTTAATCTTTACGTTACCTCAGCGTTTAGAGTGTTAATCTTTGCTTTACCTCAGCGTTTATAGTGTTAATCTTTACGTTACCTCAGCGTTTATAGTAGTAATCTTTACGTTACCTCAGCGTTTAGAGTGTTAATCTTTACGTTACCTCAGCGTTTATAGTGTTAATCTTTACGTTACCTCAGCGTTTAGAGTGTTAATCTTTGCTTTACCTCAGCGTTTAGAGTGTTAATCTTTGCTTTACCTCAGCGTTTAGAGTGTTAATCTTTACGTTACCTCAGCGTTTATAGTGTTAATCTTTGCTTAACCTCAGCTTTTAGAGTGGTAATCTTTACGTTACCTCAGCGTTTATAGTGTTAATCTTTACGTTACCTCAGCGTTTGGAGTGTTAATCTTTACGTTACCTCAGCGTTTATAGTGGTAATCTTTACGTTACCTCAGCGTTTAGAGGGTCAATCTTTGCGTTACCTCAGCGTTCAGAGAGTTAATCTTCCCGGCCACAAATCTCTGGTTGACGTAGACTGCGCCTATTTTGACGCAGACTGCGGCTATTTCCATACACTCCCTGACAACCTGGACAACAATCAATCTAAATTACTCCTAGACATAAACACTACTCAGCCAACACTAGACCACTACACAATGGTGGCCCAATGCCGGCCCAATGGCGAAGACGGTGGGCCGGCATTGGGCCAGCATTGTGCCAGCATGTGTTATTCCCACGTGGACCCTGTACAAGGAGACTAGCGGGAACAAGGCGGCCACCATGCTATGGCCGTATTTCGGCGAAAATTAAAAAAATATATATATATATTTATGGTAGATAGTAGATCATTTAGAGAGGTCTCCCAAGTTAAATTATCTTCTTAGTGTCAGTTGGTTCAATAGGGTTCTAGCAAGACAAGGGTTAGTCATATCAATCAATCAATCAATCAATCAATCAATCAATCAATCAATCAATCAATCAATCAATCAATCAATCAATCAATCAATCAATCAATCAATCAATCAATCAATCAATCAATCAATCAATCAATCAATCATTTTTTCCAACGCCATTTTTAGCTGCAAAAACTATTATTATTATTAACTGAAAGGCTCTATATATACTGTCCTGACTTCAGGTTCCCTTCTGTCGCGATATTGCCATGATTCACTTCAGATTTTCTTTTGTCGCGATATTGCCATGATTGAATTCAGCTTTTCTTCTGTCGCGATATTGCCATGATTGACTTCAGGTATCCTTCTGTCGCGATATTGCTATGTTTGACTTCAGGTATTCTTCTGTCGCGATATTGTCATGTTTGACTTCAGGTATTCTTCTGTCGCGATATTGCCATGTTTGACTTCAGGTATTCTTCTGTCGCGATATTGCCATGTTTGACTTCATGTATTCTTCTGTCGCGATATTGCCATGTTTGACTTCAGGTAACCTTCGTGCACATATTGGCTTAATTTAACATATTGGGGCTATGAGTCAAAACATTTATATAAACTTAAAAAACGGGCCATTATAATTATTGATAAAAGTCCTAGGTTTTCACATACTAATCCATTATTCAAAAAATTGAAAATATTAAGAATTCATGACATTCTTCATTTAAATCAGCTCAAATTTTACAATAAATTGTTAAATAATCAATTACCAGAATACTTTGACTCCTATAACATGCCCAGAAACTGTACTTATCACAATTACAACACTCGCCATTGTCAAAATCTTCGCCCTTTTCGACCCAAACGGGAGTTTTGTAAAAGATGTCTCCGTTATAATCTACCAAAAATTATCAACACTACTTCTACTAATATTATAAATAAAATTTTCACGCATTCCTTTGATAGTTTTTGTAGATACATTAAATGGAGTCTCCTTGAAAATTACACAGAGAATTGTATTGTTGAAAATGGCTATGTCTGCCATCGTTTGGCTGCCCAATAAATATTTAACTCTAACCTCTTAATGTCTTTGAAAATATCAAAGGTGTATAAATTGTCAATGTTTTCATCATTTGGATCATTTCTCTTTTTTTGTTTGGTATGTTTATGATAATTTATTTACATTAATTTGCTTTATGTATATGGTATTTTTTCTTTCTACTGTATGTATGTTTATTTGTTTGTATTTTTATTATGTAAAATGTTTGGTGCACAGTTATTATTTTTTAATTACAAGGTGGCCGCCATGTTAGCGGCTTAATGTCTTAATGGAGGTCTCCTAAACCTATTCCTTTTATAAATTACTAAAAAAATGTTATATATAATTATGGTTAAATAAAGTTTATTCTTCTTCTAACTGACTGGGCCAGGAGAACCTCCTGAGGATGGTAACTCCCGCTCACCGAGGCTCCCCACAATATTGAATTTTTATGAGTGAGCGGGGAAGAAACATTTTGTTTCTTTGAAATTTGAATGCAAGAGCGAACCCGCGATCTCTTGACTTTCCAAGCAGGAAGCTTTTACCACTGCCACAGGGCACCAAACTGTGCAAAGGCCTGGAGTGTGCAGTGTCGCCTGGTGCTGTGCATTATAAAGAACCGTTAGTCATTGGATAAGAGTAGGTCATTGTTCAAGGGATCCTTTCACTAAGAAAATCTCATAATAACTTTGACCTAGTTTGGGTCATTTATCATTTAAAAGTTAAGATCATCTTAAGATGATCTTAACTTTTTAATGTTAAATAACATGACTGAAAGTTAGGATGAGATTTTCTTTGTGAAATGAGCCCTAGGCTTCCCTCTGACTCGATGGGCGGGGGCCCTAGGGTAGTGGTTAGCACCGCTGCCTTTCACACCAGAGTTCGGGGTTCGGTTCCCGGTCTCAGCGGTTTGAAAGAAATAAAAATGTTTCTTCCCCATCCACGTGTGAAAGTCACGGTTTTTTTTTATTTCCTGACATTACGTTTTTATGATTTTATAACGACAAAACGATTGCGAAAAGAAAACTAGGACTTCTCTCAATTAGCATGTTACGGCGATGGCCCAACATTAACATTAACATATACTGTTGGTTTTAATATAGTTTAATTGTAGATTTTATCCGGAAGTTTGATTTTATCTCTACATTGCGTTTTTATGATTTCATACCGACAAAACGATTTTAATATGAAAACCTCAACACGCACTTTTTTTCTCAGTTATGGAGGCTTCGTAATAATAACAAAAACACATCCGGCATTCATAGTAATTATATTGTTGCTATCTCGACAATACAGGCTATATATGTCTCTGGGTTTTTTCAATTTGAAATCATCATAAATGTCCTAGTTAGCTCTTTCCGCTTCATATGAATACCTATGTTATAGGTCTACGGCCTTCATAAATAGTTTTCCCTTTCAGCGCGGAAAAGGGAAAACCCCAGCGTTGCTAAATCGCTTGGGCGGGGGCCCTAGGGTAGTGGTTAGCACCGCTGCCTTTCACACCAGAGCTCGGGGTTCGGTTCCCGGTCTCGGCAGTTTGAAAGAAACAAAAATGTTTCTTCTCCATCCACGTGTGAAAGTCAGTATTGTGGGGAGCCTCCGTGACCGAGAGGTAGCGTGCTCGGCCTCAGACCGCCAGGGCTCGAATTTCGAATCCTGTGTCTGGAGTACAGTGTCATCTCAATCATCTCACCATCCTCAGGAGGTTCTCCTGGCCTTGTTTAGCCTATATGTGCACAAAGGTGGCCTAAAGCCCGATTCATTTCATTTCTTAACTTTTTAATGTTGAATAACATGACTGAAAGTTAGGATGAGATTTTTTTTGTGAAATGAGCCCCAGACTTTCCTCTGACTCGATAGTGCCACGATTGCTGAACTAAAACAAAGTCCCAGCTGACATGAAGCGTTGAATCAATGTTGGTTTAATGTTGGGCCACCGTCTGCGACGTTGGCCCAACATTAAACCAACATTGTTTAACCGTCCCTTGCCTGCTAGGCTGACACACCACACACACTTACACGTCCTGACACGGGAGGTACATTTATTATTTACAGCCCCCCCCCCCCCCTCCGGACCCCCCTTGACATTTTGTGGTGTGAACTCCCGGAAATCTGGACAATCAGCGTATATCACCAGCCTTCTTAGTAAGAGACATTCACCCAATGCTGGTTAATGCTGGGACAGCGTCGTTGGTGAGACCCTGCATTAAGTCAGCATTCGTCTGACGTCTTGCGTATATTACCACCGACCGACTCAAGCGTCAACTAATGCTGGTTCAATGTTGGTTCAGCGCCGCAGATGGTGGGCCCACATTAATCTATTATCATCTATTAATCTTAAAAGTGAAAAAAAAATTGATATAAACCATGGAAACCGAAGGTTTTTTTTTAATTTGAAAGCATCATGAATGTCTTAGTTAGCTCTTTCTGATTCATTTGAATACCTATACTATGGGTCTACGGCCATTATGAATATTTAACTTTTACAGTGCGGGGATAGACCTTAGACGAAAGTCGTTCCCCGCGCTGTAAGGGTAGAATCGGATTTTATTCCCCTTAATTAACACAATATTTGTCCAATGACTTGTTTTGGCTTGGTTCCCTTACACCAATACGTCATAAAATGTTGTGCAAGCGTCGAAGACTATTGCCCAATATTAAGCCAACATCGGTTCAGTGATTACTTGGTTCCCTCTTTACAAACACAGCATATCCAATGATGGCTTAATGCCGGGTGATTGTGGACGATAGTGGCCCAATATTAAGCCACTATTGATTAATCGTGTGTAGTTTTCTGGTCAGACATGACAATTACTGAGATTTGCCAAAATGGAGGCTAACTATTTTCAAATCTTGCTGATTCATGTCACGTTTTATCTTTAACATGTTTAAAAGGTGGTACTTAATGAGCTAATAAAAAACAAAAAACCGAATATAATCGGGATCGGCGGTTAAAGGGGTAATGCTGACTCAACACTGGCCCAGCATTGAAACAACATTGGTTCAACGTCTAGTGCTTCCTGGTACACACCATCCATCCACCCATTCCCCCCCCCTTCACCTCGTGTGTCCTGGTGCACCCCCTCCCTTCTGGCGCATCCCCCCCCCCCCCTTGTCGCATGCCCCACCTCCTGCCTAGTCCAATTCAGCGAGCACAAGACGTTGACCCAATGCTGGTTCAATATTGGTCCAACGTCGCAGCCATTGGCCAAACATTAAACCAGCATTGGTTCAATGTATCGTGTTTGCATGGCGAGCCCTGGACGACCCACGGGCGGGGGCCCTAGGGTAGTGGTTAGCACCGCTGCCTTTCACGCCAGAGTTCGGGGTTCGGTTCCCGGTCTCGGCGGTTTGAAAGAAACAAAAATGTTTCTTCCCCATCCACGTGTGAAAGTCAGTATTGTGGGGAGCCTCCGTGACCGAGAGGTAGCGCGCTCGGCCTCAGACCGCCAGGGCTCGAATTTCGAATCCTGTGTCTGGAGGACAGTGTCATCTCAATCATCTCACCATCCTCAGGAGGTTCTCCTGGCCCAGTTTAGCCTATATGTGCACAAAGGTGGCCTAAAGCCCGATTCATTTCATTTGGACGACCCACGTGACAGCTAATCGTGTTACCATTGGTGAATCTCACCTGACCAGACTATGTTATAAATAAAAGATGGCGGTTCTGTAAAGGTCAAGACGTCCACCGTGTCGAGGTCAAGACTTGGTGCACTGGTGGAGCGTTTGACTATCACGCCGACATCCCGGGTTCGACACCCGCTGATTCTACTAGGGTCTGTCAGATAAATATCATTGTCTTCCAATCTGTATGTGACTATACATTAACCAGGATGAATGAATTTCGCTGATTTCTTAGTCAATTTTTACCCAATTTTCATGAAATTTTGTACACACAAATTTCTAGTCATGCGGAAAATTTTGTCAAAAAGAACTAATGGTTATTGTATTGTGAATTCCACTAGTGTCTATAGGCGATCACGTTAATAGCGGCCTTGTTGAGTTTTTGTGCACGCTCCAGTATTTAAATACCAAGATGGCCGCCCCATGAAGGTCAAGACTCTGTGACAATGACAAGTAGTACGGCGGCGAATAGATTACTCCGCGGTCACCACGGGGTTCACGTGATATTAGTCACACCCCCACGAACGTGACAGACAGAACCAACTGTGGTACAATGCTGGCACATTGTTGGCCGTATGTCTGTGGACAGCGATCAAGCATTCAGTTTTATATCCATCACGACCTTGGTATTAAAGGGTGGTATCTGCCACTTCTCAAAGTAGCAGATGCGACCCTTGTAGACCAGAGTGGTGAAACAATGTAGACATAGCAACGTGACTGACCCAAGAGTGTCACCATAGCAACAGTTACATATACGTGGCATTGACACAACTTTTAACAATATTGGTTCAATGTTGGTCCAATGTTGTCAGTAAAGGGACTCAATCAGGCTAAAATCATAAAAAAATCCGCTTCTTGATATGACCATAATTCGTCCCCTTGAAATTAGAAGGTGTTAAACTGCCACTTTGTAAAGTGGCAGTTTAACACCTTCTAATTCCCAAGGCGACGAATTATGATGTAAACATGTCCATAGAATAGAGCTGCAAAAGTTTTAATTTTTTTGTTCTGCGCATTGCTAGATATAGAGACGAAATTCCCGATTTCTAATTTCGGACATGTATGCCCGGAACATGTGTTTTGTATGTTCATCAACAGCATAGAGATTGTTTATTTGCTTCTTGTGGAAAAAGAAAGCCATCAGATTTTAGGATCGAATCATGTGTATTTTATTCTCGGCTTTTGTCGTGATGAATAGCCCAATTATGTGAAAGTAGTAGTATATTTTGATTCAAATTGTCAAAATTAATGTAAGTAAGTTTTACCAACTTGAAGTTGAGGATCGCAGTATGTAATTTAGCGTTTTAAAAGTTAATTATACATGCCTATTTTTCCGCCCAGTTTAGCCTATATGTGCACAAAAGTGGCCTAAAACCCCATTCATTCATTCATTCATTCATTCATTCATTCATTCATTCATTCATTCATTCATTCATTCAATTCATCTTCATCCGCTACAAGTCGAGAATTGGTACAGCAATTTACAGCTTGTAGTGGATGAAAATTACAATGGTAAATTCAGGAGTGAAAGGGTTAACGTAAATTCAGGAGTGAAAGGGTTGACGTAAATTCAGGAGTGAAAGGGTTAACGTGTAGTGGCTTTATATAATGTATGTGCCATATGTATTACAAGTACATCAGTATCTGTCTGTATGGTATACGACATCCCAAAAATACGAGGCGATAAACCAATGCTGATTTGATGCAGGGCCAACGTCGCAGACGGTGGCCAGCATTAAATTAACATTGTATTTTCTGTAGTGTGTTATATCATATCCCTCAAAGACCTATATTATTTAATGTATGCCATAGTATTATATAAATCAATGTGTGACTATATCATCATGCTGAAAGTAAAAGCACGTATCAACCACTATGTAAGGTGTCAACTACGACCATTTAATACCTGGTATTAAAGGCACGTATCTTCCACTTTACCACATTGTAGATACGCCATTTTACCGCTGAGTTTGACTGTATGCCATATATGACAATATGAGATGTGATGATATGTTATTATTGGCCACTTTACTCTATATGTACCTTGTCTTTCACAGCTCGTGAGATGGAAGCTCCACTGGCGGGCAGTACGGGGAGCTCCACAAAGAAAGTACCCGTAAGTACCCAATACTATATCACTTTGCTGTCATATCTGGTGTGGTTTGTAACAGCGAGCATGGAGTCCGGATGATCTTCATGGTCATTTCAGCGCGTGGACCGACTTTATACGTCAGAATCTGACGTCTGTAGACGGTCCTCACACTGGAAGAATTAAAATATTGGTCCAAGTCTGATATTCTCCACAAAGAATGTACCCGTAAGCAGGGTAAGTACTTAATAAATATATAACTTTGCTGTCATACCTGGTGTGGTTTGTAACAGCGAGCATGGCGTCTGGATGGTCTTCATGGGTTAAATCTTTCTTTATACGTCAGAATATGACGTCTGTAGACGGACCTCATACTGAAAGAATTAAAATATTGGTCCAAGTCTGATATTCTGCACAAAGAATGTACCGATAAGTGATAAATATATCATTTCTCCACAAAGAAACTACCCGTAAGTACTCAGAAAAATATATCACTTTACTGTCATACAGCAAGCATGGAAGCTGGCTGATCGTCATGGTGCTTGCAGTGCGGGAACCGACTTTATACGTCAGAATCTGACGTCTGTAGACGTCAGATTCTGACGTATAAAAGCGGTCCTCGCACTGTAAGAAGTAAAATATTTATAATGGTCGTAGACCCATAGCCTAGGTAAGTATGTTTTGGGTCTACGTCCATTATCAGTGATTGTACAGATTTTATTCTCTCAGCGCGGGGACCGACTTTAGACATCAGAATCCACCGCCCTGTACGGGCCATGGAAATGTAAATGTTGGTAAACATCGAGTGAAATCATTGTTATGCACGGAGCTTTGTTTTTACAGATCGTAATGATATGTGCTGGAAACATGGCCCAAGTCTGGTATTCTACCACCGAATTTAAATAACACTGAATGACGGCGGTGATTGGCCGATCTGGTCATGTGACAGGCTCAACCACTCCTCGATTGATCGCGGGTTGAATACTAAACTTGGTCCGAAACGTGTTGTCTTCTTGTTTATGAGCTCACAGCAGACACTTGTATCCAATGTTGATTTAATGCCGGGCCACCGTTTTTTTACGCTGGCCCAACATTAATCCAACACTGCGTCCGCGGGTCGTTTAATCCTGGGTCAACGGTCGTTTTAACAGGTTTCTCTCAGTTTTGTGTCATCATCTTTTCCACTTGAGTCTCCATTGTTCGCTCGTTTTCGTGGAGTCCGGATTTGATCACCCCGTGCATGCTTAAACTGTTAAACGGATATCGGTATTATCCGATAGCACAATAAACGTATATCGGTATTATCCGATAGCGCAATAAACGTATATCGGTATTATCCGATAGCACAATAAACGTATATCGGTATTATCCGATAGCACAATAAACGTATATCGGTATTATCCGATAGCACAATAAACTTATATCGGTATTAGCCGATATCGCAGTAAACGTATATCATACAAAACGTATATCGGCCGATATCGCACTATTTAACGTATATCTGACAATATCGCACTAAACGTATATCGGACGATATCGCACTTGGATTTATTTTGAATACCGATCAATGATCTTGTGATAATATACAAGTGTTGTTTATTATAAGTACGGTATAGAAACACGGCACTCGTTCAATAAATGAGGTGTTCGCTTGAAGGCTCACACCTTAGTTATTGAACGAGTGCCGTATTTTCCGATTGTGTTACTTTAACCCTTGGAACACTGACCTATTCAATTTAAATTTTTGGTCACTTGGAAGTTGTGTCTCGCTACCGCTATCCACAACTTCCAAGTGACTGAAAAATTGTGTTATTTGTGCAATTTAAGTCCCATCATATATCAGTGTTTCAAGATTGAAAGAACATTTTCCTTTTAACAACTGGTTATAGAGGTGCTAATTAAAGCACAGAATGTCTACTGTAGTCGACATCAGTGCTCTAAGGGTTAAACACAGAATGTCTACTGTAGTCGACATCAGTGCTCTAAGGGTTAAACACAGAATGTCTACTGTAGTCGACATCAGTGCTCTAAGGGTTAAAACACAGAATGTCTCCTGTAGTCGACATCAGTGCTCTAAGGATTAAAACACAGAATGTCTACTGTAGTCGACACCAGTGCTCTAAGGGTTAAACACAGAATGTCTACTGTAGTCGACATCAGTGCCCTAAGGGTTAAAACACAGAATGTCCCCTGTAGTCGACATCAGTGCTCTAAGGGTTAAACACAGGATGTCTACTGTAGTGGACATCAGTGCTCTAAGGGTTAAACACAGGATGTCTACTGTAGTCGACACCAGTGCTCTAAGGGTTAAACACAGAATGTCTACTGTTGTCGACACCAGTGCTCTAAGGGTTAAACACAGAATGTCTACTGTAGTCGACAGCAGTGCTCTAAGGGTTAAACACAGAATGTCTACTGTAGTCGACATCAGTGCTCTAAGGGTTAAACACAGAATGTCTACTGTAGTCGACATCAGTGCTCTAAGGGTTAAACACAGAATGTCTACTGTAGTCGACATCAGTGCTCTAAGGGTTAAACACAGAATGTCTACTGTAGTCGACATCAGTGCTCTAAGGGTTAAACACAGAATGTCTACTGTAGTCGACATCAGTGCTCTAAGGGTTAAACACAGAATGTCTACTGTAGTCGACATCAGTGTTCTAAGGGTTAAACACAGAATGTCTACTGTAGTCGACATCAGTGTTCTAAGGGTTAAACACAGAATGTCTACTGTAGTCGACATCAGTGCTCTAAGGGTTAAACACAGAATGTCTACTGTAGTCGACATCAGTGCTCTAAGGGTTAAACACAGAATGTCTACTGTAGTCGACATCAGCGCTCTAAGGGTTAAACACAGAATGTCTACTGTAGTCGACATCAGCGCTCTAAGGGTTAAACACAGAATGTCTACTGTAGTCGACATCAGTGCTCTAAGGGTTAAACACAGAATGTCTACTGTAGTCGACATCAGTGTTCTAAGGGTTAAACACAGAATGTCTACTGTAGTCGACATCAGTGCTCTAAGGGTTAAACACAGAATGTCTACTGTAGTCGACATCAGTGTTCTAAGGGTTAAAACACAGAATGTCTACTGTAGTCGACATCAGTGCTCTAAGGGTTAAAACACAGAATGTCTACTGTAGTCGACATCAGTGCTCTAAGGGTTAAAACACAGAATGTCTACTGTAGTCGACATCAGTGTTCTAAGGGTTAAACACAGAATGTCTACTGTAGTCGACATCAGTGCTCTAAGGGTTAAACGGCTATACTGGAAATATTTTATTTACTTTATTTTTTTTTTGAACTGTACATAATATCTATATTTAGCTTTCACTTCCGTGTATAGATTGTTTCCGGATATGAGGAAGGAGGGGGGGGGGGGGACGTTTTACAAAATATTCTGATATTCCGTTTTTTTCCATGACTCACACCCGGTTCTGCACGTATGACCACCGGGTGTATGCGGTGCAGCCCCCCCCCCCTCCTCCTGCTAAATTAGGTCATAATAGCATGGCAGATGTCTTATCTGTGGCCGCTTTTATGAAATAATGTAGTTTTTATTCACCCTCAGGCGGAATAAACATTACCTTAACCTTTTAACCCTTACAGTGCGGGGATCGACTTTAGACGTCAGAATCTGAGATCTACAGACGCAGATTCTGACGTCTAAAGTCGATCCCCGCACTGTAAGATCAAAAATATTTTTAATGGTCGTAAACCCATAACACAGGTATTCAAATGAATCAGAAAGAGATCAAGATGACATTTATGATGATTTCAAATTGAAAAAACCCCTTTGGTTGCGATGTGTTTTACAAATTAATTCAGCGCTTTAAGGGTTAACCTTTTCGGCGCTAAGGACAACTATAGCCGCTTTTAGTCTGCTTTATTAGCAGGTTACATCACTGTCATTGGGAGTTAAATGTGTGTTTAAAGGGACCCTTGGGATGAGACATTTTCAATGTTGTCAATTTTGAAAATTTAATTTATATGAAGCTATATAGCCTACTGATCTTAACTGAAAATACGAAAAAGTCAAAAAACAATTTTAAAGCAATGAAAAAGAGTGAAATAGTTGTATTTCCAGGTCGTATAATGTAAATGTAAACAATGCCATGTAAACAAAATAAGTCAGCAATATACAGCACTTTGCATCACATATTCCCACGTATCAGACGGTAAGATCAGAGCAGTCGCCGCTAATTGGTGTCTTAAAGTCAGGACACGGGAGGACACACCTGCGGCACTGATTGTCTACACAACGCTGGGCCGATGCCATCAGCATGTGGCCCAATGCTGTGAAAACATTCAATCGTCCTTCAGGTATACAAATAGTTTGTTTGGGTTACTTCTGGTTTCATAGGAATGTTGATTAAAAATATTTGTAAAAATATTAAAATTTTGAAAAAAATAAAAACATGATCCGTGGGATACACTACTTCAGTACGGAATTAAAAACGAAAATTGATGTCATCCCAAGGAGCTGCTTCAAACATCAGATTTTCAATATCTTAGCCTCAAATTAAATAAATTATTTATGAGTAATTCTCATCCACTTGGAGTTGTGGGTCGCGGTAGCGAGACACAACTTCAAGTGGATGAAAATTTAAATAAAATAGCTTAGCAGGTAAAGGGTTAGATTGATTGTTAAAGCAGCCCCTTGGGATGACATCCATTTTCGTTTTTAGTTTTGTAGTGAAGTAGTGTATCCCCCAGATCATAATTTTATTTTTTTCAGAGTTTTCAGATTTTTAAAAATATTTCTTATTCATATTTCTATGAAACCGCTTAAAACCCAAACAAACTTTTTGTATACCTAAACACATGCTGAAGGACGATTGAATGTTTCTACAGCACTGGGCCATATGTTGATGCCGTCGGCCCAGCGTTGGGCAGACAATCAGTGTTGCAGGTGTATCACTTCATGTCCTGACTATAAGACACCAATCAGACACCAATTAGCGGCGATTGCTTTGATCTTCTCGGCCAAGACGTGGGAATATGTGTTGTGAAGTGCTGTATATTGCTGACTTGTTTTGTTTACATGTCAATATACGACCTGGAAATATAACTATTTCACTCTTTTTTGGTGCTTTAAAATTGTTTTTTGATTTTTTTGTATTTTTAGTTCAGATCAGTAGGCTATATAGCTTCATATAAGTTAAATTTTCAAAATTGACAACATTGAAAATGTCTCATCCCAAGGGGTCCCTTTAAATAAGGTATGCCCAGAATGCGTTCTCCAGGTTTGAGCGATGTCGCCAGCTTTGACTCGGAATTGATCCGACGCTAAAAATTCACAGGGCAATCGCCGTCTCAGCTAATTATCTTGGTGTCTGACTAATAATAAGTAATATTAAATAAGCCAGAGATATTAGTCTAGATGATGAATCCCTAGCACGCGAAAACTGGGAAATATGTTCCCGGAAAATACAGAATTAGCGGTTGTTTTGTCTACCATATATTATCACTATCGTAACGTTAAATCATAGGCCCCTACTTATTTATTAAGATTTTCTGGGACTGGCCAATTAGATGTACCAAGACAACACTTATCGCTTATTGGTCCTAAACTATGGAACAATTTAAATAAAGAAATACATTTAAGCATTGCTTGTTATATAATACTAAATGAACATCATGTTAACAGATACAATATTGATGTATATCTACATCAAAATGAACATAAATATATCTCGTTTTAAACATTTTTTACATTCTAGCTTTTAAGTTCAAATTTCTATTGACTGTAATTGTGTTATGTTATGGTCTTGTTTTCAATAAATTAATGACAAAAACTGGAACACTATTTAAACCCTTCACCTTTTAATTTATTTAAAGTTGTGTCTCGCTACCGCGACCCCAACTTTCAAGTGGGTGAAAATCGCTCATTTTGGCTCAATTTCAGACCAAACATTTGCAAATCATGATGTTTAAACTTTTTTAATTTTAACCCACTTGAAGTTGTGGATCGCGGTAGCGAGACACAACTTCAAGTGGGTGAAAATTTAAACATGATGTTTAAACACACATTTCATTCCCAATAATAGTGATTTCATCTGCGAATAAAACAAATTAAAAACGACCATAGCCGAGCGGTGTAAAAAGGTTAACACAACACTGTGTCATTCATTTATCTTGAATAAGGATTTTTTCACTGTTCTCCTCCATCTAATGCTAAGATACAAACGGGGAAAGCGTCCAATCAATGACCTTATCATCAAACACGTGATCAATAACTACACAAGAAACCATGACGTCACACAATAATCTCAGCCATCTGTGTATGTAATAACACCACCTGGCGGTCAGCGACTGGAGTACATTATATAACTTATCAGGCGACGGTACTCCGGCCCTGAGACGCGGAGGGTCGATATTTCTGGCCCCGGGACGGAGACGGTTAATTGGTGATAATAATACAGAGCCACAGCTGTACCTACCGGCAAACTATGAGTATTTAACCCCTTGTACATGTTTTAGGCAAGGATTAGATTAGAATAACACATAATAAAAACTCTGGTATGTAAAGGGTTAAACATGTCAAGGTAATTGTTTAACCCCTTGTGGACCAGAGTTGCCAATCATGTATTTACTTGATATGACCCCTTGAGGACAAGGATTACATTAGATAGGTACACAATAAAAACTCTGGTACGCAAAGTGTTAAACGATTATCTTCACATGTAAATATGATGGTTTAACCCTTTGTGCACCAGAGTTACCTTATTTAACCCTCACAACGCTGAAATATGTTTGTATAAACCATGGAGACCAAAGGCTTTGTTCAATTTGAAATCATCATAAATGTCTTAGTTATAAATATTTTAATTCTCTCAGTGTGGTGACTGGCGCTACACGTCATAATATGACGTCTACGACGTCATATTATGACGTGTAACGCCAGCCCCCGCACTGAAAGGGTTAAATTCTTGTGGTGCTGTTCATCTCTTGTTTTAGTGGAGCCTCCGAATACACGTACTTCGGAAAAAGTATTGTTTATTTATTTATTAGTTAAGACCAGTTGGGTACACTATGCAGTAGTCACTAGTGGTCGCTAGCGCGATGCGGATGTCTTACAGGGTGGGATGGGAAGGGGAAGTACTGCCAGCACGGATCGATCTGATTGATTGGCGATCGATCTCTCCATGCTATGTTATCCTGCCTGCCTACGTCACGTAGTGAGCGACGTCCACTTGCCAAACATTCTGATCCCCAGCGTCAAAACAATAAACATTCTGAGCCCGAACATCAGCATTTTCTAAATATATTGTATTCAGCTTAGGCTACAGACCGTACAAGGAGTGTTTTACAGACTATGTGTAACACTCCTTGTACGCTCTGTTAAAGCAGTAAAGAGTGCAGTCTTGATGATCTGTAAAATTATCAGTTAATGTGCATTCTCCTTAATTCACGAATGATGGTATCTGCTCCCGCACTAATGTGTAGATTTCTAACTCAAATCAGCACTAGACCTATGTATTTTGATTTTGTATTTTGGTGTTACCTGCGGAGAAGAGGCAGGCGCTAAATAATAATTTTGTTAATTTAAAAATGTATTATTTATTAAAAGGCGATGTTTTTCAACCTGGAATCTTGTATGCAATCAGGGAAAAGTCAGGTAAATGTGTTCCTGTTGTTTGTAGGAACCCTGTCCCGACACTTGTGGGTTTTAGGGAGCAGAGGGTTCTTATCAATACATGCCATATGGCCGGTTACTGTCAAGTTAGCCAGGCTTTCAGCCTCAAATCACTTGACGTAATCTTACAATATGATCAATTTATTCTCCTTTAGGTTAGGGCGGGTCTTCGTTTACTCGCGTGTTAACCCTTTCAAGCCTGAATTTACCATTGTCATATTCATCCACTACAAGCCGCGAATTGCTGCCACAATTCTCGACTTCTAGTGGACGAAGATGACTTGATGGGGGTGAAAAATTAAAGAAAATTGCCATGTATTGGTAAACCAGTTTCATGGGAATTTCTGTTCTAAAACCCTATAGTTGTAGGAAAATAAAGCCTGTTTTAGGGATGTAAAATGATGCTTTAATGCATCGTGAGGGCTTAAAGGGTTGAGGCAGGTCTTGTCTTGATAGGGTTGATTTTTTTGCCCATTATATCGTTCTTAAGAAGCCCGGAAGTTTACCTGCTCTTTCCGATTCATTTGAATATCTATGTTATGGGTCTACGGCTATTATTAATTTTTACCTCTTCAGTAAAAGGGTTAAGCCTTCAAGTACCATTCTAGACGGAAATCGTTTTGAACATTAATCCATAGCATTTTAAATGTCACGTTACAAGGCGGAACCGAGGGGCGGATTCAGCATCTGAAAAAAGAGGGAGGGGGGCTCAGATAATTTGGAGACATTCAACCGTTGTTGATTGTATATTTGAAGCCCTTTTGCTAACTTAGAGACATTTTAAAACCATTTGACAGAAACTAGGAGGAGTGGGCGGGGGGGGGGGGGGTCTCACGAGTCACGTGTGGATCAGCGACTGACGCATTGTATACAATCAACAAAATCTACAATACTAAACCTCTGTATTGACAAAATCAAAAAAAAAATTTTGACAATTGAAGTTGTGGGTCTCGTCAGCAAGACAAGACAACTTTAAGTTGATGAAAAGTGAAGTTGGACTAACCCATAATACCCATAATACAGTGCTTTATATAAAACGGTTGCGTTTTTTGAAAAAGATAGATAAACCATTTTGTATCAAACCCCTAGAAAAGTTTCATTGTCGCTACATTTGTAATATGAGCCTAATATATATATTGAATTTATGCGAAAGTGTACAGCGCGTTGTATCACCTGTTGATTTCTGTTTTCCCATATTTAGGAGCGGACGCTTTATTCATTGAGCCACCAGGAGATACAAGCTGTGACATGTGCTTTATAGCATCTCTCTCACGAGATGTTTTTTAATGTTGATTCAATGTTGGCCCAGCATCGTACACGGTGGGCCAACATTATACCAACATTGGTTCACGGTCTTGTATTTGCTGTTTACGTCCTTGGCAGCCACAACTACCAGCAAACACGGGGCATTTACTCAATGTTGTTTCAATGTTTGGAAAGCGATGGAGACGTTGGGCCAACATTGCAACAGCATTATGTAAATGCCCCGTGTTTTCTGGGTAGGCCACTCGCTGTCCCTGGTCTGGTGGTTGCGCTGAATGCCTGTCACGCCGAAGCTTAGGGCTCGATCCCCGCTTTGTGAGTCCCGGACCCATCCCAGCAAACACAAAACATTTGTATAACATGTATGCAATGTTGAACCGGCGTTGGGCCGACGTTGTATAAATGTTATGCAATGTTTTGTGTTTGCTTTAATCCAACCAAGTATCTTAAACTTAGATTATCTCAACTTTCTGTTATTTTTATTAAAGAAGTTAAGATAAGCCTAACTTTTCTAATTAAAAAAGAGATAGGTAATACAATCTTAATTCGAAAATTCTTAGTGGAATGAGTCCGTGGCCTCCAAAGAAACAAGTTTTCTTTTCTGTCAACTCAACTCTTAAAGATTCATTATTGGGGGAAACTTCCGTGACTCTGAGGTAGCGTGCTTAAGGACTTGTCATCTGGTTCATGTTACCATCCTCAGGAGGTTAATTTCGCCTATAGCCTGTGTGTGCACAACGGTGACATACACCCCCATACTTAGACACAAAACGTTTTCAGTGCAATCAAGAATTTATTAACCGGTCAATAAATTCTTTGTGAATGCATTTGTATGTTTTTAACAAAAAATGATTTTTATGAAAGAATTCAAATCGCAAAAAACACCGATTGTAAAAGATGTAGTTTTTGTACGCAGGCCGGTAGGGGGTAGGGGTTTCTTCATTCACTTGAACGAGACATTTGTGTCAACAATGCCAGTCTCAGGCTCAAATGAATAAAAATTGTCATGAAATAATGCACCATCTTAAGTTATCACTTCTTTTGAAAAGATTAAACTTAAATACATTTATCAGGTTTTCATATAATATATCCATGTTTATATCAATGGCACCATATCAGTTATTCCACTTAAAATGTGCGGAATACTTTATTCTATTTTACGTATTTATTGTTATTATCATTGTTATTATAATTTTTATCTTGTTTCCATCATCAAATTGTTGGCCCAAATGCCTCACATAGGACCCTGGCCAGACCGGAATGCGAGTAGGTTATCTGAAGCGACATCTGGTGAATGGGTTGGCATCTGTTTATCCTGGCTACATATTGACGGCTATTTGTACCGCCATATCTGTAAATACCATACCTTCATCGTCAGCTGGTCAGGCGGGAACCTGAAAGATTAGGCCCCCACCACCAAGACAAAACTCACTCTCACTCACTCACTCACTCACTCACTCACTCACTCACTCACTCACTCACTCACTCACTCACTCACTCACTCACTCACTCACTCACTCACTCACTCACCCACCCTCACTCACTCACTCACTCACTCACTCACTCACTCACTCACTCACTCACTCACTCACTCACCCACTCACCCACTCACCCACCCACTCACCCACTCACTCACTCACTCACTCACTCACTCACTCACTCACTCACTCACTCACTCACTCACTCACACTTATTTTTCAATAAATACGAGACTTTGTCCTAATGTTGGGCCAGCGTCATCGACTGCCCTCTGGTGAATAGTATGGAACTAAAAGTTTAACCCTTGTGTTGCTAGGCCCGTATATACACGTTTCTAAGCAGGTTTTAAACCAAATGTCTTTTAGAATGATAAATTAATTTGTGTTACATGCACTGTATGTTACATGCTTTGCACAAATCTCTTGATATATTTTTTCGTTATTTGTATCTGGAAATTCAAAAGGAATTGAAACAGTAACAAACTATCCAGCAGGACAAGGGTTAATGTATTCAGCAGGCTAATGTACTGCAAAGTTGAAATTAGTGATACTTATTAACCCTTGTGCTGCTGGAGCCGTATAGGCCTATATAAATGATAAACGGCTTCAAACATATTTTAGATCAATAAAAATATCAATAAATTTGATGAAATAGTTTTTGGTAGATGCTTAGTGAATCAAATAATTAAATATCTCTTTTTCTTTAATATAAATATACTATTTCTCCTCATTTGAAGCAGCTTCAAAAGAGGAAAAATAGTAACAGACAGACAGACAGACAGATATTTTATTGACAGAAATAAAAGTCATTACAGACTTATTTGTCATAGTAATAAGAGAGATATATATACATGTATATACAAGAATGTTAGTTTGTTAAA
This sequence comes from Flabesymbios commensalis, assembly GCA_964017125.1. Lineage (NCBI taxonomy): Eukaryota > Metazoa > Annelida > Polychaeta > Terebellida > Flabelligeridae > Flabesymbios > Flabesymbios commensalis. The sequence goes on from OZ024917.1 coordinate 1,128,938, forward strand.
ATCATATGAGTCAATATACATGGTATGACAAACAACTAAAATTATGTTAAGTGGCAATGCCATAATAAAAACTGGGTATTTCGGTAATATAAATGACTACTTCTTAAAATAAAATTAAAAGGCATAGCCAAGATAACATAGTAGGTCTATCACTTTGTTTCCCGCACCAAAACCAGAGATAAAATAGCTACTATGTATAACATACTAATTATATATAGTAGCAAAAAAGACACTCTGGAAAGCGTAGAAACCAAAAATATATACCAGTGCATAATTATGCTACAGTAACTGGAGTATGAAATAAGACAATGGTAAAAATTATATGGTATTTAAAATATATATATATATATATATATAATATAAAGCAGTACAATTAATGTGCCAATCCGCGAAACAGGTAGCTCCGAGCCATGTGACCATGCAAGCACAGTAGTAACAAACGATTCAGCGGCAGAAGGGCTAATGCAAAGTTGAAATTAGTGACACTTTTCAGACACATTATTTTCCTCAAACAGTGTCTCTACTTCGTTAAGTGACTCTTGTTAACTCTTTAAGTGCTTCATTACTACTTAACATTTTCCTTTCATTTGAAGTTGGCATTGCTCACGCAATTGCCAACTTCAAATGAAAGGAAAATACCTCCTCACTTAAAAATTAAACCTGCTAAATTTCACAATGGGGGCTTTACTCAAGATTTATACATGCATATTTGTTCAATTTCTGTCAAATTTTAGTTGTGGAAAAACAGCATGAATGCGCTTAAAAGCGTCGCCCGCACTCAAAGGGTTAAATACATTCTCTTCCCCAGCAATGTCGCCACTTCGTCGAGTGACACTTGTTGAAGAACTTATTTTCCTCTAGCAATATCTTCACTTTGCTGTTGTATATAAGTCATAAAGGGCGGGGGCCTGGTGCAGTGGATTAAGCTGCCTGCTTTGAAAAGTCGGAGATAGCAGGTTCGAGCCACGCTCTGGCATTGCACTCTTGAATTTCGAATTCTTTTTCTGGCAGTTGAGGGCAGTACCATCTCATTCTTATAACCATCCACAGGAAGTTCTTCCGGCCAAGTTTAGCTTATATGTACACAATGGCGGCCTAAAATCACATTCATTTCATTTGTACAAATGACTTTTGTAACATTATTCATGGCAATGGCTGAAACGCAATGAGAAGATAGAGATAAAGAGATAAACAACCCAGGTGTTGGTACTACAAGGGTTACTGAGTACATAATGCCCCCTCTGGTGAATAAGTAGGTACTAAAGATGATGTTGAGATACTATGTAGAACTGTAGGATCCCATGAAACGTGAAACTACGAACCAATGTTGGCTAAACGTCTGCGACGCTTGTCCAGCATTGAGCCGGGATTGACACTTTGAACCAATGTTGTTTTAGTGTTGGTACACCGTCTACGACGCTGACCCAACATTGAGCCAGCATTGGTCCAGGGTGTTTTGTTTTCTAGGATGATAGATGTCAAAGCTGCAGTTGTGTGGATGAGTGAACTTTATTTTCCCGGCCACTGGCTGGCTTAACTCAGCAGGTACGAAACCATCACCCAATGCTGCTGTAATGCCGGGCCAACGTCTGCGACGCTGGCCCGTCATTCCAGCAGCATTGGGTGGTGGTTTGGTGTTTTAGGCAGGCTGTGTTATTAATAGATTTGTTCTTCCAGTAGAGCCGGCAGTCTGGATAAGTCTGACTGCTATAAGTCTATCTATCTGTCTGACCGCGAGGAGTTCAGGATTCTATACGTGAGGCTTAAGGTGCGAAATACTACTATACTCTGAGGATGAGTGACTCAACTCAACCAACTCAGCCATATGAGTGACTCAACAACCACATTATAGCTCCACAACGACCACGAGAGCGTTAACAACATGATTAAGGCGACTACATACACGAGTAACGCAACAACGACAACGGTGACTCAACAACGACCACGTCTATTCAACACTGATATGAGTAAGTCAACGATTGTATGAGTAACGCAACAATGACACAAGTAACGCAACTACTATATGACTAACTCATTCACTGACAAACTCAACCAACACGGGTTATTCCTACATTTAGCAGGATCTCAGACGATGGCTTATTTATATGACCTATGACTTTTGTTGAACGAGAGGTTTGAGAGTGTGTGTGTATGCTGACCTCAGTATTATGATTACGTACACTGGATGATGAATAGGCCTACAACCTGAGAGTGGATAAAATGAAGTGATCGATGTAACCTCAGCCATCGATCCTTACACAGCCATTATGACCTTGAGTGTGTCATCTTACACGTACAGTATGACCTTGAGTGTGTCACCTTACCAGCCAATATGACCTTGAGTGTGCCATTTCACACGTCCAGTATGACATTGGGAACAATCTTGTGTCAAGTGAAATAAACAATTTGATAACTGACCTTGAATACCACATCCATAAGAAGGTGGGCTAAGTGACTCGTCTCTCCTAATGGTTCTCACACATATAGGACCATTAATCAACTTTTTTGAAAATAACCAGCACAACAGAGAATAACTTATCCAGACACATGATAGGGTGTGACCTTGGACAGTGAAGGTCATGGAAAACAAGACTCAATATATGTGGTGATTCATCAATTGTTACAGTTTGCGCTGGGATTTAAATTTCACAGATTCCAAGTAATTTTCAGGTTCACCTCTCTGACTCTCTGCGCCTTTAACAAAGGCCATAATGTATACAACACTCCTGCTTTAGTAGTACATAATTATTGTAGGTGATTTTGATTCTGATATCGTCCAAACATCGTATTGAGATTTCTACTCTATCTCTGCGTCTTTGACAATGGCCATAACGTAGACTACACTCCTGTATTACGTTTGACGTGTAAATATATAAAACTGACAATTATATGATAACTCTAGAAAAGGCAGGATGAGTATCATGCAACTATAACGTAGGCCAATCTCCCGGGTTAATCTTGGATTTGTCGTGTAAATAAATCTTCCTGAACACTCATTGTAGGTGATTTCAATTGTGATATCGTTCAGGAAGAGCAGACAATTATATGTGTCTTGATGGACTTCTCTTCACTGACCCTCTGCCTTTGACAATGGCCATAACATAATATATTTGACGTTCAAATAAACCTGACTATTAATTATATCCCAGCCACATAGAATGTGATTCCATCAGACAAGGGTCATCCCACTACACTCCTGGGTTGTTCTTATTAGATTTGATGTCTAAAACTATAAAGCGGATTATTCTATGGTGACTTGAGAAGAGGACAGGATCGTCGTGATGCGACTACCATAATTATTAAATTTGAAAAGTGAATAAAACTGACTATTATGACCGGAGACGAGGCTAGAGATTGCATTCCTTCCTGATCTTCATTATGCAGCTATTACACTCTTGATTAGTATTAGATTTGGCGTGACTATTAAATCATAACCTAGGGATTTCACTAGACATTTATTAGGCCAGGATAAGAACCCCATTCATTGAGGATCGTCATCAGACTGATATCAGACGAGGATAGGGACCCGTCCATTGAGGATAGTCAGACTGCTATCAGACGGATATAGGACGAGAATAGGGACTCGTCCACTGAGGATAGACTGATATCACACGAGGATAGGGTCCTCATCCATCGAGGATAGTCAGACTGCTATCAGACGGATATAGGACGAGAATAGGGACTCGTCCACTGAGGATAGACTGATATCACACGAGGATAGGGTCCTCATCCATTGAGGATAGTCAGACTGCTATCAGACTGATATAGGACGAGGATAGGGACTCGTCCACTGAGGATAGACTGATATCACACGAGGATAGGGTCCTCATCCATCGAGGATAGTCAGACTGCTATCAGACGGATATAGGACGAGAATAGGGACTCGTCCACTGAGGATAGACTGATATCACACGAGGATAGGGTCCTCATCCATTGAGGATAGTCAGACTGCTATCAGACTGATATAGGACGAGGATAGGGACTCGTCCACTGAGGATAGACTGATATCACACGAGGATAGGGTCCTCATCCATCGAGGATAGTCAGACTGCTATCAGACGGATATAGGACGAGAATAGGGACTCGTCCACTGAGGATAGACTGATATCACACGAGGATAGGGTCCTCATCCATTGAGGATAGTCAGACTGCTATCAGACGGATATAGGACGAGGATAGGGACTCGTCCACTGAGGATAGACTGATATCACACGAGGATAGGGACCCGTCCATTGAGGATAGACTGATATCACACGAGGATAGGGTCCTCATCCATCGAGGATAGTCAGACTGCTATCAGACTGATATAGGACGAGGATAGGGACTCGTCCACTGAGGATAGACTGATATCACACGAGGATAGGGACCCGTCCATTGAGGATAGACTGATATCACACGAGGATAGGGTCCTCATCCATCGAGGATAGTCAGACTGCTATCAGACTGATATAGGACGAGGATAGGGACACGTCCACTAAGGATAGACTGATATTACACGAGGATAGGGACCCCTTCCCTAAAGGATCGTCATCAGACTTATTTCAGGATACGAAGAGGCTCCATTGGGGATAGTCATCAGCCCAGAATACGTACCCCACCCCTTGAGGATCGTCAGCATGCAGCTGGGGGTGCCTGGAATGCTCCGCCGTAGTAACTCCTTTGTCAACCTCGTGTATCATGTAAGTCATCTAAATACTCACATTGGGGTAAAGGCTCATATCAGCCACTTGGTACCTGAGGTCCTCTACACTAATTGGAAATCATAATAAATGTCTTAGCTAGCTCTTCCCGCTTCATTTGAATACCTATGTTACGCCCTGCCTGTGACAATACGTAAGGCCAAAACAATTTTAGCATTCCAGGAATTACCCAAATCTCACCTATTTGATCTGGCTTTCCCACCCTAGCTCCTCAGCAGCCCGGCTCCCTGTTGACGAGTCTGCTTTGGCCTCGATTATCACACATGATCACGCTAAGGATTTGTGGGCCAATGAGCTCGGTCCGCTGAGGACATAGGCGCTATGGACGTTTTATTGATTGATGTTATGGGTCTACGGCCATTATAAATAGTTTACTCTTTCAGTTTGTGCAGATCGCCTTTAGACGTCAGAATCTGACGTCCACAGACGTCAGATTCTGACGTCTAATATCGGTCCCCGCACTGAAAGGGTAAACTTTCTTTAATTTACATTAGAAAATCAAGAGCATGGTAAATTTTTCTGACATAAATTACAGAAAATTAAGATAATCTTCATATTAAGGTGTTTAGAGGGAAGGGCCCCAGATACAAAGTTATCCAACCTGGTGTTGTATTAATGTTGGACCGGCGTCGCAGACAGCTGCCCAACAATAACGCGACATTGTTTCAGCGTCGTGTGTTTGCTAGAAAGCGATGAAAGGTACATGTGGTTGAAATATTTGGTTATATTTGCATTAGTTTTTTTTCCAGTCATCGTGCTTATTAAATTTTTATTTTCTTTTTTATCCCGAATCTGATGTGATGTGCGACATATCCAATATCACTCACTCACTCACTCACTCACTCACTCACTCACTCACTCACTCACTCAGTCACTCAGTCACTCACTCACTCACTCACTCACTCACTCACTCACTCACTCACTCACTCACTCACTCACTCACTCACTCACTCACTCACTCACTCACTCACTCACTCACTGTAGCTACCAGCTCATTAGACACTCTCAAGTGTACATCTCCATATTCTAGTCAGTCTCATCACCAAACCTCTACACATCATTGGTTTAACGTTGGGCCGCCATCCTAGACGCTGGCCCAACATTATACCAGCATTGTGTAATGAGGTGACAACAGATGCCACCCCAGCAAACGCAGATACAAAAGCAGACGTTGACACAAATTGCATTTAATGTTGGCCCAGCGTTACATTGGGTGACCGTCTGGTGTTTGCCATGACTTCTGACCCCGTCATCCGGGTGTTGACACCTTGGTCACGTGACGGTGTGATACATTCTCGCCCTGTGACACATCCCATGTGGACATCCACCCATGGTGCTGTAGTGTTAGAGGACTATAGTGATGTAATGGTGGATTCTTGCCCTCTATCATATGCCGTGCGGACCATACGCATAGTGATGTAGTGCTAGAGGATTATAGTGATGTAATACTGGATTATCGCCCTTTAATACATGATGTGTGGACCACACACCTAGTGATGGAGTATTAGAGGACTATAATGATGTAATGGTGGATTCTTGCCCTGTATTACATGCCGTGTAGACATCCACCTATAGTGATGTAGTGTTAGCGGACTAAAGTGATGTAACACTGGATGCTTGCCCTCTATTACATGTTGTGTGGACCATACACCTATATTGATGTAGTGTTAGAGAACGGATGGTGGATGCTTGCCCTCTATTACATGTCGTGTAGACCACGCACCTAGTGATGTAGTGTTAGAGGACTGATGCTCGCCCTTTATTACATCCCGTATATACCATGCACCTAGTGATGTAGTTTTAGAGGACTGATGCTCGCCCTTTATTACATTTCGTACATACCATACACCTAGTGATGTAGTGTTAGAGGACGGATGCTCTTATGGACCTGTTTCTCCTGTTTCTGGGATTTGATTACCTGTCAATTCTGCCATCTATACTGCCATGACCCTAAACACGAACACGCGGTGGAACCAATGCACTGCTACAGTATAGGGGCTATATCACCACTTGCCTTATGTGTAAGTAACCTTTTTTTAACCCACCCCCTCGGCCCCTAAACACGAGAGTAATCGATGCACTGATACAGGATATGGGCTATATCACCACTGGCCTTATGTGTAAGTACCATTTTATACACTCCTTCCGTCCCTCGGCCCTAAACAGAGAGCGGAATCGATGCAATTCTACAGTATTCTCAGAAACTGAACGGCCTTGAAGGCGTGACCTTGGGTGCGAACTAGGTGATAGAAAGGCAGTTTGGTCTTGATTTTTCACTATGTCAAGTATAAAAAGTAGCGACGCTAAAACACATCTCCCGAAGTGACATTATGCTTTATGTCGCTATAAACATGACAGTCTAATAGGAATATTATCTCTTTTCATTCATATTATGGTTTTTTCACTCCGGAGAGATTGTATGTAGGCTAAAAACGACATTTATTCAACACGGGAGCACAACTTTTAGGAGTGCTTTCTGTAAGTTGCCATGGTGGCACGTGTGACCTCGTCTGTTCAAAGCCAATCATGTTGCCGTCTTGTTGCGTGTCACACCATGCACTCGGGGTCACGAGGTCAGCGCATGATAGGAGCGTGGACATGTACTGTTTAACTCATAAAATCTGTCATGTTCTTAAACTTTGTCTGCAATTTGCGTGCATATAATATAATTTTTTATGGTTTTCAGTGTTTCTATTTGCGGCTAAATATATATTAAAATACACATTGGATTTGAAATGTTATGTTATGACGCGACTCTGGCAAAAACGGGGATTTTCAAGGGGATGTCCCAACTTTTTGACAATAAATCAGTACATTGAAGTATAATCCCTTTGACAGCCCAGGCGTTGTTATCACCTAGTAGCTGTCCCGCAGTAAATGCTGACCTGTGATGACGTAACACGGTTTCTGAGAATAGGGGCTATATCACCACTGGCCTTAAGTGTAAGTACGATTTCTCATACCCCCCCCCCCCCCCCTAGCCCGGCCCCTAAACACGAGAGTAATCGATGAACTGCTACAGTATAGAGGCTGTATCACCACTGGTCTTATGTGTAAGTACTATTTCTCATACACCCCCTGCCCTCGGCCCCTAAGCACGAGGAAGAATCAATGCACTGCTACAGTATAGGGGCTATATCACCACTGGTTTTATGTGTAAGTACAATTTTATACACACACACCCCTAACCCCCCGGCCCCTGAACACGAGAGCAATCGATGCACTGCTACAATATGTTGGCTTTATCACCACTGGCCTTATATGTAAGTAGCCTACCATTTTTATATACCCCCATGCCCTTAAACACGGGATGGAATCAATCCACTGCCTTCAACTACAGTATAGGGGCTTTCTCACCACTGGTCTTACACGTAAGTACCATTTTCATTCACCTGCCTGGCCTTGCCTCCACGTTTGGTTTCGGAAACTGTTTGCTGGATTTTTTTCATATGGAGCGTAGATGTGCCTTTTAAGAGTTATGACCTATTTTTTTACCTTCAACTTTAAGGCCATTATTTACTTCAATTTATGGTGGAATATATCGTTAGCGTCAGCGCTCTTGTTTATACACCTCCACCCCCGGCCCCTAAACACAGACAGGAATCGATGCACTGCTTCAACCTGACGCCTAAACACGTGGTGTGTATGCTCTGTTTCAATTGCAATGTAGGGGCTCATCGAAAATCTTAAGTTTGATCTTAGCCCTTATATTAGAACACTGATGTCGACTACAGAAGACGACATGAGGTTTTATTATCACAGTCTTTATAACCAGTTAATAATAGTATGTCCTAAATCTTGTATTAGTGAAATATGTTGGGACTTAAATTTCACAAATTACATACACTTTTAGTCAGTCACTTGAACATGTTGAAGTTGTGTATCGCGGTAGCGAGACACAACTTCAAGTGACCTAAAAATTAAATTGAATAGCTTGGTGCTCTAAGGGTTAACTTGCTTTCGTTTCCAATAAAAAAGCTAAAAAAGTTCAGATTGATCTTAACTTTATGATATAAATGAGAATAAGTGCAGATAAGATCAAATTTGGGATTTTTTGTGATATGATCTCTGGGCTTAGATTCTCCCCCCCCCCCTTGGACTATGTGTCCGATTTTAGGAGGTTTGAAAAAACCCATGGGTCTAGCCTTTCCTACTACATCAGTGCGACTTGCATGTGACAGACTCCAATGGAGCTGACATTTCGCGGGTGGACTAGGTGATTTGCCCTAAAAAACAAAGACCCCGTATGCAGGTTGACCTACACGTCAACCTATCGTCTCCTTGGATATGAAAGGGTGTATCTGCCACTTTGTGGAGTGGCAGATACACCCTTTCATATCCAAGGTGACGCTATATACAACTGGGTCGACGTCGACCAGTATTTTTGTGACTACACTATTCTTTGATTCAGTGACCTTGGGACAGCCATATGTCCGATAGGTCACGTTCGTACCCAGATCCATATAGCGTCATCTTTGTGAGAAATTGTGTCTTTTGAACTAATTTCAAGGGTTTGGTAAACCTAATTATTATTGTTGATGTTGATTTAACATTTTGTGTTTCAGCCTGTTGTGTTTTTTGTTGATGTTGATTTAACATTTTGTGTTTCAGCCTGTTGTGTTTTTTGTTGATGTTGATTTAACATTTTGTGTTTCAGCCTGTTGTGTTTGTTGTTGATGTTGATTTACCATGTTGTGTTTCAGCCTGTTGTGTTTGTTGTTGATGTTGATTTACCATGTTGTGTTTCAGCCTGTTGTGTTTATTGTTGATGTTGATTTACCATGTTGTGTTTCAGCCTGTTGTGTTTTTTGTTGATGTTGATTTACCATGTTGTGTTTCAGCCTGTTGTGTTTCTTGTTGATGTTGATTTAACATTTTGTGTTTCAGCCTGTTGTGTTTCTTGTTGATGTTGATTTAACATTTTGTGTTTCAGCCTGTTGTGTTTTTTGTTGATTTAACATGTTGTGCTTCAGCCTGTTGTGTTTCTTTAGCGTCCTACTAAAGACAGTTAGTATAACTAAAAAGAATGATTCAGGACTCAAAACAAATCAACAAAGAATATGGTTATCACCAGTTAGTCTTGACTGCCAATCGGCAATAACTATTATAGACCGATAATGCCCATTTATATATAGACCTCCCCTACTGTATTCATAAGTAGTAAGTCTCTCACAATCAGATGGTTTTTCGTGGCTTTGTAAATAAATTGGGCGATGGTATCAACAGACAGGAAGAAATTATGCTTCATAATATATCACAGACTTATTACTTGATGCCTATTTTCAGCATCAATTAGCCTAATGAAGTATTGAGGATTGTGTAGTCTAACCCTTTAAACCCTCACGATGCATTAAAACATCATTTCGCATCTCTGAAAAATGACCTAATTTCCTGAAACCTAGTGGTTTTAGACCGAAAATTTTCATGGAACTGTTTTAAAAATAACAGTATATTTTTTCATTTGTCACCCACTGCAAGTCATTTTCATCCACTACAAGTCGAGAATTGCGTCAGCAATTCGCGACTCGTAGTGGATAAAGATGAGAATGGTAAATTCAGGCTTGAAAGGTCTAATAGATTACTTTTCACATGCAAGATGCTCCTTTCAACAGAAATGAATTTTGCGTTCCAATGCGATATCCTAGATAAGAAACAAGTTTCACATACAATAACAGAATTAGAATTCCAGTGTTTTCTGTTTCCCTTTTAATGCGACTTCGGCCTCAGAAGGTTATCTGGTGATTTGGAGCTTTGAGGGTTACCTCATGCACACACAGGGTTTTCTATTACCGTTTTACGCTGACATGGAGACCAGAGGGTCACCCCCTCCCCCCCTCCCCCCCCCCCCCCATGAGCACATTGTTTTCTACTGCAGCTTTTCGCTGAGACCTTATCCTCCATCATAACAAACCCACATATCATATGAGAGATAGACCCAATGCTGGCTCAATGTTGGGCCAGCGTCGCAGACGTTGGCCCAGCATTGAACCAGCATTGGTTCTATGTGTTCTTTGCTCACCTAATGGTGGTTTAATGCTGGCACAGCGTCGTAGACGGCGGAGCAGCATTGAAACAACATTGATTGAATACCTCGCATTCCCTGGATCTGAGAAAACATGCCGATTTGAAGCAGCTGCCCAGACGTTGAACCAATGCTGGTTTAATGCTGGCCAACCGTCTACGGTGCTGGCCCAGCATTAAAACTACATTGTGTCAACGTTGTAACACATGCTTTAATCACAATGTTGGGCTGATGCTGGGCCAACGTCGCAGACGGTGGACCAACTTTAATCCAACATCGGATCACAATCCCATGTCTTTTGGGTTCGACGCCGGTTCAATTTCGTTTCAACGTCCGCCCAATATCGGGTTAAGTTTGATCCAGTATCACATATTAACCCTTTGAGTGCGGGCGACGCTTTTAAGCGCATTTATACTGTTTTTTCACAACTAAAATTTGACAGAAATTGAACAAATATGCATGTATAAATCTTGAGTAAAGCCCCCATTGTGAAATTTAGCAGGTTTAATTTTAAAGTGAGGAGGTATTTTCCTTTCATTTGAAGTTGGCAATTGCGTGAGCAATGCCAACTTCAAATGAAAGGAAAATGTTGAGTAGTAATGAAGCACTTAAAGAGTTAACCAACATTGACCCGGCTTTAGATTAAATTAATAGATAATGTGGGCAACAGATCCATACTTTGCGTACTTTTCCCCTACTTTTTTTCATATTATTTTATTTATGACTTATGTTATATGTGACTCCACCCATTTTTCTACTTTTTATGTGAATAGAGATTTGATACAGATTCACTTTTTATGAAAATGCTTGTCATAAAACAGGGCACATATGCAAAATAGCCATAGGCTAATAATGTTTTCACCCTGTATAAATATGTTTAAATAGATAAATAAATAAATAAATAAATTCCTGAACAGGTCACAAAATTAGTGGTAGCCCTATAGCCTGTGTCTACCATTTTTTTTTGGGGGGGGGGGGTGTCGGGGCTACCAAAAGCCAAATTGTCCACTAAATATTACAGTCTAGAAATTGTTTTATTGTTACTAACATTTAAAAATATTCAGTTTGAAATTTAAACAATTACTCCTGTCTCTGATGGACGTGAGTGTGCAAATCGCGTAGACTCGTTTTTTTTGCAGATTATGTTTACATATCCATAGTGGATCATGAAAAGTGAGGGTGTTCATTCGAGAAGTGTTTTTTATTTTCTGCATGATCCTATTTTGATTTCGTCGATAACCGAGATAGGCCTAACCGCTTTCGCACATATATATGTAGCGGCCATAAATAACTGTACCAATTTTGGTCGGATGGGCCGATCATTTACCGGCATTAATGGATTTCTGGGGTCAACAGCTAACCGGTACAAAATAAACTTATTTAATTAAGGTGTGAAAATAATGTGATTCTATACACTAATGCATGTCAAATTATTCGTAAAAATATTTCACCTAATGCCATACTATTTGTTGTTGCATAAATTAAAAAGCAATGATGCGTTTTTTTCCTTCAACTTATAGTTCCGGTACATTGTTATGTGTGGAATGATTATTTTCACAGAAGCGGCATATTTTTGCTATGCAAAAATTATCCAAAATGAAGAAGTTAACTGGTGTCATCCGGTATAAAATTGTAATAGTTAAAGTGTGAAAATAATCTGTTTCTACATAGTGAATTATTATTAACAATGGTTTACCGTGATCGTGCTAATATACCATATTTCTGTTGCCCTACATCAAAAACGATGTGCTTTCTTCTATCAACTTATAGTACATTGTTATGTGTGTAATTATTATTTACACAGAAGCAACATATAATTTCGCTATTGTCCAAAGTTGAATAATGTTAAACAAGTTAAATGCGTTGTATAAATTGTAATTCACTTACACGAAATCAGATCCTGCAATTCCTGCAGTAACATATTGATATGATTAACTTAGTACCTTATAATAATCAATGTTTCACCAAATATTTCCCAAAGTATGAGCGATCAATATTAAAATACGGCAAAGCAAATCAAGAAAAAAATCGCCAATAAATTTGAGATACAGTGAGAGAAGAGCATATGCACAATCAGAAACTATTTGGACAAGCTGGACAAGGTTGGTGCAATGTTGGGCCACCGTCTACGACGCTGGCCCAACATTGCACCAACCTTGGCCAAACTATTTGGACAAGCTGGACAATAATCTTTATTCTCTTCAATGTATATTCGTGTGTACTTGGTGAATCATTTTAGAAAAACTATTCGTTTCTTGACTCAGGTAGCAGAAGTACATCTTCTTGTACAGCAAGTCTGTGGCCCATCTCTTGTTAATACCTTAAAATCAGTGAATCCTAATGGAGGTTTGAACAAGCATGACTCGACATGGTCTTGACAATATTATTCTTTTTAACTAAATTATTAATTTTCAGAAAGCGGCTGCTAATCTGATTATACCAGAACCTCTTTCCCGCTTTACCTTTATCAGTTCAAACCATCTACATGATAAAGTGCCGCATCTCAAGTTTTGAATGTTGCCGAGGGTGAGACCTGGATAACTATATAGAATCAGATTATTTTTACATCTTAACTATAGTGGTCAATTTGATTCCGGATGACGACGGTTAACTTATTTATTTTGGGCTATACATGTAAAGCAATAGCCGCTTCTGTGATAAATAATCAATCTACACACAACAATATGTTATAAGTTGATGGAAAAAACTGCATCATTGTAATTGAAGTTATGCAACAGCAAATAGTATGGCACTAGGTGAAAAATTGCTAAGAATAATTCGACATGCATCACTGTAAAAAATCACATTATTTTTCAAACTTTAACTATAGAGGGTGATTTATACTGGATGCCGCCGGTTATCACATTTATTGTAGACTGTTTATATGGCGAAAGTCAGCCGCTTTTGTGCAAATAATCATTCCAAATATCAGTGTCAACGTGATAGTTTGAACATAGACATATCCAAAAATATGTAAGCTGTTTAAAAAATTAAATTGCTGCAAGATTTCCGGAACGGATATGCAAATCACATTATCAAAAATAGGGGAGGAAGCTGTCATTATTAATATTGTGTGCCTGATTGTGTGCCTGTCCAAACGATAGCTGATGATCCCAAGAATTCAAGAATGCCCATAAGTAACCTATCCGTCCAAAATAAGACGGTAAAGTTATTCATGACCGCGAGTTAGGCCTAGCTCGATTATCGGCCGAATCAAAATAGGGTCCTGCAGAAATTAAAAACCACTTCCCGAATGAACACCCTCACTTTTCATGATCCACTATGGATATGTAAACATATTCTGCAAAAAAACGAGTCTACGCGATTTGCACACCCACGTCCATCAGAGACGGGAGTAATTGTTTTTTTTCTTCCTATTCTTAATGAGAGAAATGTGTTAGTGGTTTTTATACGTAGTCTACCAAAATATTTGAGGGCTATCAAATATTTAGAGAAAAACTATTCGCGATTGTTAATTTAACTTGGTTTTGAGCCCCTAGCCTGTACATACCTAGATATTTCGAATCTCGACATGCCGGATGTTCACTTTGTCATCATTGGTTTGTATCTACAGTGCTACAAACTGATGAAAATGAGAGAAAATTAAGGTAATCTTTATCTTCCATTTTTAAGTTAGAATAGTTAAGATGGTCCTAACTTTACCAATAGAACTACAAACAAATAGGATTTTTTTTAAATCTTCTGGGCCCGTATTATCGCACAAGTTACGATATATCGTATGCTTCTGATTGGTCAAGATTGCCATCTTGACCAATCCGAAACATACAATGTATGGTAACTTGTACGAGAAAACGGACCAAGATTTTCAGTGAAGATGTTATGAAGGCCTTAACTTCACTTATAGAATTACGGAATAAGTTAAGGTAATGTTGATCTTAGTGAGATGTATCCCTGGCCTACATCTCCATGGTAACTAGGATAGATCCATGGTGACACACTGTGACATGATCACGAGCATCAGGGGGGGGGGGGGGGAGACATATGTCACCATGGTACCGGCTGTCACCCCTGTCTGACTGGGGTCATCATGTCTCAGTGAACCCTAGGATACTGGTACAGAACATGGCAAGGGTTTCCAACCTGTACACTGAATGTTTTGTTGTTTCTGTACACATAAATGCTTTGTGGTTACTGTACACATATACATGTTTTATGGTTTCTGTAAAACAAATATTTAGTTGTTTCTGAACACACAAATGGTTTGTGGTTTCCGTACACACAAATGTTTTGTGATTTTTAAACACAAATGGTTTTCGGTTTGTGTACACACAAATGGTTGTGGTTTATATACACACAAATGGTTGTGGTTTCTGAACACACACATTGTTGTGGTTTCTGTACACACAAATGGTTGTGGTTTCTGTACACACAAATGGTTTTCGGTTTATGTACACACAAATAGTTTGTGGTTTCTGAACACACAAAAATGTTTTGTTGTTTCTGAACACGTTTTGTGGTTTTTGAACACACAAATGGTTTGTTGTTTCTTTGCAGTCGAATGTTTTCTTGTTTTTGTACTCTTTGAGTTATTTTGTTGTTACACCAAAAAATACGAATGCTTAGATTCTACCGTGGGTCAGCTATTTTTCCGCTAGTGATTTCTAAATGAGTTGCATATGTGGTATTTATGAAGCGCATGTGACAGACATCAGCCCTTGTAAGACTAGAACTGTATATATCGTCGCCTCGGAGCTAAAGGATCCTATCTGCCACTCTGACGAGTGTCAGATAGGATCCTTTAGCTCCGAGGCGACGATATACAGCTTAGATATACATACGGTTTAGGACCGTATGTATAACGGTTGAGAACTGTATAATTATATAACGGTTCTAAACCGTTCTAGAACCGTATATGTATACGATGTAGAACCGTATATAATATACACTGTATAACCGTATAATATACGGTTCTAGACCGTAAACGTGTTTTACGGTATGTATATGTACGGTCTCAACATGAGTTAAACCAGATGAAATGTCAATGTAACTTTAATTAATCAAATTATTCAATTTGGAAGATTTTTCGTAAATATTTGTCGTCATTTGAAGCTGGAAATTGCGTCAGCAATTCCAGCTTCAAATAACGACAAATAGAAACAGAGAAATCGGCAGCGCAATGTTTAACTTAGCAAACACGAGACGTTGGGCTAATTGGTCAAATGTCGCAGACGATGGGCCAACATTAAGCCAACATTGGCTTCACATCTGGAAGTTGTTGTTTTTATGTCTATCCAGGGTGGTTAGGACACATTATGAGGTAATATGGAGGTAAGTGACGCCACTAATTAGTGTCTGCAGGCACCAACCACCTGTACCAGAATAGATAGCACAAGACATCCAACCAATGTTGGTTAAATGTTGGCCCACCGTCTACGACGTCGGTCCAGCAATCAGGTAAACACCTCACGTACAATGCATTGTCGATCCAATGGTGGTTTAATGCTGGCCCACTCTCTACGTCGTCTGTCAGAACCTTACATGCAATACATAGCAAACACAAGACGTCCACCGAATGTTGGTTTAAGGTTGTCCCACTGGCAACAACGTCTGTCCAACATAATAAAACATTGGTCAATGTCTTCTGTTTGCTCGTAGTAAACACATGGCGTCGAACCAATGTTGGTTTAACGTTGGCCCACGTTCCGCCCAACATTAACCCTTTGAGCGCGGGGACCGACTTTAGACGTCATAATCTGTCGTCTAAAGTCGATCCCCGCACTAAAAGAGTAAAATATTTAAAATTGCTGTAGATCCATAACATAGGTATTCAAATGAAGCAGAAAGAGCTGAATAAGACATTTATGATGATTTTTAATCGAAAAAAACTTTTGCTCTTCGTGGTTTATACAAAAATATGTCAGTGATTTAAAGGTTTAGCCAACACAAAAAAAAAGAGTTGAACGGCTGTTGATTTAATGTTGGCCCACCGACTGCGACGATGGCCTAACATTAAATCGACATCGTTTTTTCTGTGTGGTTGACTGATGTATAGTCTGATAGATCACCCCCTAGCATACAGATGGTATTAGAGTCCCCTAGCTGAATAAGGGTCAAGGGTCATACATACAACTCTTTCACATCGTCTCAAGTCGTAACATATTGAAATAGTTTTCTTCTGTGTGGTTGGCTGTATGGATAGTCTAGTAGATCATCCCTTGGAATACATAGGGTCTAAGAACCCCCCCAGCAGACATGGGGTAGATAGTGTAGTGGATCACCCCCTAGCAAGCAGATGGTCTTAGAACCCCTTGGTCTTAGAGCAGAGATGGGCGGGGGCCCTAGGGTAGTGGTTAGCACCGCTGCCTTTCACGCCAGAGTCCGGGGTTCGGTTCCCGGTTTCGGCGGTTTGAAAGAAACAAAATTGTTTCTTCCCCATCCACGTGTGAAAGTTAGTATTGTGGGGAGCCTCCGTGACCGAGAGGTAGCGTGCTCGGCCTCAGACCGCCAGGGCTCGAATTTCGAATCCTGTGTCTGGAGAACAGTGTCATCTCAATCATCTCACCATCCTCAGGAGGTTCTCCTGGCCCAGTTTAGCCTATATGTGCACAAAGGTGGCCTAAAGCCCGATTCATTTCATTTAGAGCAGAGATAGGGTCATACATACCACTCTTATTTTACATCGCCTTAAGGCGTAACGTATTGCGCTGTACCATATAAAATCACATAGTATCGGATAAAATCTGATCACGGTTTCACACTCTTGGAAGAGGTTTATTTTTTTTAAATAGAAATAGTTTTCTTCGTTTGACGTTTGAAGTTGGAAATTGCGTCGGCAATTCCAGCTTCAAATGAATAAGAAATGGTTATAAGAGGACTGTGGTTAACTCTTTGTCTGCTAGGCAGATACAGTAATAATAGGTAATTTTATGTCATGTCTGTCATCGTGGCTGTGCATGTTAATTGCTCCGAACTGTTCCAATTTTTGGGATGTGCAGTGCTGACTTTTGTACTGTGTACAATGAAGAACCCTTAATATAATTCAATTTGAGTCAGAGTGGAGTACCTAGTATTGAATTCGGTCTTCCTTCTGTAGCGATTTTGCCACAAATTCATCAATCAATCAATCAATCAATCAATCAATCAATCAATCAATCAATCAATCAATCAATCAATCAATCAATCAATCAATCAATCAATCAATCAATCAATCAATCAAGTCTACTACACGACAAAAATAGATTGCATGGGACATTCATTATACATCGACAACACATAGCAGTACATGACAATACAATCATACCTAATTATATTTGACTACATTTTGTCGAATATAAGTGTTCAGGGTCGGTGGATCCTGACTGCGCGTTGTGCAATGTAGTATACAGTCGTGATGTCTATAAAAGTTCTCATTTCTAAAAAGAAATCTCCATGAAATGTAAACATGGCTTTTTATTTATACTATCCTCGTCTGAAGATTATAAAAAAAATACAAAAAAAATATCCGGTAAATAGGTGTCAAAAGAAAGTGGTAGGAGAAATGGTAGGAATTAGTCTGCGATCGTGATATATACTTGACATTTATTTGGGGGGGGGGGTGGTGTCAGTCGGTCTAGGTTTATTCCTTCTTCCTTGCGCTCTATTTCAAGATTATTTGCGATGCGTATTTTGTGACAAAGCTCATTTTAGTTTGTATCAATATGATTGGATTGCAGATATGTTTCCATTTTTAATATGATTGGTTTATATTTCTATTCACATGGTTATGTTTATTATTATTTTTTTTTTTTACAGTAGGCCTGGACATCGTTTTATTATATTATACTATTTTCTATTTACAGTAGGACTATGCTGTATCGTGTTGTTATGATATTTTCTATTTACGGTATTCCCGGAATCGCCATCTGTTGTCACGTGGCTGGATGCTGCAGCTGTTACCATGGTCACCACATGAACACAGGCCGCATCAACTGATAGCGAACACTGGTCCAACCTGTGAGACATTGACACAGCGTTATGCCAACATTGAAATAGAATCCTGTGATCTTGTTATTGGCATGCTGCACGGGATGGTTGACAATGATGGTTAAATGTTGGCCCGGCATCTACACAGCTGGCCCAGCATTGATTCGACATTCCATAGTAATACTGACTTTCTGCACGGACGCGATTTTAATTGTGGCAAAATGTTGGCCCAATGGCTAAAATGCTGGCCCAGTTTTGAATTGAAATCATGTCATCCAGACAACGATCCAACATTGTTTTAATGTTGGGTCAACGTCGCGGACGTAGACCCAACATTTAAACATCATTGGCCGAGTCGTTCCGTTTTACTGGACATCCTCGTGGATACGTAGAAATTCAACCAATGTTGGCTCAATATTGGGCTAGCGTCGCAAACGGTGGCCCAACATTGTGCCAACATTGGTTGCTGTGTGATTGATATGACGTTGGCTCGGTGTTTTAATTGAAATGATTCCACATCGTGCAGGCTTGATGGCATTTAACGTGAGGCGTAATGTCTGTGTAACGTTGTGCCAACGGACGTTACCTACATTGGGATATCATTCAGCCACACTTGAATGTTTTCAACATAATGTTGTGGGCTTGATGGCATCTGGCATGAGATGCTGGCGTAATGTCTGTGTAATGTTGTGCCAACGTAACCTACATTGGGCCGTCTTTCAACCACACTTGAATTGATATAACATAACGTTGTAGGTTTGATGGCATCTGACATGAAATGCTGGCCTAATGTTGTGCCAACGTTACCTACATTGGGCCACCATTCAGCCACACTTACCATCACTACATGTATCCCTAGCAAACACGACACTTTGAAACAATGATGTTTTAATGTTGGTCCAACATTTGCGACGCTGGCCCAACATTAAAACATCATTGTTTCAACGTGTCGTGTTTGCTGTATCTGTGGCATGTTACAGGCATCATGTATGTATTACAGTATATGTATGTTATGTGTGACAGCCTGTCAGCAGCGACCCCTCCCTGGAACGACCCCTCTCTACAGCGACCCCCCTCTACAGCGGTCACGCGCTGACCCCAGAGTCAAACCCTAGACCTCGCACGTGACACAGACCCCAGGGGTAGACCCCACAGAGGATTACACACCCCCAGACCCTGACTACCCCGGGTGATAACCCCAGGTTACAAACCCTCAGGAACATCTCAGGAACATCTCAGGAACACCACTAAGATCACCTGTAAACCACAGTGATTAGATACCTCAATACTGGATCGGGAGCCTCAGTATTCTGGTGACGTTATAGACAAAGCCTACGGTCACTGGACTGACGAGGATTGCAGTGTAAAGCACCTGCTTAGGTTCAGCAGTGGTTAAGAATAAGGAGAAGTATATTTCTTGGAAAAAAGTCAGTGTTTTGCAGTTATAAATTGTTGTTTCTCGTGTGGTTCACTGCCAGCTTTATGACATTTATGACAGGCTGAGTATGATATAGAATGTGTTTTTATCTTTCTCGACTTGTATCCAGAACAACTGTATTCAAATACTGTATGGACTATTATACGGCACCTGTCCGAGTGATAATACCAGGTACAACAGCTGAGGGCTTATTATGTTCGTAATGTTCGAAGGGATGACTGTATTTAAATTAGGTAATGGTATTATTTCAGTTGTGTCAGAAGCTCTTATCGAACTGAGCATTGCCACAGTGGATAAGGTGATGGCACGAGTATTATAATAAATACTGCCGTTGTTGGCGTCCCATACACCTGATATCTCACCACAAGACGACCACAGGTGAGTGAGTTAATCACTGACTTAACTCAGTCATAATAGACGGCTGTTGTTCACAGCATCAGCCAACCCCAGAAGGTAGAACCTCCAACCAGACCTGCGGACACTACCCTGAGCAATCGGATATTAACACAGCTACTTAGGACATACTGTAAGACGGCGACAAGGTGGGACATGGAGATTATAAACGATATCCAGAGGGTGGCTCAATGATGTTTTAATGTTGGCGAGCATCGTAGACGGTCGGCCAACATTAAACTAGCATTGGTTCAATGTCTTGTGTTTGTATACAACATCTGCAGGATATGGTGGAAGACTTTTACATTGTATTATATATTTTATAGTACCTGATGAGTTATTATTCCATTTTGTTCAACAAGGCGTGAATTAGCAGAGTGATTGTTGATTAACGGCCTAATTTGTGATGATCAATAAATCAATCAGATACTCAGCTATATTTGGATTACGACACCTGCCTGTCTGCCTGCCTGGCTACCTAGCTGATTGACTACCTGCCTGGCTGGCCATAATACACGTGCCATCTGTCTATGTGGTTATGTGGCTGTACACTCATGGATTTGTGATGTTATACCTATACTGGGAGAGTTTAATTCACGTACTTTCTCGCTAGGACCAGCTGACTGATTCACTACAATACATGTGCCATATGTCTGTGAATTATATACACGTACACTCGATATATATGAGGAGCTATAATTATACTGGGAGATGTTAATTCCCTATTAGGACGTATATTACATACAGTCGGCCACGTACACAACACACAACAGCTGATCTTACGGGTGGATCTTACGGCATCACACTGAGCATGGGATAAATGACAGGATGGTTCAGATTGAAGAAAAAAGGTGTAAAACGTTATAAACATATCGTCATCTGATCAGATCTACTCGGGATATGACCCCAAGTCACTGAGTCACAGATCTATTCGGGATATGAACCCAAGTGACCCCAAGTCACACATGGATATGCTGATGCACTGTTTACCAACCTGAGAAGGAATTTGTCCAGTTGACGGTTCGACAAGAAAATAATTGGAAGAAAGCGAGAGGAAATAGCATTTCAGCCAAATAAGAAGTCATATTGCTTGGAGATGGACACATTCTGAGTTCCAATTTCCACTTGTTGTTTTATTCATACGATGCCCATTTATGGAACAACCTGTGAACAGATAAAGCATTTAGCTGATGATGTATAATCACGGTTGATGACCATTAATTGCTGACGTGTAACTCTGAATTGCTGATCTTTCATACCATTTCCTTGATGATCATTACTTGTTCACACAACCATAAGATCAGCCCTTCATCTCAGGCATGATACCAGAATGCATAAATCGGTATGTACTTTAACAATCACATTATGTCACAGTACTTATGGAGATAATAAGGGGTATAGTTTACAACAACGCTATAAGAAATATCTAATGACTAAAATAAAATAAAATAGAAGATTTTGAATACAGTATTAATACAGTAATCAACAACAGTAATCAACAACATACAAAACCGTGGAAAAATATTAATCTCACCTGAATCAGAGCAAAATCTCAGATTCGTTGGGTTTTTAAATAGTTTATGCAATATATGTTTTGGAAAAAAATGCCCTGTGACGTGAAGGCCTATGTGCGTCACTATAACATGCAAAGAGTAATGCTGTGTTCAAAATCGATATTTGATGATCTGGATAAAAAATCCATTGATTAAGAGTAGATGACGACAATACGGAATATATACCATCTTCACACCAGACATTGTTCACATTTTGCTTTAATGCTGGGCCAGAATCACCGACGTTGGCCCAACATTAAACCAACATTGGTTCAACGTATCATGTGGACGTATCAATCAGTATTAGGATACTTATTACACATAATAATTCTGCAGTGATTCGGAAAAATAATCTAATTGTCGTAATAATGATTTTGCAAAAATACAACAAATTTAGAAATGGTTTATTTTTGCCATTTTTGATGCTATGCGATTATGCGCTATGTTCCATTCTCATGACCTTGCCCTGATTCTGGTGATCTCACCCAGATGTTGCTGTCCTTACCCATATTCTGATGAACTTACCCAAATTCTGATAACCTTATTCCAATTCTGATAACCCTACCTCAATTCTGATGACCTTACCCAAATTTTGATGACCTTATCCGAATTCTGATGACCTTCACCTGATTTTGATGACCTTAATCTTATTTTGATGACCTTACCTGAATTCTGATGACCTTATCCCAATTCTGATATTTAAATTTCACCAGGACATCACATGCACTATTTTACAACTCGGAAAAAGCAGGAGCAACTTCACATTAAGGCTAATCTCCCTCACTTGTGATTACGGGCTCCTCCCAGGTTTGTACATTATAATGCTCCCTCTAGGTGTACATTAAGTGAACTTATGTACGGAGCGGCCTAGGCTCCCCATCTGTTCTTATGTGTGTACCTTTCTTCTAACCCCATCTTCTGTATGCGTGTTCCTACATTAAGCTCATGTTATATAGGTGTACATTAAGCGCACGCCTTTTGTGCGTAGCGGACTAGACAGTAAGTGCACCCCCTGCTCTCCTGTGTGTGCCTTTCTCTGAATACGGGTTCCTTCTATCCCCTATCTTCCTCTGAATGCGGGTTCCTCTCAATACGGGTTCCTACATTAATCATGTTGATCTAGGTTTACATTAAGCGCACGCCCTCCGTGCGGAGTGGACTAGGGAGTAAATGGACCCCCTGTTCTCCTGTATGTACCTTCCTTCTAACCCCCATCTTCCTTCTAATCCCCTCTAATCTTTCTCTGAATACGGGCTCCTAAATTAATCATGTTGATCTAGGTTTACATTAAGCGCACGCCCTCCGTGCGGAGTGGACTAGGCAGTAAGCAGGGTAGTAAGCAGTCAGCCTTGGACCCCCCAGTACTCCTGAAGCGTCACGCACAGAGACCTAGATGTCCTCAGAGCTCGGCCCGCCACGAGCCTCACCCCCTGGTCGTACAGCACTCTTGGCCCTGCAGTCTGGGTTCGAACCTTCATCTACCTGAGGCAAGTCTACCGCGGGGTGTTTTCCCTCAGATTGTGACATGTTATGTTTTATTGTTTTAAAGCTATAGACCACTCTGTGTATGTATCTGGTTTTAGTTGTACCCCAGTTGCCTCCATCTCTGTGATCAGCGTGGTGCTTTCTGGGTACAGATGTGTCCCGCTGTAGTACACAGTGGTCTAATCCTTTAATCACATGTGTTATCATTGCAAACTCCAAGAGTTGACAAACTGAATCATTACAAACGCAAGAGTTTACCCAATGTTGGTTTAATGTTGGGCCAGCGTTGTAGACGCTGGCCCAACATTAAACCAATATTGGTTTCTATCTGGTGTTTGCTGGGTGCTCAGGGCAGTATTTATATTCTGTTGAGGTGATGGAAGTTATGGGTATTTCGTCTTAAGGGTGCCACCATTTAGTCTCCAGGGGGGTGTTGGCTGAAGTATTTTTGAAATAAGTAACCCTGTGTGAAATAAATCATTTACTTCAAGAACTGTTCCATATAAGCATGTGATACAATTTGAAATTTGCAGCGCGCCGCCAAATCGGGTTGAAAGAAAGAATTTGTCCGCGACAAAAATTCCTGGAAATTAAATGGTGGCCCCCTAAATGGTTAAATTGAAAAAAAATCACCCATTTGAAGTTGTGTCTCGCTATCGCGACCCACAACTTAGTGGGTGAAAATTTCTCATATTCGTTTAATTTGAAACCAAACATTTGCAAATGTTGATGTTTAATCACACATTGCATTCCCAACGCTGGTCCAGCATTGATCCAACATTGGGTCAATGTCCTGTACTGTGATCTGATCAGCTGATCAAACAGATCAAGGACGACTCTATAGTCGTGCTTAGCGGGTTATCTGCAAAAGAACAAGGGAATAACCAGAATATCAGAAAACAGGCTCCCAATTTTTGCGCATTTAATGAGCTAATTTGCATAAAATATCGGCACCGAAAAGATATTTCTGTTTACCATTTTTTGCTTTTTATGAAGCAATACATGCCTGTTAGAAAATGTTCGTATGAAGATTACAGCATGTATCGTTAGGGGAGAGATACTGGTATCAGTCCATATCACACTCTATGCCGCGGTTTTCACTGTCAGGCGTATATTGGTATCAGCCCATATCACACTCTATGCCGTGGTTTTCACTGTCAGACGTATATTGGTATCAGTCCATATCACACTCTATGCCGTGGTTTTCACTGTCAGGCGTATATTGGTATCAGTCCATATCACACTCTTTCTCATGTGATTAAAATGAGATAAGCCGCATTGTGAAGCTATCAACTAAAACACATTTCATAAAAGAAGAACAAAAACTAGACTCCACTGACATTTAGGACGTTTTTACCCTCGTACAGCTCAATACTAACGGTTATCTGGTTATAGCATGTTGGGTGTTAGCACTGTGCATCACTATGTACTTAACGCACCTACAATCTCTACTAGAGCATCTGACGTGAAACTGATATTAAATCTCTCCACTGCCTAGCCCTGTTTAGCCTACAGACCGCTTAACGTGGCATAAAACAACATCCATACATTTATTTATCCATCCATCCAATCTGTGTATTGTTCTAGCGTTGGTTCAATGCTTGTCCGACGCCTACTACGCTATGCCAGCACTATCCCAGCAAGCACGCGACTTTAAGTAATATCGCTGTAATGTTGAACCATCGTCTGCGACGCTGGCCCAACATTAAAACAACATTGGTTCAATGTGTCGCTTGCTGTGTGGTACCACCTGGTCATATAATACGTGCTTCTGGAGTGTGGACCAAAATAAACTGGACCCTTCCAGCCACACGGCATCGGCCCAGTGCTGGCTCAATGTTGGCGCAGCTGCGCAGACGCTGGCTCAACATGAAGACAAGCATTTCTTTTATATTTTTTTGCAAGTCGTTCACCATGTTTATTACAGTACAATGGGTGAACACATCTAATGGTATGTATT
The DNA here is from genome assembly GCA_964017125.1 of Flabesymbios commensalis. Lineage (NCBI taxonomy): Eukaryota > Metazoa > Annelida > Polychaeta > Terebellida > Flabelligeridae > Flabesymbios > Flabesymbios commensalis. The sequence continues at coordinate 1,154,412 of OZ024917.1, forward strand.
TATTTGACATTCCAATGAGTTGAAAACGTGTAACAAATGGTACAATATCATTTTTAATTATTGAGTAAAATCTTCCAACATGCTATCAACTGTAGTTCCTATAATTATATAATATTAACGGTATTCCACCGTAATATTAACGTTATTTCCCTTCAATATTAGCGGTATTTCCCTTTAATATTAACGGTATTTCACCGTGATATTAGCGGTATTTCCCTTTAATATTAGCGATATTTCCCTTTAATATTAGCAGTATTTCACCTTAATATTAGCGGTATTTCACGATATTTCACCGTAATATTTTCTGCTATTCACGTCATTTCACCTTCACATTAACTGTGAATTTTCTAAATATCAGACGCACCGTCCCCTGGTTCAGCAGCTACAGCTACAAGTCAGATGTTTGCCAGTTTAATATGTTCTCAAGTCAGCGGTATCGTTCTGCAAAGCCAAAAGGCAGTAACTGCTTACTTGAAGTCTTTGGCTTTGCACTGCACTGTAAACCGCGGCTTGTAGACACCGTCTAAGATTTCTCCCATCAAAAATGCACTTGAAAATAGGATGGTTTCCACTTCTGCCATTTGACATAGTTTTTTTGCACTTGCCAACACGTTTACAGCGCGCTGATAGACGGAATGATAGCGATAAACTCTGCCATGGGAAGGAAGCAAGGCCAAGAAAATATAGATCACTGGAAACACCAAGCCGTGAGCCAACTCTGGGCTGATTGTTTTTGTTGTGTTTTTCATTCATTTGAAGCTGGAATTGCGTTAATGTTTTGAAAAAAAGGCATCTTCAAAAATCAAAATATTTCAGAATTAAAATATCCGACCAAAATGCTTATCAATTTTAGTGTTCGTTATTTTGCTTTGAAATATGCTTGACTAAGAAATCAGCAAATTCTTTCACCACTGTGTGATGCCGAGTCCAGAAACTATTTATTTTGTTTGTGGCCTGAGGACGCAGCAGAAGGAATGCTCACGGGTGCAACCCAATCAACTACGACGCTGTGTCAATATTGTTTTAATGTTGGCCAATCGTGTCTGACCCCGGCCCAACCTTTAACCCTTTCAGGCCTGAATTTACCATTGTCATTTTCATCCACTACAAGCCGCGAATTGCTGTCGCAATTCTCGACTTATAGTGGATAAAGATGACTTGAAGTGAGTGAAAAATTGTAGAAAATTGCCATGTACTGGCGAATCAGTTTCATGGGAATTTTTCTTCTAAAACCCTTAGTTATAGGAATATTAAATCTGTTTTCAGGGATGTGGAATGATGCTTTAATGCATCGTGGGGGCTTAAAGGGTTAAACAACATTGATTCACCGTATCTCGTTTGTTGGGTTTCTTAGTGCAATCATTCGTTGATCAATGTGCATTGAACCCTGAAATATCTGTTTGTAAACCATGGAGACCAAAGGCTTATTTTTAATTTGAAATCATCATAACTGTCTTAGTTAGCTATTTCTGCTTTATTTGAATATCTATGTTATAGGTCTACGACCGTTAGAAATATTTTAACACTTTCAGTGCGGGGACCGTCAGAATCTGACGTCTAACGTCGGTCCCTGCGCTGGAAAGGTTAAGGTTGGCACACTTTGAACCAACATTGTTCCAAGCCTGTTGTTTTCCAGGATCTAATGTCACTCCAGACATCAGATTAATGCTGGCCCAGTGTATGTAGACGTTGGACCAGCATTACTCCAATCATCCTACTCATTTCCCATCAAACATCAGACGTTGAACCAATGTTGTTTTAATGTTGGACCAGCGTCGTAGACGTAAGGCCAGCATCAAAACAACATTGGTGTTTGTTGTGTTTCTATCTCTGCAGAAGGCAGATAGACAGACGGATGGAGAGACGAGTGTGTTTATTTCCGTCTCTCTCCGCTGTGTATGCCAGGCTATTCACCAGGGGGCCTCACGAGCGGTGTTATATTACAACACTTCAATGTCAGATGAAAAATATATGGTGAATCCCCCCTGATTTCGCCAAATGTACGTGGAACTTCAAGGCGTGGAATCCAGCTTTTTTTACGGCAATGCATTTATGCTAATTTGTTGTGAATGGTATTAGGCCAAAAAAAATACTTCTGTTTCCGATTACCCGACCGACCCTATTTCACCCCTTCAATTTTCTTATGGCAGTAACATTTTTTTAAAACGTCCAACCTCAATTTGTTAATCAGCGTGTATTTTTGTGTGAACAGCCCTTTGGGGAAATTTGGCAAATAAAAAATAAATTACCTACCCTGCCTTTGCTAATTTGATCGTCAATAGAATTAATTTCTCATCAATGGAATTTGTCGTCAATGGAATCATCTAATTTATCATTAATGGCCTAATTTCAATGGAATCAACTATTTATCGTCAATGACATTAATCCGAATTTGACTTCACTCTTTAACTCTTAAAACGCTAAAATAAATCATTTAAATTTTCACCCACTTGAAGTTGTGTCTCGCTACGGTGTGCAGCAAATTATTCTAAAGTGGACTTCGAAAATAAGCCCTCCTCTGCTGATTTCATCTGCAGTGAAATCCGACACAAACATTATGGTGGCTTAAACCCCCGGCTCAGTCCATGTAATTAACCCTTTAACCGCTAAATTATTCAATTTGAATTTTCATTCACTTGAAGTTGTGTCTCGCTGACGCGATCTACAACTTCAAATGAATGAAAATTGTTCAGATTTGACAAAATGGAGGTCAACTGTTTTCAAATTTTGCTGATTGATGTCACATATTATCTTTAACATGTTTAAAAGGTGATAATAAATGTGCTAATAAAAAATAAAAACCCGAATATATTCGGCACCGGCGCTTAAAGGGTTGAGGTATAGTAAATCTAATTACTACTAGCATTTCAAACATATTTTAATTAGTTACCCAACCCCAACCTGTGTCATGGTATCACATGACAAAAGTAATAAGTATAAATCATCTTATGATAAATCATCTTCGCTCACCAAGGGAAATAGAACCACATTTTGATCCTACATTCCCGTGTCTATTTTCCTCGGTGTTGAATACCATTCAGTAACTCTAGTTCTTCAGTTATTCCCTGTTATATCACCACTGTGAGGCTCTGGTATATAGACATACCCCATGGTATGAGGTTAAGGCGACACAATCAGGCTAAAATCATAAAAAAAATCGGTAATCGGCTTCTTAATATGACCATATAATGGACATGTCCATAGACCAGAACTGCAAATGTTTTATATTTTTTGTGCTGCGCATTTACAAGTTAAGCGAGACATAGAGACGACATCCCCATATTTCTTATTTTGGACATGCATGTATATGGACATTTCTATATCATTATGGTCATATACACTCTTCGCAATAATAACACGCCACACAGTGACCAAAAGCTGAACTATTTAGTTGGGAGTCCTGTTACACCCTTTTGAATGACAACACGCCACACAGTGACCAAAACTGAACTATTTAGATCAGAGTTATGTTTACGCGCAATCTCGTGCAAAGAGTGTAAATTAAGAAGCCAAAATAAAATCACCGATTTTTTTATGATTTTAGCCTGATTGAGCTTTAACAGATATACCCGATGTTCAGGTATATAGACATACCCCACGGAGGTGAACAGTTATACCTGACTTATCTCCGTCTCCCCCAACACAATACTCACTGCTGAGCCAATGCTGGCTGAACGTTGGGCCGTAGTGTGTGACGGTCGCCCAGCATTGGTCCAGCACTGGGTCAGCATGATCACAGGGTGTAATCCGTGCGGCGTGTGTTATCTGTCCGTGGTGCATCATGTGAGATACATGGCATAAACTTAGAGATAATCACCCAATGCTGGTGCAATGTTGGGCCAGCGTCGTAGACGGTGGCCCAGCATTGCACCAGCATTGGGTGAATGTCGTGTGTTTGGTGGGTTGTCATAAACTGAGAGCTAACTTTCCAGGTGCGAGGTACATTCAAAATACTTATCTCAAGGTGAATAATAATCACTCGCTCGCTCGCTCGCTCACTCACTCACTCGCACGCTCGCTCGCTCGCTCGCTCGCTCACTCACTCTCACGCTCACTCACTCACTCACTCACACACACACACACACACACACACACACACACACACTCACTCACACTCGCTCGCTCGCTCACTCACTCACTCACTCGCTCGCTCGCTCGCTCACTCACTCACTCACTCACTCACTCACTCACTCACTCACTCACTCACTCTCTCACTCACTCACTCACTCACTCACTCACTCACTCACTCACTCACTCACTATACTGCCTTGCGAAGCCCGCTTTGCATGACATTATGGTAATTCAATTTATTCCATACAATGCAGACCGTTTTAGTCAAATTATTAACACTTGTAGGTGATTTTAATTCGGCTTTCTGTGAGAATTACGACAACAATCCCCGTCTCAAGGTGAAAATAAATGAGAGCTGATTCATGTGTTGGTCCCAAACTATGTAACCCTACAAAACCAAAAGACAGTAATTGCAAAGTTGCAATTACTGTCTTTTGGCTTTGTAGGTTTACACAGTTCTGTGTAAACCTATAAAGCCAAAAGGCAGTAACTGCTTACATCCTTTTGGCTTTCTACCAGAGCAGTATGATATTTCAATTGATTCCATACGATCATTGATACAAAATGTAGTACACCGTTTTAATGAAATTTCCTTGCAGGAGATTTTAATTCACCTTGAAATGAGAAGTGCGGCAACAATTCGCATTTCTTTAGCATGTTTAAGTACCTTTGTCGGATTTATATATCTTGAATAAAATTTGCTGAATCTAAAATGATATACTCCATCACAAGATGTTGCGCCTCATTTGAGAGATTATGCTTGCGTATAGTAGCAAATCAGATCATTTTTATTGACCTTGAGAATCTCAAGGTCGATAAAAATTAAAGGAAATTTAGGTGGGTGATAGGGAAGCATCATTTAATATCTCGGGGGAGGGGGGGGGGGGGAGGTAGTAGATTGAAATAAACTTGTTGTCAAGTTATTGAGAAAAAAATTGTTGATGAAATAAAAATAAGAGACTCATCGAATTATTTTAAAACCTCTCTATTGTGCAGTTTAATATTAAACAAATTGCATGATTAGAAGTAACGATATAATTATGACCAATGGCTTTAATTCATCCACTTCTATGCTTCTTCTTCCACAACACGTCGAGAACCGTAGTGGTAGAAAATGTGCATGGTAATCGCGTCTTGTGAAGGTTAAACCCTTACAGCATTGGGATTGACTTTAGACGTCAGAATCTGACGTCTGTAGACGTCAGATTCTGACGTCTAACGTCGATCCCCGCACTGTAAGAGTAAAAATATTTATAATGGCCGTAGACCCATAACATAGGTATTCAAATGAAGCGGAAACAGCTAACTAAGACATTTATGATGATTTCAAATTGAAAAAAATCCTTTAGTAACCATAGTTTTAAACATAGAAGTATTTCAGCGTTTCAGGGGTTATAGGGTGTGATCTGTGATCATGGGACTCCTGGACGTCAAGGGTTATACAGCCATCAGGCCAGGGTGTTATCTGTGATCATGTGATCATAGGACTCCTGGACGTCAAGGGTTATACAGCCATCAGGTCAGGTTGTTATCTGTGATCATGGGACTCCTGGACGTCAAGGGTTATACAGCCATCAGGTCAGGGCGTTATCTGTGATAATGTGATCATGGGACTCCTGGACGTCAAGGGTTATACAGCCATCAGGTCAGGGTGTTATCTGTGATCATGTGATCATGGGACTCCTGGACGTCAAGGGTTATACAGCCATCAGCTCAGGGTGTTATCTGTGATCATGTGATCATGGGACTCCTGGACGTCAAGGGTTATACAGCCATCAGGTCAGGGTGTTATCTGTGATCATGTGATCATGGGACTCCTGGACGTCAAGGGTTATACAGCCATCAGGTCAGGTTGTTATCTGTGATCATATGATCATAGGACTCCTGGACGTCAAGGGTTATACAGCCATCAGGTCAGGTTGTTATCTGTGATCATGTGATCATGGGACTCCTGGACGTCAAGGGTTATACAGCCATCAGGTCAGGGTGTTATCTGTGATCATGGGACTCCTGGACGTCAAGGGTTATACAGCCATCAGGTCAGGTTGTTATCTGTGATCATGGGACTCCTGGACGTCAAGGGTTATACAGCTATCAGCTCAGGGTGTTATCTGTGATCATGTGATCATGGGACTCCTGGACGTCAAGGGTTATACAGCCATCAGGTCAGGTTGTTATCTGTGATCATGTGATCATGGGACTCCTGGACGTCAAGGGTTATACAGCCATCAGGTCAGGTGTTATCTGTGATCATGTGATCATGGGACTCCTGGAGGTCAAGGGTTATACAGCCATCAGCTCAGGGTGTTATCTGTGATCATGGGACTCCTGGTCGTCAAGGGTTATACAGCCATCAGGTCAGGGTGTTATCTGTGATCATGGGACTCCTGGACAACTGTCCCGTGTCAGGACAATAGGGCGACCCCCCTCTGGGGACCATTCACCATGTAATGAGTTCCTCTTACTGCCATTGTCAACATTGTGGTCATCCTATATACACCATGAATGCACTATGCCAATGAGAGTCCAATATTGTATCGAAACAACAGAGAAAAATTGAAGTTGCGACTATGGTGGAGAAATGTATATTCCTGTCAAAATCACTTTAAAACATATCAGATAGTACATTAAGATTAAGATGTCCTTATGCTAAGCATATTATGTCCATGATGCCCTCAACATATCAGACGTGTCCATGATGCCCTCAACATAAGAGAGAGTACATGACAGTCTCAACATATGAGAAAGTAAATATCCCTGATATCTTGTTTGTATCTTTATTAATATGCAAATAATGACTGGTCACACACACAAAGTTCAGCTTTTATATCTGGCATTGGCATAAAAGCCGGTGCAGGACATAGATATAAATAATGGATTTTTGTGTGTCTTTATTTGTTTTCCCAGAAAACACGAGACATCCGCCCAACGTTGGTTTGATTTGTTGATCTAACGTCGTTGGTCATAGTAGCGTGCAATAAGAGGTTCATCCCCTCCCCCCCCCCCCCCGATGCACCCCCCTCCCCCGACCTACAGAGCTGGTCAAGGTCGACCATAAACCACTACTACTATATATTACCGTCACGTATAGCCCTGATAATGGCATATAGTCACCTAACATGGTGCTCACGGAGAGGACGGATTCAGGGCGTATCCGGAGACGGGGGCTGCGGGGGTCCTGGACCCACCTTTTTAAAAAATAAATTGCTAAAACATAGACCAAATTGTGGTAATCAAATTTGCCACTCAAAACTGACTAGGGTAGTGTTTGAAATCCCCGTCTATTATGTGAGAAGAAAAAAAAATTGCTTAACAAATAACTGTTGACATGAAGCCAGCTGAATTCGCGCCCCCCCCCCCCCCCCCCACACACACACACATTTAGATCTAGATCCTCCATTGACATTATGGTCAGGGTTACAAATCTCGTATCTGTCACTTTCTAGTTTTTGGCGAGAAATGGCCTCATACCCCCTTACTTTTTTAAATCATTAATAGACTATACCTTTATACAAGTGGATGTCTCATGCATGTTTTTTTCAATGTCCTTTTCAATTTATAATTCTTTCAGTATGTGTCATCAAGAATATATATGTCATATATTTTATGAATAAGTGTGTATTTTTGCCAAATATAAAAGCTGTTTATTCGTCGTTTTCTACACATTTGACCAATTTCGCGATAAAAGGAATTTGGACTATGCCCTTCTCTTGTCAAATGGCTCTTTATGATGCACAGAATGACAGCACTGTATACCCCTTTGAACAGTTCAAGGCACTGTATCAACCATGACAATAAAAATACGACCATTATGTCACAAAATCCACATTGTAACAAACCATTAGGCGATCTGCATTTCTGTCTCATGATAATATACGAGCAAACGAAAATAAAAATATATTCGATATATTTGTGATAAACAAATGTATGAATGAATGAATGAATGAATGAATGAATGAATGAATGAATGAATGAATGAATGAATGAATGAATGAATGAATGAATGAATGAATGAATGAATGAATGAATGAATGAATGAAGTGGTTTTAGGCTACCTTTCTACACAGACAGTCTAAACTGGACCAGGAGAACCTCCTTAGCATGGTGAAATGAATGAGATAACACTGCCAGACACAGGATTCGAAACCGAGCACACTACCTACGGTGATTGAAGATCAGCACAATTCTAAAACGAGTGAGTGGGGAAGAAACAATTGTTTCTTTGAAACCTTCATGTCAAATCACGGTCAGATCAGGCGAGGAGACCTTGAGCTCCTGTTGTCAGGCAGGCAGCTTTAACCACCACATAGGACCCCCCCCCCCCCGATCGGAGTATTTACAATAGTGTCATATACTCCGTCCTTACAGATTATATACAACATCATACAGAGATAGTGTGACGTCGTTAATCGTCGAGTGGGAAGTGGTACTCGAGTCAGAGGTTGTGAATCGTCCAGTAGGAATTGCTACTCGAGTATCCCCGGGTGGGATCTTCAGGGGTCGCATACAACGGAACATTTACCCAATATTGGTTTAATGTTGGCCCACCCTCTTCGACGCTGGCCAACATTAAACCGACATTAGACAATGGTAAATGTTTGCTAGAAGCCACATACCGCGTATAATGGCATGCAGCTAGAAAGATGTGGGTCAATGCTGGCTCAATGTATGGCCAACGTGTTACACGTTGGCCATTCATTGAGCCAGCATAAGGCCAGCATTAAGCCAGAATCAGACCAGCATTGAGCCAGCATTTGACAAGCATTGGTCTAGTGTTGGCTGCATCTGACCCAGTCACCCCCCTGGCGGATATTGATGATTGTTTACTATACCTCAGGTGAATATGTGAATATTGGTGTTAGTTTGGGACTTAGGTGTGACCTGACACGCAGCGTTACCACACGTAACGTGTTCGTGAATGTACGTAACGGGTGCGTTAATGTACGTAACGCGTGAGTGAACGCACGTAATGTGTACGTGAATGTACGTAACGCGTGAGTGAAAACACGTAACGTGTGCGGGAATAACGCGTGCATGAAGGTACGTTACGTCTGCGTCAATGTACTTTACGCTTGTGTGAATACACGTAACGTGTACATGAACTTACGTAGCTTTTATACGTGAACGTATATGACTTATGTGAATGTATAAACGGCCCGTAACGTCTATGTGAGCGTACGTCAGGTGTACGTCAATAACTACAAGGGATATATTAAACTGAATACGTTGCCTGGTTTCCGTCTTGTCTCGTTCCTAGGGAGCCATATCCCACTTAAAATTAAGATTTTCCTAACTTTCTCTTATTTTCATTAGAAAAGTTAGGATAAATCTTAACTTTTCAAATGAAAATATGAGAACGTTAAGATAATCTTAATTTTAGCAATAAAGATTATCTTAACTTTCTCTTATTTTCATAAGAAAAGTTAAGATAAGATTTATCTTAACTTTTCTAATGCAAATAAGAGAAAGTTAAGATAATCTTAATTTTAAGATTCTAAGTGGGTCCCAGGGTCGAATGTATATGAGTAACACGTTTAAACAACAGGATATAGCAAACTGGAAACGTTACGTCTCGTAGGAGTGCGCTCACACGCAAGTAACGTGATTATGTAAAATACAATGACTGCGTTCACATAACGTACACGAGAACTACATTCACACATGATGAACTCAATGCCCCCATGAGGTAGGTTGCTAAATATTTAGATTAGATTAATGTTCACTGCTTAAATTGCAAAACAGACTAGTTGCATAATTGCTTGATTTCAATTTAGTAAAAAAATTATATAACCCTTACAGTGCGGGGACCGTTTTTATACGTCAGATTCTGACGTATAAAGACGGTCCTGCACTGTAGGAATTAAAATAATTCTAATGGTCGTAGACCCATAACACAGGTATTCAAATGAATCAGAAAGAGATAACTAAGACATTTATGATGATTTCAAATTGAAAAAACCCCTTGATTCCCATGGTTTATACGAAATAATTGAGCCTGGTAAGGGTTAGTAATTGAATTGAATAAGTTGTTGCTCATTTGAAGACACTTTGACAAATAGTCATAAATCAAAAGGTGCGTTTGTATTTCATGGGATTCTGTTGTCAAGTATTTAAATACCATGTTAGGGCTGTATACGGGAGCAAATCTGTGGAACGTAAAGTGTCGTGTTGCCTTAGCAATCAAACACACCGCCAATGTGTAGCACTGCCAGCAAACATTTTATTCAAATGTCAATTTTATGTTGAGTTAACGTTACAGACGCTTTGCAAACATTGAAACGCCATTGGTTGAACATATGGTATTTGTGTGTATTTTGTGCCGATTGATTGATTGATTGTTAGACTCGCCGTCGGTCACAGCATTTCCATGTTTGTATAATTTAGTATCATGATACTAGTATATATACCCATCAAAAACTAGACGTCGACCCAATGTTGGTTTAATGCTGGGCCAGCGTCGCAGACGTTAGATCAACAATAAATCAACATTGGATCAGCGTTTGCTATGTATATACTGAATATTTCTTGTTTTAACTTTTGCCCTGCTGTATTTGTTTCTATTTTTCATCATTTGAAGCTGGAATTGCTGACGCAATTCCCAGCTTCAAATGACGAAAAATATGTATATTTATGATTATATATACCTCGAGCTATAAGATTAACTGAGTAAAACCACAAGCTATCGATTTCAATGGGATGATATTTTGTTTAAAATTGTCTTGAAAACATTATATATACGGTCTCAGCATTACAAGGGTTAATTATATATACGGTCCCAGCATTACAAGGGTTAAGTAGCGTCAACTTGTGTCAGAATAAGTGATTATTGATATTCAGTTAACAATCAGTCCGATTGCACGCATTCGTAGTGGCGAGTTATGTATCTCTTTAGTCGCCGATCATTCAAGGCTTAATATTTTAATTATCCGTAGCACTCAAAGCGTCCCTGAGCCCTGGCTATCAGATGGTCAGTCAGGTGTTTCATTATGTAGACAGCAGGTTAGCATATCTCTAGCACGCAAAGCGTCCTGAGGCTTGGCTATCAAAGCGTCAGTCAGGTGGTTTATTATGTATACAGCAAGCCAGCATATTTCTAGCACTCAAAGCGTCCCTGAGCCCTGGCTATCAGATGGTCAGTCAGGTGTTTTATTATGTAGACAGCAGGTTAGCATATCTCTAGCACGCAAAGCCTCCTGAGGCTTGGCTATCAGAGGGTCAGTCAGGTGGTGTATTATGTATACAGCAGGTTGGCATATCTCTAGCACGCAAAGCGTCCCTGAGCCCTGACTATCAAAGGGTCAGTCAGGTGGTTTATTATGTATACAGCAGGTTGGTGTCGCCAGATGACACACCGCATAAATTGGCACAGACTGGAAATAAAACGCTCCGGAGATTGATGTAGCAGTTGGGCCTGATGTCTGGTGGAAAACTCAGCTGGCACATTGTTGCAGTTTATTTCAGAAAAAAATATGTCTAGAATTCACATCTGAACTGATACAAAATGGCTCAGGGAAAAAGATTAAATTTTCCCCAACTGAGCCATTTTGGTTAAGATTTGACTTCTTGACATATTTTTCTGTAACAAACTACAATAAAACATCGTACTAAACAATATGCTACGTTCTAGAAAAATACCCAGGAAAATACCCCTGTTTTTCACCAGATTACTGGTAGAATTCACATCGTCCTGTAGCGCATGCTGGTGAATGATTTCTCAGTCCAGTCTCAACCGATTTTAAAAAATTAGAACAAATTGCCCTCGAAGAATGCTACAACTCTGCAAACATTCAACAAACTCTTTAAAACACATTTTTTTCCAAACTTATAAATTATATAAATAGAGTGAATTTTATATTACTTATTTCTCGGCTGCTTCGGTGAAGCGCACTTACCACATAATTATGTGGATTTTAGCGCTATATAGGCCTAAGAACTATTATTATTAGTATTATTATTATTTAAGTACTATTTTCCAGGTTGTAAGAAATTATATCATTTTTCATAGATTGAAAATGATGCTTTGATAGCTCAAATGGTTAATATTTCTGTTTTAATGTTCTAACCATCAGTTGTTTTGGCGTGATGTTGTCGTAATTTGTTTTTTTACTTTCCATTGACAGTGACGCGTCAATTACCAGCTCACAGGGAATAAAATTACTCAACTTTATAAAACATCTAAGTGTAACACACTAATATCAAAACAAAAGATTAACCCTTACAGCGTTGAAATATTTTTGTATAAACCATGGAGACCAAAGGGTTTTTTCAATTTAAAACCATCATAAATGTCTTAGTCAGCTCTTTCTGATTCATTTGAATACCTTATGTTATGGGTCTACGACCATTTGAAATATTTTAATTCTTTCAGCGCGGGGATCGTCTTTATACTGACATGACGGTCCCCGCGCTGTATAGATTACCCTTTCACCGCTAAATATGACGATAGTCGTTTTCACTCACTTGAAGTTGTGGGTCGCGGTAGCGAGACACAACTTCAAGTGGGTGAAAAATAAAATTATTTAATTTAGCGGGCTAAGGCTTAAGTTTCCTTTTCTTGATGAGTTGAATTATTTATAGCCTGCCTTTTTATTTTAATTGAAGAAGGTGGGCAATTGCAATTCGGCGTCGTCGGCGTCGGCGTTAACTATTAATACCTGTGAGCGCGATAACTTGAAAGTGTTTCATGTATCCTTCCAAAATGTAACTTACTAATGACCAGTTCTCGGGCAAGTTCGATATCGGCTGAAATTTTTTTTAAATAACAGATTTTTTTGTGATTTTTGCATTTTACGTCAATAATTTGAGCTTGTGGGCGCAATAACTTCAAGTTCAATAAGGGCGGCGGACTATTGTCGAGTTTGCTCTTGTTTTATTAGGTTTCTTTTATTGGTGATTTGCCTCCCGACATATATATATATATATATATATATATATATATATATATATATATATATATATATATATATGCGTCTCTAGCAGGTAAAGTGTCAACTGATTTCAGAATCACCCATTACTCTAAACATGACGTAAAACATGTCATGAGTGCGCCTGTACTACACACTAATTGTCAATGCTCTAATAACTTCAGACAAATGTATTCCATCAATCAAACCATACTGCAAAGCCTAAAGGCAGTATTTGCTTACTTTACAAATAAGCAGATACTGCCTTTTGGCTTTATTGAGCAGTATAGTCTCCGTCGTGTTGTACTTGTAAATAGTGGACCGTGAAACAGAAAGTTATCTGAGCAGGCCGTCCGTCCACTGGCTAAATATATACATAAAGCATATCAAAAACGCCGAGAAGCACTGTATGTTTCATAAAATGTTCAACAGATTATATTGATTACGAATTTTCATGTTTATAAAATTTATAACAGCAATGTAATATTGTATATATATATACTATATATATGTCTATATGAAATATTATATCAATACGCTGAGTGTGTTGCCAAATCTGTATTTTTTACAAGTACACAAAGTTATAATTATATTTTAAAGTGACTTATAAGCCCATTGGGCTGGGTGTTAAAACTGTTTAATTTATGCTTGATGTAACAAAATCATTGTAACACAGGTCACTATAACAAAAAAGATCGTTATCGTTATCTGACCGTGTTGAATAACCCAGACGATTCATGTCACACCATCCTTCAGAAAATTCGTAGAATTACGGAAGATTCTTCTCTTCGCCTGTCACAAATTCACCCGAAATTGCATGTCACGGCGTTGGCCCGATGCTTCCAGAACACTCTAAATAATAACAGACTTTCAATTGTTTAAATATTGAGGAGTGCGCGTGCCATGTGGAATCATACAACTTACGTAAATGGACCTCAGTTATCACATCCGCCAAAACGGTTATGTGTTTGGTCGTGTCGGTTTGTTTGTGTGTCTGTCTGTCAATTGTGTCTCGGGCCAAGGACCAATCCATTAAATTCTGGAGATGACCCGGATAACGATACGGATCCATGATTCGGATTACGATAATTAATTTCGGCGGTCTAGTTAACCCTTTCAGTGCGGTGACCGACTTCAGATTTTAGAATCTAAACTCGATAGACGTCAGTTTAAAGTCGATCCCCGCACTGAAAGAGCAAGGGTATGTATAATGGCCATAGGCACATAACATAGGTATTCAAATGAAACGGAAAGAGGTAACTAAGACATTGATGATGGTTTCAAATTGATAAAAACCCTTTGGTCCCCATGATTTGTATCAAAATATTCAACGTTTCAAAGGGTAACCATTAAAGCGCTGAAATTCTTTCGTATAAACCATGGAGACCGAAGGGTTGTTTTAAATTTGAAAGCATCATAAATGTCTTAGTTAGCTCTTTCTGATTCATTTGAATACCTCTGTTATGGGTTTACGGCCATTAGAAATATTTTTACTCTTATAGTGCAGGGATCGACTTTAGACGTCAGAATCTGACGTCTGTAGACGTCAGATTCTGACGTCTGAAGTCGATCCCCGCGCTGTAAAAGTTAATGGTCAATGTTTACCTTGATGTTATGCTGAGCAGTTAAGTGTAAAGTACGCAGTTACTGCTGTTTAACTTCATGTGACGGTTGTTAGCCTTTGTGGGACCGTCTCTATACGTCTTAATCTGACGTCTGTGGACGTCAGATTAAGACGTATAAAGACGGTCCCACAAATATTTCAGTACTTTAAGGGATGATGTGTATGTACCGAGCTGTGTGCAGTACGCAGCTACTCAGCTCCCGCTTTTAACTTTAAGTGACTGTTGTTTGCCTTTGCGGTGATATTATAAAGTGGGTATTTCTTGGAAGTCGCTCTTCATATGTTCATATTGCACACACCATAACTAACATCTACATAGTATACAGCAACATGTACTGGGAATGGATGTTCTTATAATGATGTGACCCGGATGGCTTATTCGATTCGGTTGGGTTGGTTGTTGGATGTCATCGAAGTTGTGTCTATATAGCGCTCCAAACTGTTCAAAAGCATGGAATATGTAGTGCGGTCTATGGCACAGTGCACTATAAAGCACCCTTGAAGTCATTAAATCAGAGTAGGACTTCTGGTTTCGTTCTGTCGTGATATTGCCATGGAAAGTGACGTAAAGCAATATTCACATGTACGCCTCCTATTTTACCTAACTGACGGGGGGGGGGGGGGCAAACAAACCTTCAGATATACTGTAGATCTGGTAATATTTGCGAGGAAGGCAAATCCGCGAATTAAAAAATTACGCGAAAATTATTGATATAGCGCTACTTAAGAAAAATGAAAATTCGCGAATTCTAGCCTTCGTGAAAAGTCGCAATATCAGAACTTAGCGAAAATTTAAACACGCGAAAAGACCAGTTCTACAGTATTGTTAGTTTGTTTAGTTAAGTGTTATGTGTTTAGTGTTATTTAATTTTTGGTATGGCACCGTCTATGATGCTGGCCTGGCGCCAACCCATTGGGGTTAGGCGTGTTTTTCAGGCAGATGTTGAGATAACCTGAAAAAGCCGTCACGCCTCACTGAGCACAATAATCATATTACAGTGTGGTGGTTTAACCCGCCAATAAAACAGATAGATGACTTTAGTGGTGCTTTGTGGTATAAGGGTTAACCCTTACAGCGCGGCAATCGACTTTAGTAGTCAGAATCTGACGTCTGTAGACGTCAGATTCTGACGACTAAAGTCGATCCCCGCACTGTAAGAGTAAAAATATTTCTAATGGTCGTAGAACCATAACATAGGTATTCAAACGAATCGGAAAGAGCAGACGAAGGCAATAATGATGATTTCAAACGGGAAAAAACCCTTTGGTCTCCAAGGTTTTCATAAAAAAATTCAGCGCTCCGATGGTTAATGTAGGACAGAGTACAAATACCTAGCTTTCATCAAAACAGGTGTCTGATTGGCGAGAAAAAAATGTTTCGCTTTTAAGAATTGTTTCACTTCTTTAAAGGTGAACATTGAATTCATTTATTTATTTATTTCACAAAAAGCCATCCGTAGTGGGATGTCGTAGTCACATTCCTTGAATTTAATCCATTTAATTGGTATTTTGTCAGTTGTTAATGTCCTTGCTTTTAATATACCAATAAGTGAACGGTATATAATAATGAAATATTCAAAATGTGGACTGAGAGTAGAATTCCTTTCAGTCACAGAGGCGCATGCAGCACAACTAGGTGTTTCTTCATAATAGTAGCGTTACCCTTTGTTGATATATCCTGTTAACCCAGAGGGTAAAATCCCGCTATTGTCACCCCGGGGGGTGAAATATCGGCTATTGTCACCCCAGAGGGGCATAACGTGTTCCCGACCACTGCACACAGCGCGTGTATTATACCCCGCGTACACGTGACTGATGTATGACACGCTACACAACAAATACAACCTACACGCAGCCAACTATAATACAATACAATACAATTATTATCGATTTCCATCCAATAAAACATCGAATACATTTCCAATACACATTAGTTGAAAACATTAAATAATTATGTCAAGGAGAAAGAACGAAATTCGATAGATTCGTAGATCTGAATGTACGAGGCGCGCAGCGCCGAGTATATTCGGATCTACGAATCTATTGTAATTGAGTTCTTTCTTCGACTTAAAATACACAAAATAGTTGCATGTGCTCCAAGAATTGCTAGATGAAATAGTCATTGTGATAACCAAGAAACATTAGACATGTAGTGTCATGGTAAAACCAATCACTGTTCCCGCCTGGGCCAGTATGAAAAATAAAAGTAGATTCGTAGATACGAATCTTCTGTTTTAACATTTGACTGACGTCACCGGTGTATTTTAATTACAATTAAGCCTAGAATAAAAGTTCATGCCATGCTCAAACATCAGACAGGCTGGTTTAACGTTAACGTCACAGAAACCGACAGCTATCAACTGGAGGTTTTTCACACATTTTATCACCCGTCCAGTTCTGCTTCACCTTTATATATGAGGGGATGTAATAATTCCAATCTTCCGGTTGGGTGTGCTATGCATTTTTCGTTGCTGCGCATACAGTGCTCCAAGCTGTTCAAATGCGTGTTATGTGTAGTCAAAAGCTTTCTCTATATCTGGCCCAGCCTTATGTAACGCCCTGCCTGTGCCCGTACGTAAAGTCGAAACAATTTTAACATTCCGGAAATTACCTAAGTCTCACGTATTTGATCTGGCTTTTCCACCCTAGCTTCTCAGCGGCCCGGCTCCCTGTTGACGAACCTGCTTTGGCCTCGATTATGACACATGATCACGCTAAAGATTTGTGCGCTTCTGAGCTCGGTCCGCTGAGAATGTAGGCGCTATATAAGTTATTGATTGATTGATTGATTGATTGATTGATTGATTGATTGATTGATTGATTGATTGATTGATTGATTGATTGATTGATTGATTGATTGATTGATTGATTGATTGATTGATTGATTGATTGAATTTCTGTGCACTTTAAAGAGAAAAACAATATTTAAAAAAAAAATTCAAACCTAGAGAGTCGCCTTGTTGTGAAATTGTCAAAATATAACTCACTCACCTGGCTTGTCACCTGCCGTTTCACACGCCTTGTTATTATATGATCGTGTTTACATCTGGTAATTGTGGCGTAATGTTGGCCCATCGCCTACATGGTTGGCCCAGCATGACGCCAAGAAACATTGAATAGTCATTCTGTGTATTGGCGTGTTGACGTTTGATGACGTACGCGTGTCGTGTA
Source organism: Flabesymbios commensalis (assembly GCA_964017125.1). Classification (NCBI taxonomy): domain Eukaryota; kingdom Metazoa; phylum Annelida; class Polychaeta; order Terebellida; family Flabelligeridae; genus Flabesymbios; species Flabesymbios commensalis. Next base: position 1,172,181 of record OZ024917.1, read on the forward strand.
CGCTATCTGTGTGTGTAGCGTGCCGCCAGGTAGACGGGTGTCAGTATACAGACAGGTAGCGAAGGGTACACATCCCGCTAACACCCCGAGACACACACCCCAGGGGCAGAGAGATCCCGACCCCCGGGGCACAGAGACACACACCCCAGGGGCAGAGAGACCCCGACCCCAGGCACAGAGATCCGTCCACATCCCGACCCCAGGTCACACAGGATATACCCGCCCTTGGACACCGAGGGTACACATACCCAGACCCCCGGGATAAGATCAGCACCCCAGCCGTCACCATGGATACACACCCTGATGAGGGTAGTTACTGGATCACCATGGATACACCAGACTCCAGGACATCACGTGGATCACTGAGCTGGACGCTATTAACCCCAGCCGTTACCATGGATACGCGTGTGATCCCGTTATAGGGGTATAGTTAGGGAGCTCAGTACTGCGAAGCATGTGGTACTAAACGTCAGTCAAAGTCAGTATATGTTAGGGTGACCTGACCTACATATAGGGCCTGTGATTGGCCTGGATTCTCATCTCAACCAATGAGAGGTGTGGGATCCAGGTCTGGGGGAGAACCGTAAACGTATCAAATAAAATCTCAGCTATAGGATACGTTTTAATATCAGAAAACTACTTTTCACACGTAAATTAAGGTTCCAATAACCACTTTAATTCTAAATGTCGTCTGTTGGGTTTAAGAAATTCCTATTGATCATCTATCTGAAGTGCTGATAGACACCTTTTAAACCTAACAGACGATAATTATAATGTTATCGAATTTCGCGACCATACTTTTTTGTATTTATTTGTATGTTTTAATTAGTTTACCTTTGACGTTTAAAACGTGAACCCAGTTGACAACTCACCGGTCCGTGAATTTTGATTTTTTTATCCTTCACGCACAATATGTTGACCCCAATGTTAGGTCTATGCTGCGTTTTACAGTTGCCATTGTACAGCCTACTAAGAATATGTAGTACTAGTGCAGCTATTTCTCCATAATAAGTACCCAGTTCTGCGCCCTGTTATCAGTGAGTATCTTCATTGACATAGATACTCCGCTTATAAATCCTATGCACTTTGAGGTTTTTACATTGCTGACCCTTTCAAGTCTGAATTTACCATTGTCGTCTTCATCACCTACAAGCTGTGCATAAGTCACAATTATCGACTTGTAGCGGATCAATATGACTTGACATCTGATTAAAAATCACTACATCTAAATAAAAAAAACACAACTTCTCGTCGTAGATTAGCTCATTATATAACTCAATTCAGGGACGGATCCAGGGTAGAAAAAGGGCAGGGTCACCGAAAGAAAAAGGGCGCGAGGAATTTTTTGTTAATAAAATACCAAATGCACTATTTCGTTGTATCTAGGGAATAACAAATACGAAAATATCTCGCATTAGCATCTAATCTAATTTTTATATATGTACAGATTTTTTTGCTAGATTTCGAAAGGGACATATAAAGGGGGGGGGGTCACGTGATCCCTGAGACCCCCCCCCCCCGGATCCACCCCTGCAATTTGCGATATTTCCGTTGTCGTAAATAAACATATTTTGTCGTCATTTTAAGCTAAGTTGGGACTCGTATTATTAATCGCAGCTTTAACCATTGGGGCTGAAATATTTTTCTATAAACATGATAAACCATAAATATTGAAATCATTATAAATATTTTTCCCCATCATTTGAATACCTATGTTATAAGTCTACGGATATTATAAATAGTTCACTCTTTCAGTGTTGGGATCGACTTTAGCCAAATTCTGGGTTAAATTTGACGTCTACAGACGGGTTAAATGACGAGAAATAGAAACAATTCGGTCAGCACACGGGGTTGAGTTATAGTTATAGTAACGCTATATTTTCCTATTTATGTGATATAGCTCTAGTTACGCTCAGCATAGTGTTAACACTTTGACTGTTATGTTATCTTATTAAATTTTCACCCACTTGAAGTTATGTCTCGCTACCGCGACCCACAACTTCAAGTGGCTGAAAATTACTGACATTTGTTGAATTTGAGACGAAATATTTAAAAGAGAGAGCGAAAAATAAAAGCAAGAACTTCAGCACAAGAAGGGTTAGGTATGTTATAATCAGTCAGGCGTGACGGCTTCTCCAGGTCTGAATCTACCTGTACTACACGAGCACTACACAATGTGGTGAATTGACGTCATTTTGACTTTAGGCCAACGTCATTTAGTTAGAACGATCTCACCCTCCACTATGTTCCGGGTTGGAACGCAGCATGTATCCGTAACACGTTGTGGAGGGTGGCGTTTGCTAACTAACGTCATTGTAACGTTAGGCCAGCGTCATTTAATTTGAGGCCAAATATTTGCAAATCTTGGTTTTTAAACATTCATTTCATTCCCCAATAGTGACTAATAAAACAAGTTAAAAACCACTACTTTAGTCGTGCTTAGACCTCCAACACTCACAGTGCGGGGATCGACTTAAGTCGTCAGAATCTGACGTTTGTAGACGTCAGATTCTGACGTCTAAAGTCGATCCTCGCACTGCAAAAGTAAAATATTGCTAATGGCCGTAGACCCATAACATAGGTATTCAAATGAATCGGAAGACATTTATGATGATTTCAAATTGAAAAAAACACGTTTTGGTTTCCATGGTCTAATATAAATATATTCCAGCGCTGTAAGAGTTAAGGGGTTGACACAATCTTAGGGCCTAAAGGGTTGAGTATTCTGTACTGTGGTGTACTGAGTACCGTGTGTTTAGGCTTTAAGTATCTCGCCCTCGTCTCGTGTTGACCTGTTTAGAGCTTTTAGTACCCGGTTTCCGTCTTAGCCGCAAAGTGAACCATATAATTTAAGTATCATATCACATATAGTCCCACTCCACAGTAAAACTGTATCTATAATGTATAGTCGTGTGTACCATTACCGTAAAATAAAATATCAAGAAACAAACGACTTATAACAATTACAAGTCGTTTGTAGATTAGCGGAGACTTATAATTAGCGACATATCGATTATCTAATACCTTGATATTTAGCGCTGGGTGGATGCATTGTATATCGTTCTCTTGGAACAAAAGGTCATATCTGATCACTACCAAGTACTATATAATGATGACGTTTTACATCCAACAGGACATGATCTGTCAACTACTGCGTTTTAATCCTCTGTATGTGGTTATTTAAATTAACCCTTGATGAGTTATCTTTTTAAATATTCACCCAATTGAAGTTGTGTCTCGCTACCGCGATCCACAACTTCAATTGCGTGAATATTACTCTTATTTGTTTAATTTAAGATCAAACAATTGCAAAATTAATTAATTAATTAAAGGTGGCCTAAAGCCCGATTCATTTTGCAAAATTAATCTTGATGTTTAAACACACATTTCTGTCGTCTTAATCAGACGTCTGAAGTCGATCTCCGCATGGAAGAGTAATGATAATGGTCGTAGACCCATAACCATGATAACCATGGTATTCAAATGTAGAAGAAAGAGCTAACTAAGATATTTATGATGATTTCAAAATAAAATAAACCCTTTGGTCTCCATGGTTATACGAAAATATTTCAACGTTGTTAAGGAAATGGTACTTTTTTCTCTGTCGTTGTTTGCGATGGAGGCTTAACCCTATCTATATAACCTCCTTGACCGTATCAAGCCTGAATTTACTATTGTAATCTTCATCCACTACTAGCAATACTCGACTTGTGGTGGATCAAGATGACTAATGAAAAAATGATATTGTTATTATTAAAACAATTTCATGAAAATGTCGAAGCCCCCTCTGCTAAGTGAAGCTTGGATGCATCGTGAGGGTTTAAAGGGTTAAAGCACGAGACGCTAAACCTATATAGATTTAACCCTTGTCTTGCTAGAACCGATTGAAACAATTTTAATGTAATGCCACCTAAATTGGTGGAATATGTTGATGAGTGATGCTCACTTACTAAAATAATTGATTTCGAGATATGTCTAGAAAAAAATCTTTTGTCATTTGATGCTGGAAATTGCGTTAATAATTTCAGCTTCAAATGAATGAAAAATAGATATATACAATTTACTCTGCGACGCTGGCCCAACATTGGTCCATCATTGGTGGGGGTATCAGTGTGTATCGTGTATAGGTGTAGTGTGGACACACGGTGTACTGTGTAATACGGGAGAGTCTGGTCAATACAGACGTAGACCCAATGCTGGCTTAATGTTGGGCCAGCGTCGTAGACGGTGGCCCAACATTAAACCAGCATTGTCTGAACATGTCGTGTTTGCGCTCTGTATCTCATACATCTGGTTATCGCCCTCATACACACAATCATATAGATATACCTTATCTGGGGAATATATTAACAGATATCAATATTTATCTGCAGATAATGACTCTGCTACAGCTACATACTGTATTTATAAACATGATTATGATTCTAGATATAAACTGGTCAAGCAATCCTATTCGCTAACGTGCTGTATTTCAAGCAATCCTATTCGCTAACGTGCCGTATTTTGAGCAATCCTATTCGCTAACGTGCCGTATTTCAAGCAATCCTATTCGCTAACGTGCCGTATTTCAAGCAATCCTATTCGCTAACGTGACGTATTTCAAGCAATCCTATTCGCTAACTTGCCGTATTTCAAGCAATCCTATCCGCTAACGTGCCGTATTTCAAGCAATCCTATTCGCTAACGTGCCGTATTTCAAGCAATCCTATTCGCTAACGTCACGTATTACAAGCAATCCAATTCGCAAACGGTGCCATATTTCAAGCAAACCTATTCGCTAACGATGACATATTTCAAGCAATCCTATTCGCTAACGTGCCGTATTGGAAGCAATCATATTCGCTAACGTGCCGTATTTCAAGCAATCTTATTCGCTAACGTGCCGTATTTCAAGCAATCCTATTCGCTAACGTGCCGTATTTCAAGCAATCCTACTCGCTAACGTCACGTATTACAAGCAATCCAATTCGCTAACGGTGCCATATTTCAAGCAAACCTATTCGCTGACGTGACGTATTTCAAGCAATCCTATTCGCTAACATGACGTATTTCAAGCAATCCTATTCGCTAACGTACCGTATTTCAAGCAATCCTATTCGCTAACGGTGCCGTATGTCAAGCAAACCTATTCGCTAATGTGCGGTATTTCGAGCAATCCTATTCGCTAACGATGCCATATTTCAAACAATTCTATTCGCTAACGTGCCATATTTTAAGCAATGTCGTGTCGTGGTGTCGTGTTTGCGCTCTGTATCTCATACATCTGGTTATCACCCTCATACTCACAATCATATATATATACCTTATCTGGGGAATATATTACCAGATATCAATATTTATCTGCAGATAATGACCCCGCAACAGCTACATACTGTATTTATAAACAGGATTATGATTCCTGATAGATATAAACTAGTCAAGCAATCCTATTCGCTAACGATGCCATATTTCAAGAAATCCTACTCGCTAACGCGCGGTATTTCAAGTAATCCTATTCGCTACCGTGCCGTATTTCGAGCAATCCTATTCGCTAACGTGCCGTATTTCGAACAAACCTATTCGCTAACGATGCCATATTTCGAGCAATCCTATTCGCTAACGCGCGGTATTTCAAGTAATCTTATTCGCTAACGATGGCATATTTCAAGCAATCCTATTCGCTAACGTGCCGTATTCATTCGCTAACGTGCCGTATTTCGAGCAATCCTGTTCGCTAACGTGCCATATTTTAAGCAATCATATTCGCCAACGTGCCGTATTTCAAGCAATCCTATTCGCTAACGTGCCGTATTTCAAGCAATCCTGTTCGCTAACGTGCCGTATTTCAAGCAATCCTATTCGCTAACGTGCCGTATTTCAAGCAATCCAATTCGCTAATGTGCCGTATTTCAAGCAATCCTATTCGCTAACGGTGCCGTATGTCAAGCAATCCTATTCGCTAACGATGCCATATTACAAGCAATCCTATTCGCTAACGTGCCGTATTTCAAGCAATCCTATTCGCTAACGTGCCATATTTCAAGCAATCCTATTCGCTAACGTGCCGTATTTCAAGCAATCCTATTCGCTAACGTGCCGTATTTCAAGCAATCCTGTTCGCTAACGTGCCGTATTTCAAGCAATCCTATTCGCTAACGTGCCGTATTTCAAGCAATCCAATTCGCTAATGTGCCGTATTTCAAGCAATCCTATTCGCTAACGGTGCCGTATGTCAAGCAATCCTATTCGCTAACGATGCCATATTACAAGCAATCCTATTCGCTAACGTGCCGTATTTCAAGCAATCCTATTCGCTAACGTGCCATATTTCAAGCAATCCTATTCGCTAACGTGCCGTATTTCAAGCAATCCTATTCGCTAACGTGCCGTATTTCAAGCAATCCTGTTCGCTAACGTGCCGTATTTCAAGCAATCCTATTCGCTAACGTGCCGTATTTCAAGCAATCCAATTCGCTAATGTGCCGTATTTCAAGCAATCCTATTCGCTAACGGTGCCGTATGTCAAGCAATCCTATTCGCTAACGATGCCATATTTCAAGCAATCCTATTCGCTAACGTGCCATATTTCGAGCAATCCTATTCGCTAACGTGACGTATTACAAGCAATCCAATTCGCTAACGTGCCATATTTCAGGCAATCCTATTCGCAAACTTGCCATATTTCAAGCAATCCTATTCGCTAACGTGCCATATTTCACGCAATCCTATTCGCTAACGATGCCATATTTCCCGCAATCCTATTCGCTAACGTGCCGTATTTCCCGCAATCTTATTCGCTAACGATGCCAAATTTCAAGCAATCTTATTCGCTAACGGTGCCGTATTTCTTGCCCAACTCTGTGCCAATACTGGGCCATACTATAGTAACGTTTAACCGCCAAGTTTTCTTGACCCACAACTTAATGTGAGTGAAAATGACTAAGATTCAGTAATATTCAGATGATTACTCTTTAGATCTATCTGATTAATGACACGTCTTACATTTAAAGGGTGGTATTTAAAGTGCTAATGAAATAGTAAAATACTGGCCCCGAGACACAAATCCTAAAAAACATGGGTCCGGATTGTAATCCGGATATCCCCAAAATTTAATCGATGTCTCCTTGACCCGAGACACACCTCTTGTATAAGTGTCATGCAAATCCGCGCATTACTTTGTAAGTAATCTTGCGGATAGACAAACAAACAAACACACGTCATTTTATGACGATGGTTTCTGAGCTTGCATCGGTATATTGCCTGTTCTCAGCTACCTGCCATATTGTACTATTTGTTTATGAACTCTAATATATTCATATGTACATGTAATGTGTATGGCGAATAAATAAATAAATAAACACACAAACACGGCCAAAACATAACCTCCCAAGGCGGATGTAATTATGGAGGTCACCCCTCGAGTACGACACCCACCCTTTACCTGCCAGAGTAATACATATAATATGTGTTCAATATCGCATTTAACAGCGCTGACATATTTTGTATAACCCATGGAGACCAAAGGTTTTTTTCAATTTGAAATCATCATAAATATTTTAGTTACCAGTTTCCGCTTCATTTGAATACCTATGTTACGGGACTACGGACATTAATATTTTTTTAGTTCTTTCAGTGCTGGGATAGACTTCAGACGTCAAAATCTGACGTCCACGGCCGTCAGATTCTGACGTCTAAAGTCGGTCCCTGCACTCAAAGGATTAAACATCCCTGTCATATTCACACATCATATTTTGATATAAATTCAGCGTCGTTGAATCAATTGGCCGCGTCGTTGTCTGAACTGAAATGTTCTCAATCTATTGTCAACAGAATATCTATTTATCCTGATAATTGAGTTCTTTATTACCGCTATCACCGCTATGGGTCACCAGAAGATAATAAGTATCTCCTGCATGCACATACCGCCCAGATAGTCGCCCCCCTCTCAGTGTCACACATGTCACGGGTTTAATGAGACCTGAATGGTTGTTAATAGAGTCACCTGGTGACTACACGGTGAATTACCCCCTGTTTGTGTGTGTATGATTGGTTGAGAGGACTTTACGTTTGACCGGGAATCAACGGTCACCTGATGAAAGTTATTATCAACAAAATAATCATGATAATGAGCCGCTTCTCATTGACTCACTGTACACACCCTTTGGGTCTCATTGACACACACCTTTTGAGTCTCATTGACTCACTACACACACCCTTTGAGTCTCACTGACTCACTATACACACACCTTTTAAGTTTCATTGACTCTCTACACACCCTTTGAGTCTCACTGACTCACTATACACACACCTTTTAAGTCTCATTGACTCTCTACACACCCTTTGAGTCTTACTGACTCACCATACATACACCTTTTAAGTCTCATTGACTCTCTACACACCCTTTGAGTCTCACTGACTCGCTATACACACACCTTTTAAGTCTCATTGACTCTCTACACACCCTTTGAGTCTTACTGACTCACTATACACACACCTTTCAGGTTTCATTGACTCTCTACACACCCTTTGAGTCTCACTGACTCACTATACACACACCTTTTAAGTTTCATTGACTCTCTACACACCTTTTGAGTCTCACTGACTCACTATACACACACCTTTTAAGTCTCATTGACTCTCTACACACCCTTTGAGTCTTACTGACTCACCATACACACACTTTTTGAGTCTCATTGACTCTCTACACACCCTTTGGGTCTGACTGACTCACTATACACACACCTTTTAAGTCTCATTGACTCTCTACACACCCTTTGAGTCTCACTGACTCACTACACACACCCTTTCAGACTCACTGACTCACTACACACCCCCTTTGAATCTCACTACACACACCCTTTGAGTCTCACTGACTCACTACACACACCCTTTGAGTCCCGTATCAGATGATATAACACACACCCTTTAGCCCTGATAGGCCTGAATAACCACTTCTCACTCTCTGTGTACTAAACTCACCGTCAGATTAACCAAGATCGCATGATTTTCGGCGATTTCTCCGTCAATTCTAAACCGATTTCATTCAAATTTCGTAAAATTATATAGTGTATTTCAAAAGTTAGACCATTTGACATGTATTGAATTGAAATTACGATGTCCCTCTATAACCCCATTAAAGTAATTCTATAATTTTATTACATCGCAAATGGTCTAACTTTTGAAATATTAAATATAATTTTGCGTATTTTTTAGCCGTGTTAGGATTTTAATAGAAAATGGCCTCTGCAAAATTCAAGGAAATCGGTTCAATATTGACGGAGAAATCACCGAAAATCATGCGATCATTAATTTGACGGCGAGTATAGTAGTGTTTACTATGAGCATATTCCTTGCAATGAGACGTATATCGGTATCAGCCTATATTGCACTCTTGCTGTAGCTGCAATGCATGGCGGCTATGTCATGTGTCACTTGATGATGTGACAACATACAAACGTTGTCATTTCTAAATTTTGAGCCTTTAGGCGAACACCTTATCGATTGGACCTGTGCTGTAATTTCCAATATCGCACTCAAATTAACTCCGTTTGCATATCTTGAATCGTGTCCTCACACTCAGTGCCATGGTTTCCAATATAGGATCGACTTTATACGTCACAATCTGACGTCCAATGGTTCTGACGTACGTCACAATCTGACGATGCTGGCGTCTAAAGCCGATTTCGGTTTCGTTTTTTCCCAGCGCCGAACCAATGCCGGTTTAGCGTTGGTTCGCCATCTACGACGGTCGCCGACATTAAACCAGCATTGGCACATTGTCTCGTGCTGATGCTGGAATGACCCTTTCCTTGCTAAGAAAGCATAGATATACGGGACATAATAAATGCTCATGGGACATATTTGATGTACGGGACATAATAGATGCATCATGGGATATATTTGATATACGGCACATAATAGATGCATCATAGGACATATTTGATATACGGGACATATAGATACGTTATGGAAAATATTTGATATACGGGACATACTAGATGCGTCGTGGGGCATATTACATATACGGGACATCATAAATGCATTATGGGACATATTTGATATACGGGACATAATAGATGCATCATGGGGCATATAAGATATACGGGACATAATAGATGCGTTATGGGACATATTTGATATACGGGACATAATATATGCGTTATGGGACATATTTGATATACGGGACATAATAGATGCGTCACTGGACATATTTTATATACGGGACATATAGATACATCATAGGGCGTATTGTCAACGCGAATATAAAATATAAAATGATACAGCCCATCGAAATATAAAATACAGCCCGTCAAAATTTCTTGGTTTTCATCAATTACATATGGATATTTTATAAAATTAGTGGATTTTAATTACTGTGATGTTAATCACGGTGGCAGTTCTCATCAAAGTGATTAAAATATGACTGAATTCAACAGTAGTTCAACCCGTACAACACTGAATTATTTTTTTAAACCATGGAGACTAAATGTTCGTTTTTAGCCCGCCTTTTAATTTTAATTAAAAAAGGTGGGCTATTGCAATTGAAGTTCGGCGTCGTCGGCGTCGGCGTCGGCGTCGGCGTCGGCGTCGGCGTCAGCGTCGGCGTCGGCGTCGGCGTCGGCGTTAACATTTACTTGTGGGCGCGATAACTTGAAAAGTTTTTCATGTTTCCTTCCCAAATTTGTTTTGCATGTTACTAATGACCACTTCTCGGACAAGTTCAATAATGGCTGAAAAAAAATTCAAAATGGCCGACTTATTGCGATTTTTCACCTTTTACGTCAATAATTTGACCTTGTGGGCGCGATAACTTGAAAAGTTTTCCACATATCCTTTTCAAATTTGTTATGTATGTTACTAATGACCAGTTCTCGGACAAGTTCAATAATGGCCGAAAAAAAAAAAAAAATGGCCGATTTATTGCGATTTTTCACATTTTACGTCAATAATTTGACCTTGTGGGCGCGATAAGTTGAAAAGTTTTTCACATATCCTCTTCAAATTGGTTATGCATGTTACTAATAAGTAGTTCTTGGACAAGTTCAATAATGGCCGAAAAAAAAAAAAAAATGGCCGATTTATTGCGATTTTTCTCATTTTACGTCAATAATTTGACCCTGTGGGCGCGATAACTTGAAAAGTTTTTCACATATTCTCTTCAATTTTGTTATGTATGTTACTTATAAGTAGTTCTTGGACAAGTTCAATAATGGCTGAAAAAAAAAAAAAAATGGCCGATTTATTGTGATTTTTCTCATTTTACGTCAATAATTTGACCTTGTGGGCGCGATAACTTGAAAAGTTTTCCACATATCCTCTTCAAATTTGTTATGCATGCTACTAATAAGTAGTTCTTGGACAAGTTCAATAATGGCTGAAAAAAATTTCAAAATGGCCGATTTATTGCGATTTTTCTCATTTTACGTCAATAATTTGACCTTGTAGGCACGATAACTTCAACATTTTCACAAGTATCCTCTTCAAGTTTGTTATGCATGTTACTAATAAGCAGTTCTTGGACAAGCTCAATAATGGCCGGTAAAAAAATCAAAATGGTCGACTTATTGCGATTTTTCACATTTATTTTACGTCCATAATTTGACCTTGTGGGCGCGATAACTTGAAAAGCGGCTAGTTTAACATACCATTTATATCTTGCGTTGTTATTTACGTGATGACATTCGACTTTACTTTCTTTATCATAATTCGGCGGCGGGCTATTATCGAGTGTGCTCTTGTTTCAATTTGAAATCATCATAGATGTCTTAGTTATCTCTTTCTGATTCATTTGAATACCTTTCTGATTCATTTGAATACTTATGTGTTATGGGTCTACGACAATTATACATATTTCAATTCTTTCAGTGCGGGGATCGATTTTATGCGTCAGAATCTGTCGTCTACAGACGTCAGATTCTGACGTATAAAGAAGGTCACCGCGCTGATATGTTAAGGCTTAAAAGAATGCCCCTCTATTTTTCCATACTAGTTTTGTATAACATGCCGTCTCCGTGGAGTTGTAACGATGTATCTCCCTCTTTTCAAAGTTGGAAATACGCCTTTTAATTTCTTATTAGACGTTTTACATGCAGGCAAATGCTGCTGTAGATGTCCCGTCATCATACATAACCCTGGAGGGGTGGTGAAAGTCTTATATAGATGTCTTAATACAACATTAACAATGTCAAGTGTAGTTGACGCCCTGCCGCGTGGGGGGTGAGTGGATTTGTGAGTGTGTATGTAAGGTGAGTGTGTATTTAAGGTGAGTGAGTGAGTGAGTGAGTGAGTGAGTGAGCGAGCGAGCGAGCGAGCGAGTGAGTGAGTGAGTGAGTGAGTGAGTGAGTGAGTGAGTGAGTGAGTGAGTGAGTGAGTGAGTGAGTGAGTGAGTGAGTGAGTGAGTGAGTGAGTGAGTGAGTGAGTGAGTGAGTGAGTGAGTGAGTGAGTGAGTGAGTGAGTGAGTGAGTGAGTGAGTGAGTGAGTGAGTGAGTGAGTGAGTGAGTGAGTGAGTGAGTGAGTGAGTGAGTGAGTGAGTGAGTGCGGAGTGTGGATGAAGTGAGTGAGTAGGGTATTACGCCCCGCGCCGGGCTTCTATCTGTCGTAGTGTTACCCCAGAGCGCCTAACGTGTAACTCGATCACTCAGCTTTTCGCCCGCCTCGTTCTGAAGTGCTGCGGAATGCCCATTAATTAGCCTCTCTGATCCTTAGAACCATAAACTAAGCCGTCTCGGTCCTGTTTTTCTCTTTCTAGTTTTCACTTCACCTGTCAAACACAAACCATTTGTATAACATTTATACAATGTCGGACCAACGTCGAAGACGTTCGGCCGACGTTGTTATACAAATGTACTGTATTTGCTGGATAATCAGTCAGGTAGGCCTACCTTTTATATTCTTATTTGCATTCAGGTTTGAGCTACTCCCACAAGTCTCACATCAATGTGAGTAAAAACTATTGGATTTGAAAAACGTATAAGTTAAGCTACATATACGGTGCTCAAAACTGTTCAATGACCTGGTATGGAGTGTGCCGTGCTATCTATGGTACTTTGTACTATAAAGAACCCATGATAGTCATTTGATGAGCAGTAGCGCATACTTCGGCTTTCTTCTACCACGATATTGCCATGACAGTGCAGAAAGCGACGTAAAGCAATATCCAAGCACTCTGTTCGCACTGCCAGATGGGAGGACGTGTGTGTGTGTGTGGGGGGGGGGGGGGGCATACGTAATGCACAACTACTTTACAAAAATCCACTTAGCTTTCAAGTGAGTTATATTGGTAAGGTAAACATTCACTCGTCTACACAGGATGTCAGGTGAAATTGTTTAAATAGAATCTGCGAGGCTCCCTCATAATACAGAAGTGTGAGGTAGGCTACCTCACCATGAAGCCAATTGAGGCACCGCGAGGTAGACCATACAGTATACAGACACGCTCAGGAATATGTGTATTCTGAGGCTACCTCACCATACAGCAGTGTGAGGTAGTGAGACCATACAGTATACAGACACGCTCAGGAATATGTGTATTCTGAGGTTACCTCACCATACAGCAGTGTGAGGTAGTGAGGCACCGTGAAGTATACCATACAGTATACAGACACGCTCAGGAATATGTGTATTCTGAGGCTACCTCACCATACAGTAGTGTGAGGTAGTGAGACCATACAGTATACAGACACGCTCAGGAATAGGTGTATTTTGTGAATCAGTGTCTTAGTGATCACCCGTGTGTTCGCCTTGAGACGTATGTCGGTATCAGGCTATATTACACTGGATATGTTTGAATAGCGATCAGCGGCAGTTTGATTAAACTATCAATATTATCAATTTTAACGCAAATGTTGATCAATTTTCGTGTGATATGGGAAAATACAGCACTTGTCCAATGAATAAGGTGTTCGCCTAAAGGCGTACACCTTATTCATTGGACGAGTGCTGTATTTTCCCATATCACACGTCAATGAACACTTTTCGACTGAGAAATATGTGTGCTTTGTGAATTTGCAAGAAGATCATAACATCGTAACAGGAGGTTCATAACATCGTATTGGGAGATTATTCGTCTGTGTTGATTTCGTTTTATGCAAATTTGCCACACAAGAAACCCTTTGAGCACTGATATCAACTACAGTGACATTTATTTATTTATTTCCTACACCCGGGATTTAAGGGTCTTGAAACAATCACTTTCATAAAAGTGTTTTAAAATAGGAGGATTTTTCTTAATTAGCCACCCACTTCAAGTCATTTTCATCCACTACAAGTCGAGAATTGCTACAGCAATTCGCGGCTTGTAGTGGATGAAGATGACAAAGGTGAATTCCGGGTTCAAAAGATAAATTAATTAGCATAATTCATCTAATTATGATAAATTATGCATATGATTTTAAGTACGACTTGCTTCCACAGTACTGAGCGCCACATGAATAACACCTGATTTCAGGATTACGTATTACGTGTGATGACGTCATACGTAATAAATGAGGTCACGCACGTCTACGGAGCGTGAAGTACGTCTGGATCAGCTTAGTGGATAATCTCCCCCTGGACGATAATCCTGTGTGACGTCACACGTGAACGGGATTATACTGTTTACGTCCCTGTACATGGTGTATGCGGTGATTTAGACGTCTTGATCAACTGTATGTGTGTGTATAGTTATGGTATGAGTAACGTTATATAGCGGACAACACAGAGATATAGATGACTACGTACTGTGCTGTGCATACGTCAGTATACGCCAGTATACGCACTTATAGCGGTGCATAGCGAACAACACAGGAAGCTACAAAGGTTATAGAAGCGTAGACCATAAACCACACTCTGGATACGCCAGTATACGCCTGTATACCCGGATATACCATACCAGACTGCACGTGGTGATATAGAGGCGTACTGCATACATGGCCTTGTATACCTCAGTATACGCCAGTATACGCTAGTATACGCACTGATATTATTGTGAAGAGAGCAGAGCCAATCCAATGTGATCGATCAGAAATCGATGACTCTTGTTTTAAGGATTATGGATAACACTCTACCTAGTTTTTGTTGTGTTTTCATTTGCATTCCGGACCACCTATGCATGTAGGTCTACTTGCCGTGTCACTTGTCACGGGTCAAGTGAAAGTAAAATAGGTCAGGTGAATGTAAAGTAGGTCAGGTGAATCTACATTGCCCGCACATAATACATTGTAGGCTTACATACCGAATTAATCATGTGTAAACAAATGTGATCGACTAAACAAAAAGTAGGATATCAACCACTGAACAAATGAGTCTCAACCAATTGGATATCTGAAAACTATAATAATGAAGCAGTCAACACCTGTTGTCAAGGTAACCAAACCTCAGAGACAATGGAGCAGAAAAAAGCGAGTTACATCAGTAGAGCGTCATCATAGTCTGCCAAAGGATGTCCACCTGGTGCTTAAGGTAAAAAACAACAACTTAATTACCGCATAACGTAATCATAATCTACCGAAGGATGCCCACCTGGTGATTAAGGTAAAACCATCATCTTAATTACGGTACAACGTAATCGTAGTGTGCCACGTGATGTCCACCTAGTGATAAATGTAAATACATCATATTAATTGCCGCATAACGTAATCATAGTCTGCTACAGAATGTCCACCTGATGATTAACATAAAAACCATCCTCTTTATTACGGTACAACGTAATCATGGTATGCCACAGGTTATCCACCTGGTGATTAAGGTAAAAACCATCATCTTAATTACTGCATAACGTAATCATAGTCTGCCCAAGGATGTCCATCTGGTGATTAAGGTAAAAAACATCATCTTATTTACGGTATAGAGTAATCATAGACTGCCAAGGTTGTCATTATGAAGACATGAAGCATGCGATATATATATCGTAACTTGTGTAGAATACCGGCCCTGGTCTAAGGTAAAAAAATGATCTTTATTACGGCATAACGTAACCATAGTCTGCCTGAGGATGTCCACCTGGTGATTAACCCTTTCAAGCCTGAATTTACCATAGTCATCTTAATCCACTACAAGCCGCGAATTGCTGTCGCAATTCTCGACTTGTAGTGGATGAAGATGATTTGATGTGGTTTAAAAATTATAAAAAATTGCTATGTATTGGTAAACCAGTTTCATGGAAATTTTCTTTCTAAAGACCTTGGTTGTAGGAAAATTAGGTCGGTTTTCAGGGATGTAAAATAAGGTTTTTATGCCTCGCGAGGGCTTAAAGGCTTAAGTTAAAAAAGGCCACCTTATAACCCTTAGAGCGAATACATATTTTGATCAAAGGGTCATCCACCTTTGAAACGTCATAAAACGTCCCCCTGGATATGAAAGGGTGTATCTGCCACTCATACATCCTTTCATGTCCAAGGAAAGTGTATTGGCTACCTCTTTCTGCTTCATTTGAATGCCTATTATGAGGATCTAAAGTCATTAAAAAATCAATTCCCGTCAAAAGTACATCCCCGTGCTGAAATGTTCAACCCTTTCAAGCCTGAGTTTACCATTGTCATCTTCATCCACTACAAGCCGCGAATTGCTGTCGCAATTCTCCACTTGTAGTGGATGAAGATGACTTGAAGTGGCTGGAAAATTAAAGAAAATTACCACGTATTGATAAAGCAGTTTCCTGGGAATTTTCGTTCTAAAACCCCTAATTGTTGGAAAATTAGGTCTGTTTTCAGGGATGTAAAAAGATGCTTTAATGCATCGTGGGGGCTCAAAGGGTTAATTACCTTATCTATACAATGTCAGTAGAAGGTCATCACAGGATGTCCGTCAAAAGTAAATATTATGGATCAGTGAAGCGGGACGACTGACCTTCTTTAGCATGGACGTGGACATCCAGAAAAGGAGAGATGTTTCCAGAAGTGTATCTTGCATTGTAGGGCGATGCGAAAATTTGATTTTTTTTAAGAACTTTTATTGAAAACAGGGGCTTGTACTCCTCCCCCCCCCCCCCCCCCGTGATCATCTTATATATACTGTAGATCTTGTAATTTTCCTGAAATCTAGAATTTTCAAATTATCAATTTCGATGATATTATTGCTATTATAATAATAATTTTCACGAGATTCTTAAATTCGTGAATTTGTCCTCACAAAAATTAAAGCGAAAAAGCGAGAGCGAATATTACCCGATCTACAATATACGATGTATGGAGACATTATTATGACGCCGATTTCATGATATAGACTTAAACTGAAGACGTCGGCAGGGGGAAGGGGGTATTTCTATACATCGTATGGGCACATATACCGCCCATGCTATGACATAGATATCGTCCCCTGGGTATTTAAAGGTGCATCAGTAAATGTGAAATACACCCTTTGACATATCGTCCCTTGGGGATTTAAAGGTGCATCAGTAAATGTGAAATACACCCTTTGACATATCGTCCCTTGGGGATTTAAAGGTGCATCAGTAAATGTGAAATACACCCTTTCATCTCTGAGGCCACGATATGTGGATTGTGTTACTTCATTCACACTGAGCCAGATTCTAGTGAACAATTCTGTATTATTATTGGCATATCGCCACTTCCCAGTGTTGGCTTAATGTTGGCCCATCGTCCACGACGCTGGGCCAACATTAAGCCAATACTTCAGTCTCTTGTTTATAGCTGTGAATTTGTTGAATACACTGCTCAAATCTAAATTTAAAATGTATAGTTTTAAAAATATGTAAATTATGTTGTTCTTACCAATAACTTTAGCTTGAATTATATAAAAGAACAATGCATTTTCGTTATATTTTTAAGTATGGGTGTATAGTTAAAGTTTTTGTTTCAAACTATTAAGGGGCGGGGGCCCTAGGGTAGTGGTTAGCACCACTGCCTTTCACGCCAGAGTCCGGGGTTCGGTTCCCGGTCTCGGCGGTTTGAAAGAAACAAAATTGTTTCTTCCCCATCCACGTGTGAAAGTTAGTATTGTGGGGGGCCTCCGTGACCGAGAGGTAGCGTGCTCGGCCTCAGACCGCCAGGGCTCGAATTTCGAATCCTGTGTCTGGAGGACAGTGTCATCTCAATCATCTCACCATCCTCAGGAGGTTCTCCTGGCCCAGTTTAGCCTATATGTGCACAAAGGTGGCCTAAAGCCCGATTCATTTCATTTATTTTCAAACTATTAAGTAATACAAATTATTCTTTCTAATTATCACATGATTTATAACCTTAATTGTGTGCTGAGGTAGACATGAGCGCTTGCCTAGCACCGTAGATAATATTTCTCACCCAAACACAGCGATCACAGTTTTACATTTTGTAGTGTGACGACAGGTATTAAAATAATAAATAAAAGATAAAATAATCATGGTATTTTGTAGATGTAATTCTGATTGGTTGTATTTGTAATATGTGGATGCTGATTGGTTGTTTCAGGACAAGGATACTGGCGACTCGGGCACCATGTTGAGCGGGTCTAAAAGTAGACCAAAACCATTTCTCCCAGGTCCAAAGAAAATGGTAAGTGGCTCACATTTTCCATCCTGCGAAGTTAAAGGATTTCAAATGAATATTATTTTTTAATATTTTAAAATTAAAAGCAATATGTCACTAGTATTAACATATTTCTCCTTATTTGAAAATATTAAAAAAATATTGAGTTAATATTATTCTAATTATTTGTGTAGTATCCAGTATAATACAATAACTATTATACCTGTACACGTGGTACACGTGCCGCACTTTATAATCAGGGGTGCAGTGCGGTTTGCCATAATCATTATTTATTTTACTTGTCTGCAATACTTTCATTTATTGCCCACTCTGCCTCAAAGCAAAATATGTATTTATATCTTTCTTAGAATTGTTTTCTGTCTACATCCCTAGACTAGGCTTAGTATTGATATGGAGGTTAAGGAGAGAAGCCAAGCGAGGCTTCACAAATTTAGGCGTCATTTAATAATGGCTAGCGAAGCGAGGCAACTTTTTTTTAAGGGCCATTAAATATTTATTTACAACATGTCCTTCAGACAATTATTTATTCCATGAAAATTCAGTCTTAAAATATTTATTTCAAAAATACTCCAACAGCCTCCCCCCCCCCCCCCCTGGAGATTGAATGGTGGCCTCCTTATTAACCCTTTCAAGCCTGACTTTACCATAGTCATCTTCAGCAACTACAAGCCGCGAATTGCTGGCGCAATTCTCGACTTGTAGTGGATGAAGATGACTTGATGTGGGTGAAAAAGTAAAGAAGATTGCCATGCCATGTATTGGTTAACCAGTTTCATGGAAATTTTCATTTTAGGAAAATTGATCTGTTTTCAGGGATGTAAAATGATGCTTTAATGCATCGTGAGGGCTCAAAGGGTTAATTTAATGTGACCATATTTTACCCGTTTTTTCAGGATCGCCTTGAGGCCCTCCTTAACAGGTACAGTAAGGATGGACTGCCCGCGATGCCAGATCTGCTCCGTAATCCAGGACAGAGGACGTTTGACGAGGCCCTCCTGGATATGGAAGCGAGATGGACAGATGTGGTGGACGATTATAAAGTGAGTAAATACTTAACCAGGGGTTGTGGTTAGGGCTATTAACCCTTTAACCGCCGGTGCCGCATATATTCGGGTTTTCATTTTTATTAGCACATTAAATACCACATTTTAAATATGTTAAAGACAAAATGTGACATCAACCAGCAAGATTTGAAAAGAGTTGACCTCATTTTGTCAAATTTGAATAATTTTCACTCACTTGAGTGACGCGATCCACAACTTCAAGTGGGTGAAAATTAAAATTGAATTATTTGGCGGTTAAAGGGTTAAAGCGCTGAATATTTTTTAAAATAAACCATGGAGACCAAAGGGTTTTTTTCAATTTGAAATCATCATAAATGTCTCAGTTAGCTGATTCATTTGAATACCTATGTTATGGGTCTACTGCCATTATAAATATGTTTCACTGTTACAGTGCGGGGATCGACTTCAGACGTCAGAATCTGACATCTACAGTCGTCAGATTCTGACGACTAAAGTCGATCCCCGCTCTGTAAGCGTTAACCCTTCCAGTACGGGGATCTCCTTGAGATGTCAGAATCTGACGTCTATAGATTTCAGATTCTGACGTCTATTTGTCTATTGACGTCAGATTATGACGTACAAAAGCACTGAAAGAATATCAAAATATTTATAATAGCTGTAGACCCTTAACATAGATATTCAAATGAATCGGAAAGAGCAAACTAATACATTTATGATAATTTCAAATAAAAAAACCTTTGATCTCTTTAAGACAAACGATTGAGTTGATGTTTAGATTTAGTTTTTACTTGATTTTATCATTATTTTTTATTTGCTTTTGACAACAATTCAGTTTTTACCTCCGTCAGCAAGGCTATGTTTTAGGGCTTGGTGGCTTGTCTGTCTGTCTGTCTGTCTGTCTGTCTCTCTGTCCCTCTGATTACTTGAAAAGTAATGAACATATTTGCATTAAACTTTTACCACGGGTGTGTCTCGGATCAAGGGATTGATTTTGAGAATGATCCGAATTACAATCCGAATCCTGTATCCGGATGACAATCCGTATCCGGTATCCGAATTACAATCCGAATCCTGTATCGGATGACAATCCGTATCCGGTATCCGAATTACAATCCTGATACAGGATCCGGATTACGATCCTGATCCCACGCATTTCAATGAAACTTTAGCCAGAGATGTGTCCCGAGCCAGGAACAATTAATTAATTACAGCGGAGGTTTGCAGTTTTGCTGACTGTCCAGTATTATTCATTGATTTAATTAATGTTTGGATTTATATCGTCATCTTGGTCTTAAAGGGGTTGTATCTGCCACTTTTCAAAGTGGCAGATACCACCTTTTAAGACCAAGGTAACGAAATGTCCTTTGTATTTGTTTATGACAGTGTTCTTATTATTTTGTTTGTGTTTATTTCAGGGTTTGAGTAAGAAGCAGGCCGATCAGCAGGCGGCTATCTGGGAGCTACTCTACACAGAGGTGGATTATATCAACTGTATCAAAACCATCAAAGACGTGAGTATCACAATCAAAGGTGTAGTGTGTGAATATATAGAATAATAAACACTCAAAGACGTAGCGTAACAATCAAATGTGTACTTTGTAAATATAGAGTAAAGAACCATCAAAGGCGATAAATGGTGGAGTGTGTAAATAGTAAATATAGAATAATAAACACTCAAAGGTGTGAGTGTGATAACATAACGCTCAAAGATAATACTCAAATTGTAGTAATCAAAGGTGTGAGTGTGATAACATAAAGCTCAAAGATAATACTCAAATTGTAGCAATCAAAGGTGAGAGTGTGATAACATAACGCTCAAAGATAATACTCAAATTGTAGTAATCAAAGGTGTGAGTGTGATAACATAACGCTCAAAGATAATACTCAAATTGTAGTAATCAAAGGTGTGAGTGTGATAACATAACGCTCAAAGATAATACTCAAATTGTAGCAATCAAAGGTGTGAGTGTGATAACATAACGCTCAAAGATAATACTCAAATTGTAGCAATCAAAGGTGTGAGTGTGATAACATAACGCCCAAAGATAATACTCAAATTGTAGCAATCAAAGGTGTGAGTGTGATAATAGAACAATCAAAGCCATGAATGGATTAATATATACTATTAAATGGAACTTATATGGGAGCTCTATACATGTGTTTACTTGCTTTTCACGCTGTTTAAGTCATTTATGCACCTCTTTTTCACTTTGTACAGTTGCTTATGCACCTCCTTTTCACGTTGTATACATGTCTTTACAGTAAATACCGAGTCGCGACACGCCGTGTGCGCTTAGCGATCGTTGTTTTTAACAGTAAATACCCCATTTTCACGTTGTTTATACACCTCCTTTTCATATTGTATCATTGTCTTTATAGTTGTTCATGTGCTGTTTGCTGAACCTACAAAACGAACAGCTTCTAAATGAGGTCAGTATCAGTTACTAATATTTATTTTTATTTTTGTATTGTTATCTATATTTTTCCCTTTCGGAGCACTGGCAGTGTTTCATCTAGGATTCAGAAGGGGCATGGCGCCACCTAACATTAGGGGCACCTTATCATGCACACCGGACACCCAGTTAGGTGTTTTCCAGCACACACCCTCCTCAATTAAGGGTATAAACAAAACCAGTTAAGTATGTAAGCATCGCCAGTTATTACCACCATGTACACAGGCCGTTATCAGGTATTGCGTCATAGGTGTGAGCGCTGACACCAGTGACTGGGGCGTTTTCAGTGTCACAATGGCCTGGGCGGATTGAGTATGACGTAAGAACAGTTCAAAGGGGCATATCACCGTCTGAATATTAGTAGGGCAGCATGGCGCACCTGAAGGGCAACATGGCGCACATGAAACACTGCAGCAGTGCTCTTCATCCGTGTAGATTTGTGTTTTGGGTGTGCTATGCACTCACGAATATTTGCCAGATTAAAGGTGATCTATCACCCCTTATATGGTAAGAATAATTATGTCCTTATATGGGGTGATTGGCTATCATGTGACCCTCTCAGAGGGTCACATGATAGCCAATCACCCCATATATGGGAGTGATCGGCTATCATGTGACCCTCTTAGAGGATCACATGATAGCCAATCACCCCATATGAGGAAACACTTGTGTCCCATCTTGCGGCAACTTTGATTTATTTGTCACAAATTTATTCATACTATATAAAGGGTGATTAATATCAATGCACATCGGCCTATCCCTCTTCATATCTCGGTAAAGTGTCAAGATGAGGGCTGTTTCCTAATGATTGGGGTCACCTCCAGAGTTAGGGTCAATTCCGGAATTGAATAGCAATTGAGCTCAATTTCTACCTCAATGCCAGGAATTGGAATTGCAAAAAAAGAATTGGAATTGAACTTGTATTGAAAAAAAAAGTGCCCGGTGTTTCATCCATCTTTATTTTTCAAAATCTATTAAAAGAATTGATCAGTGATCATCTCTTTTGTCAGCATAATAAATCGTTGTGATACTATAGATGTCGTTCACCACAGCTTCTTTAAAGAAAATTCCATCGATCAAACTCCCCATAGATGTTGAAGTTGAAGAGGATGGTTGTTATATATTTTAAGCTAAATTAAATCTTATAATTTTCTCACCCACTTGAAGTTGTGTCTCGCTACCGCGACCCACACATTAAAGTGGGTGAAAATTACCCATATTTGTTCAACCCTTTAAGCCCTCACGATGCATTAAAGCATAATTTTACATTCCTGAAAAAAACTTAATTTTCCTACAACAAATTCAAATGGGTGAAAATTACCCATATTTGTTCAACCCTTTGGGCCCTCAAGATGCATTAAAGCATAATTTTACATTCCTGAAAAAAACTTAATTTTCCTACAACCAAGGGTTTTAAAATGAATATTTCCATGAAACTGGTTTACCAATAATGGCAATTTTCTTTTAATGTTTAAACCACATCAAATCATCTTCATTCACTACAAGTCGAGAATTGCGACAGCAATTCGCGGCTTGTAGTAGATGGAGATGACAATGGTAAATTCAGGCCTGAAAGGGTTAATTTGTAAATCCTGATGTTTAAATGCTCATTTCGTTCCAATAGCAGTGATTTCTCCGGGGAAACGGATTAAAAACGAGGATTAAAAACGACGATGATCGCGGTTTAGCGCGGGGATCGACTGTGGACGTCAAAATCTGTAGATGTAGGATTCTGACGTCCCCGCGCTGTAAGAGTAAAAATATACATAATAGTTGTAGACCCATAAAGGTTATTGAAATGAATCGCAAAGAGCTATCTAAGACATTTATGATGATTTTAAATTGAAAAACTCTTTTTGGTCTCCATGGTTTATACAGAAATAATTCAACGCTTTAACCATTTAACCGCCAAATTTTTTAATTTGAATTTTCACCCACTTGAAGTTGTGTCTCGCTGACGCGATCCACAACTTCAAGTGAGTGAAAATTATTCAGATTTGACAAAATGGAGGTCAACTGTTTTTCAAATATTGTTGATTGATGTCACATATTATCTTTTACATGTTTAAAAGGTGGTACTTAATGTGGTAATAAAAAAATGAAAACCCGAATATATGCGACACCGGCGGTTAAAGGGTTAAGAGTTAAACTCATCTTCATTCACTACAATTCAATGGTAAATTCAGGCTTAAAAGGGTAATATTTTGTTGTTTATGTTTTTCAGATTGAGACGGAGAAGGTGTTTAGCTGTATAGTAGAGGTGTACAGGGTGAACTGTACATTTTGGGAGGATTATTTATTACCTATGCTGGAGCGGGCGAGATCAACGCGGGAACTATTCGACCCATCTCTGCTCAAAGAAGGCTTCGTACAGGTAGAAACCACGTAACTTATCAGAGGTGTACAGGTGTACACCACATAACTTATCACAGCTGTGCAGGTATAAACCACATAACTTATCACAGCTGTACGGGTATAAACCACCTAACTTATCAGAGTTGTACAGGTAGAAACCACATATCTTATCAGAGTTGTACAGGTGTAAACCACATAACTTATCAGAGTTGTGCAGGTATAAACCACATAACTTATCACAGCTGTACAGGTATAAATCACATATCTTATCAAGAGTCGTGCAGGTATAAACCAGCTAACTTATCAGAGTTGTACAGGTAGAAACCACATATCTTATCAGAGTTGTACAGGTGTAAACCACATAACTTATCAGAGTTGTACAGGTATAAACCACATAATTATCACAGCTGTACAGGTATAAATCACATATCTTATCAAGAGTCGTGCAGGTGTAAACCAGCTAACTTATCAGAGTTGTACAGGTAGAAACCACATATCTTATCAGAGTTGTACAGGTGTAAACCACCTAACTTATCAGAGTTGTACAGGTAGAAACCACATATCTTATCAGAGTTGTACAGGTGTAAACCACATAACTTATCAGAGTTGTACAGGTAGAAACCACATATCTTATCAGAGTTGTACAGGTGTAAACCACATAACTTATCAGAGTTGTACAGGTATAAACCACATAACTTATCACAGCTGTACAGGTATAAATCACATATCTTATCAGGAGTCGTGCAGGTATAAACCAGCCAACTTATCAGAAGTGTATTGGTATAAACCACGTAACTTATCACAGCTGAGCTTGTCCAACGGTAAAAAAACCCCTCACATTCAGAATTCACCATGCTTTGATAGTGACCGAAAGCAAAATTTTTAAGGATGGTTGCAAAATTAAAAAAAAAATCACAAGATGTAGAAATAAATATTAATGAAATCCATGTGTCATATAGGTAATATTCTCTCAGTAAACTTATTAATGTATTAGAGCCTAGAGGGGGTGATATACTGTATGTGGAGCTGATATTATATTCTTTTTTTTCAGTTTGAGGATTTAT
This sequence comes from Flabesymbios commensalis, assembly GCA_964017125.1. Lineage (NCBI taxonomy): Eukaryota > Metazoa > Annelida > Polychaeta > Terebellida > Flabelligeridae > Flabesymbios > Flabesymbios commensalis. The sequence goes on from OZ024917.1 coordinate 1,197,518, forward strand.
TCGTTCCTTACACCAAGTTCCTCCTTGAGCAAGGAGAATCTCAGTATTACCTGAAGGAGAAACAGAGGGACAATGAGCTGTTCCGCACCTTCATCATGGTAACTACATTCATCCCTCTAACCCTGGAAGCGCTGAATTTTTTTATGAAAACATATGGAGACCAAAGGGTTAATTTCAGTTTGAAATCATCATAAACGTCTTATTCAGCTCTTTCCGATTCATTTGAATACCTGTGGTATGGGTCTACGGCGATTAGAAATATTTTTACTCTTGCAGTGCGGTGATCGACTTTAGTCGTCAGAATCTGACGTCTACAGACGTCAGATTCTGACGACTAAAGTCGATCCCCGCACTGAAAGGGTTAAATATTGTAATAGTTTTTACATAAACCAGGTTTTTTCAATTTGAGATCATCATAATTGTCCTAGTTGTTTCATTTGAATACATGTACCTATGTTATGAGTCTACGGCCATTCTAACGTTTTTAATTCTTTCAGTGCGGGGATCGACTTTAGATGTCAGAATCTGACGTCTAAGTTGGTCCCAGCGCTGTAAGGCTTGCTATTGTTTTTTTAAAATTTTTTTGATTATCATTTGGAATGCCAGATTTTAAACATGTAAAGTTAAGACGTGACACCAATCATAGAGATTTGAAAATACTTGCCCTCCATTTTGTCAATACTCGCTTTCCATTTTGTCAAATAATAATTTTCACCTACTTGAAGTTATGTATCGCGTCAGCGAAATGCAACTTCACATGGGTGAAAATTCTGATTAAATAACTTGCCGGTTAAAGTTTTACAGTTTTGAAATATTTTGATGTGTACTATGGAGACCAAAGGGTTATAATCCACTTTGAAAACCTCGTAAATGACTTGGTTAGCTATTTCTGCTTAATTCGAATACTATCTTATAAAGATATGTTTACCCATCTTAAATTATATGACTTAGGTGTTTTAGGTGATAACATAGGGATGGGATAAACACAGAAACAGACATTTACAGTTTACTTGAAAATATATTCATATTTGTAACTGAATTATTTAAAATGCTATGCTCGCAGTGCCACCTGGTGAATATTCAGGTCCCATGAGCATGAGTATGCTATATTAATTTTCCTATGCTCACTTCTAATTTACAAGTTTTTCTTTCAAATGTCATAGATTATACCGTCCCCTTGGGTTTGAAAGGGTGTTTCTACCACTTTACAAAGTGGCAGGTACACCCTTTCATATCCAATGGGACTATATTGTAAATAATATCAGACAGGATTTGTAAATAATATTTTTTGTTCTGTTTATTTTTTCAGTGGGCAGAGAAACACAAGGTTTGTGAGAGGTTAAAGCTGCAGGACTTGTTGGCGAGACCTCTACAGAGATTGGCCAAATACCCCCTACTAATCAAAGCCATACTCGTGAAAACAGAGGCCGCAGAAGTCAAAACAGAATTAAAAGACATGGTACGTTTAAAATGATGCTAGCCCTTAAAGCGCTGATTTTTTTATAAAAACCATGGAGACCGAAGGGTTTTCTTCAATTAGAAACCATCATAAATGTCTTATTTAGCTCTTTCTGATTCATTTGATTAACTGTGTTATGTGTCTATGATTCTTTTTACTCTTACAGTGCCGAGGATCGACTTTTGAAGTCAGAGGATCGACTTTTGACGTCAGAATATGACGTCTAAAGACGTCAGATTCTGACGACTAAAGTCGCTCCCCGCACTGTAAGGTTTAACCCTTTAACTGCCGGTGTCGCATATATTCGGTTTTTCATTTTTTATTAGCACATTAAGTACCACATTTTAAACATGCTAAAGATAAAATATGACATCAATCAGCAATATTTGAAAACAGTTGACCTCCATTTTGTCAAATCTGAATAATTATCAGTCACTTAAAGTTGTGGATCGCGTCAGCGAGACACAACTTCAAGTGGGTGAAAATTCAGATTGCATAATTTGGCGGTTAAAGGGTTAAGCCATCAAAATGCATCCTAGCATCATTTTGAAAATTAACCTAATTTTTGAAAATTAACCTAATTTTCAACACCTAGGGGTTCAGAACGAAAATTGTCATAAAACTAATATTAACAAGTCCTTTTTTATATGTCAGGTACTTAAAGGCGTCATAATCCACAAGCCTACAGTAATTCTCGGCTTGTAGTGGATGTACGGCTGAAGTCTTGAAAGGGCTAGACCCTCATAATGTTTCAAAGAATACCTTTTTTAGGATTTCTGAAAACTAACATGATTCCCTGTGCCTAAGAATGCAAATTTTGATGGGACTATTTCAATAAAATATGTATTTTTTTTAATTATTTGTGGCACACTTCATCGACTAGAAATCGAGAATTGCAACAGCAATTCACTGGTAGCAGTGGATGAAACTTTCAATGTTTATTTCACGATTTTTTGCACTTCCAAGTCATCTTCATCCACTACAGGTCGGGGATTGTGAGAACAATGCACGACTTGTGGATTTGTAGTGGATTAATGTTTTATTGATACATTAAGGTTTGAAAGGGTTAACCTTTAAACAGCTCAATTTAATCATTTAAATGTCCACCCACTACTTGCCGTTGTGTCTCGCTACCGTGACCCACAATTTCAAGTGGTTGAAAATAACTCATATTTGGAATATTTCCAGCCTCTGTCAAGGTCAAGCTGTGACAACAGGATGAACATTCTTTAAGTATCCATTGATATCAGTCGTGATATCGATAAAATAAGCACACTTAATTTAACAACAACAACCCTCGTTCAGTTACTGTTGCCGCCGCTGCATGACGTTTGTGGCGATCAACAGGAAAGCATCACAATTTAATCGAAATCACAGATTTGATACGCATATAAAGGCATGCCCTTATAAACGAGTATGCCCTTTTGATCAATCAGAATGACACATCCTAATAATTGAACAACTTGTAGTATTTCAGTGTCCTCCATTTGCCCCAAGCACATGAGGCCTTTCGCTCTAGTTTAGTCTCCAATTGCCTGTGACTGACAAGACCGCGGGCGGTAGACCTTCTTAAGTGACATTTCCTTATTTTGGAAAAAAAAGTTTGAAGTGAAATCGGCCATGCATTAAATTAACAGATTTTGTGCTATATTGTTCGCTCACACCTTCCAATTTGACAGATCGAGGAGTCAAAAATAGTTCTGACTGCTCAATGTGTAAGAAAAATATGTTATTTCTCACTTCTTTTCAGAAGCAGGTTATCTTTGTTATTATTTGTGACTTTCTTTTTCAGATTGAGCAGTCAGAGAGATTCCTGAAGCAGGTGAACACTATTCTCCACCAGCGGAGCGAGCGGGAACGACTGTCAGTCATAATAGAACGTATCGAGTCATATGATGTCATCGAACCCAACGATGAATGTGCAAAAGTAAGCAATTCTTTTTTTTGCATTGAAATACTATAAAAATGTCTTTTTACAGGTAAGTTCATGTTTTTCCACCCGAATGAATACCATGAATTCTTATTTATCGTACTCCCCACAGGTGTTATCGACCACGAGACTTGTACTGATAACTTCCTTTATCGACCAAAACTTGTCAACAATTCGTTTTGCGGTTGCGAATTATTTACGTTTACTGACGCATTGTAGTCTAAATATTTTAATTATCAGTTAAACATGTGGGTGGTCGTACGATAAAATGCATATGGCACTGCTTTTTGGTCGATAAAGGCTCAGATCGGTACTAGTCGCCGATACAGGCACTCGCCTTCGGCTCGGCCTGTATCTCGCGACGCGTACCGATCTCAGCCTTTATCGACCAAAAATCAGTGCCATATGCATATCTTATTCATCACATTCCGAAATGCTGAAGTCATCTTTTTAAATTTTTCACCCACTTGAAGTTGTGTCTCGCTACCGCGAGCCACAACTTCAAGTGGGTGAAAATGTATCATATTTGTTTTATTTGAGACCAAAAATTTGTAAATTGAACACTCTTTTTATCCAAAACGGGGGGGGATGGGTGTCACCTCCGCGTGGTCCCCCCTGGGCAACTTCAAAAGATATTTTACTTACTTACTTACTTATTCTCCAAAACAGTGATTTCATCAGGTAATAAAACAAATTAAATACGACTATAAGTGTGCTTAGCTCTCTAACCATTTCAGAATCTGAAAAAATCACAAATTGATAATGGCCATAGACCCATAAGATATGCATATGGCACTGCTTTTTGGTCGATAAAGGCTCAGATCGGTACGCGTCGAATTGTTGACAAGTTTTGATCGATACAAGGAGGTATCAGTACAAGTCTCGTGGTCGATAACACCTGTGGGAGTACGATAACATAGGTATTCAAATAAAGCAGAAAGAGCTAACTAAGATATTTATGTGTGTAACAATTCCGATGATCCCAACTTGATAAAAAAAAGCGGTCGGTTTCTATAAGTTATACTGAGTGAACCCTAGCACCCGAAGGGTGCTGAGAGTGGGATTAAGGCATTCGAAGCTTGTATGAAAGCTTTCTCTTAGCCTATCCAAATATTTCACTAGTATATAATACTCATTAGAAAATGTCTGGTTGGCAAGGGAGGCAAGGAACCCGGAAACAGAAGCATTTTAGAATTTAATTAATTTTGATGCGCCCTCGGCGAACAGAGGGTCGCGGTGGTCTAAATGTTCGACATGTTTCGGTCAAAATGCAATGTTCTGTTTTATGTTTTCCAGCTGACGAGAGATTACTGCAAGCTTGACCTGACATGTCCTGTGCCAGGCTGTGGAACTAAAGAGCAGCGAAATCTGGTCCTGGAATCTCGACTCAAAATTAAGGAAGACGGAAGGGTTAGTGGAATGTAGTAATTACTTGTAGGATATTCTTAGACATAAAAACAACATCTATATGTAAAAATATAATCAATACATAATTATTCTAACACTCTGTGCGGGCGTTTCACTACGAGACGCTTATCATTATCACCCTACATTAAATTCCTCCATATACATTTTTTTTTTAACCGTGGAATCAACGGCAATTTTCCAGCACGATATCTTAAGAACACTTGGAAGGACCGCCTATCAATGTGATGTAATCTCCCGCAATATTTTGGGCGGGCACATTTTTTGAGACGTGGGAAATTTGTTTTTTAACTGAGTTTTTTTACAGATTTACAGATATGAACAAACAATGTGCCTTGAAAATTCTTCCCATATGTTTTTTGGGGGCACTGAGCCATAAAAGGCATTTTCTAAGATGGCCACCAAAAAGCTTGTGGGCACTATATTTTATGAACTGTTGGTCGAATAACACTCACATTTGAAGTAATGGTTCTTTAAGTATTGCTTATAATCTAATTAACTTTTGAAAAATATATTTATATTTTATTTTTGTTATATCATTATTGTTTCGCGTCATCTATCTGTATTATTACGTTTTTTATTCCAGTTTATGGAGGTGATTTGCTTCCTCTTCACCGACATGTTTCTAGTCACAAAACCCAGCGGTAGAAAAAATAGCAGCAAGGTCAAGGTCTTAAAACCTCCCATGAGACTCGACAAAATATTAGTTCACAAGTTACGTGACACGGGTGAGTAAATGTTGAAAACAATAATCTGCAGTTGAACAGATGTTGTTCATTGTTCCAAGAAGCAATAGGATAGTAGTAAAATTGTGCTAACTTTGGAACATTGTTTTGATGACGTTTCGATTTGCTGCGGCAAGCCTTGATCATGTGATCAAGGCTCATGATCAAGGCTTGCCACAGCAAGTCGAAACGTCATAAGTTTCAAAAACAATGTTCCAAAGTTGGTACAATTTTACTACTATCTTAATAATCAACAGGGTGAATAATCGTTAAGTACGATAATCAAGTTTTGATGGGTGAGTAATTATTGAGTAAAATAAACAACATGTGAGTAATGGGTGAGTAGTGAATATCATAATCAAGTTAAAGGTGATCTATCACCTTTTATATGGTACGAATAATTATGTCCTTATACCTCTACCTGATTGACGTGTGGTATTATAATATAATGTCTTTTCACAGGCACGTTCATGCTTCTCCACCTGGATGACGTGTGGTATTATAATATAATGTCTTTTACAGGCACGTTCATGATTCTCTACCTGATTGTCGTGTGGTATTATAATATAATTTCTTTTTACAGGCACGTTCATGATTCTCTACCTGAATGACTTGTGGTATTATAATATAATGTCTTTTCACAGGCACGTTCATGCTTCTCTACCTGAATGAATACCACGTAGCCTCGTCTGTGTACACATTTCATCTGAATAACAGTGAGTACGACTGGGTGGAGTGTATTCGTAAGGAGCAGACCAATTACAAGGGTAAGCGTCAGGAGGCTTTGGACCAGGCCGAGCAGCGACCGTTCTACCTGGATCTGTACGAGGATAACGAGGAGGAGTGTGCCGTGTTTAATATGCGTCAGATGTTGGGAGGAGAGAGCTCTACGGATCACCCGTCAGTCAGGAGACTAGAGAGCACAGGCTCCGTGGACACATTCCTACCTAATATGGACGGCGATATGAGGCGACTCGTCTCATCTTCACATAGTTTTGATAATTTTTCTGACCTTAATTTTGACAGACGTTCATTGCAATCTCCAGGTAGTCATTCTAATGGTGATATAACTAGGTCACGGTCGCCGCATGGTCTGACAACTTCACGCAGTGATAACGCGATGAAGACATCACCCGGTGGTTCCCCATCCAGCTCACCACGACCATCTTGCACCAGACTCTCACAAAACATTGGTTCCCGAGCGGACACAGATACAGAAAGCCGCGGCTCTGTGTTTATCCTGCCTAACCGGCCAGACCTGATCTTTGTGCCATCCAGTGAAGCGGCCAGATCCAATATGAATCTGAGACACAAGCGTAATGAGAAGCGCTATCACACCGCAGACAATATACTAGAACTACGTAAAGATCGCGATAAACGAGACAACTCTATATATAAGCGTCTGTCCCTGAAGGAGGGGTGTGGTGATGGTAATATAGAAGACAGGAGTACTTCACTGACTCATAAAGCCTTCAGCTCCGACTCTCTGCGGAGTGTTCACAGCTCTAGTGGTGTCAGCTCTACGGGGTCTCTCCATCTCAGTCCAGAGAGCGAGATCTGTGAGGAGTTGGAGGAATACGAGCCGGCTATGTTACCTCCTCTCCCGGATAACTCCCCGCCTCCGCTAGATCCTCAGTACTCCACGACGGGTCTTCATTCTCCGTACACCACAGGAGGCCTCCACATCACCGGCGGTGACACTGTAATCCCCGGATACCAAACCCCCAGTCAAAAACAACAGATACCTGAACTCACCCCAGCCACTAACGCCGACACCACAGACACTAGCCTAGCTAACCAAAATAAAACATTATCTAAATCAATGCCAGACATATCAGAAGGTACAGTGGCTAAGACGGAGCCTGTAAAGAGTAAGGACGCGGGGAGACCGGCCGGCCCCGCGCGCCAGATGTCACATGTACAGATACTCAGGATGAAAAAACAACTCCTACTTAACTCCACATTGGAAACCTCGTAAGTATATTAAACAACGGTTTTAAAACAACTACTTAACTTCACATTAGAAACCTCGTAAGTATGTTACTAAATAGTATAAAAAACTCAGCTAGTTTTCAATTTATTCAGCTTGCTTTATAACCCTTTTATGTTTTCATTATTTAAACCACATTTTTGTAACCTACATTTTAATACTCTTTGACATGGACATTTTGTTAAATCATATGCTTTCAATTATTATAACAGTCGGTGGATATTTTCTTACCTTTTAAAATCTTAACCAATTTGATCATTTGTAACTATGAAACATCAAATAGTGCTATTTGGACCTTTACCAGTTCAACAGTGTATAAATTCCCCTCCCCTCGCTACCAGTGCCAGTTAGGAATAATCATTTGTTTGATGTCTAGGACCTATGTACACTATTCCATACCTTTGTGTGTTTTATTATTTGCTTGTTACTAAATAGCGCTAAATATTAACCCTTCTGCTGTTGACTTGTCTACCAGTATCTTTATTCATTTAAAGTTGGAAGTGCTAACGCAATTGCCAGCTTAAAATGCCAACAATTATTCTATTTATGAAAAAATTCAAAAATTGAGTGAATTTAATAACTGAGCTCGTTCCGAAAGCTATTAAGTTAATTTCATTCACATTGCCTTTGATTTTAACTTTTACAACGCTGAAATATAATTGTATAAAGCATAGAGACCAAAGGTTTTTTGTTTTAATTTGAAATAAAGACGTCTCTAGACGTCAGATTCTGACGTCTAAAGATGGTCCCCTGATAAAGGAAACTGTAGCAGCAGAAGGGGTTGTAGTGATCGTTTTGGCTGCAGTATTTTTGTTTTGCTTGCTATATATATATTGTTATGCTGGGTTTTGTTACAGAGATGTTTGACATTGGCTCTAGCATGTAGGACCATCCAGCTCGCTCAATCGGCTCGCTCGCGCTCAACCCTCCTCGCTCGCTCGCCAAGCTGTCAACTCCTGCTCATCCCCTGTCTGTTTGCATGCTGTGCCACTCTCCCTCAGTGCTATTGTCATTAGACATTCTGATATTAGTGATACTGATTACCCCCATCTCCACAAATAATACAGCGTGGATGTACCCTCTTCCATATATGGATGTGCCATCCTCCATATATGGATGTGCCCTCTTCCATATGGAAATATATGCCCTCTCTCATATGTGGATGTGCCCTCTTCTATATATGGATGTACCCTCTTCCATATGGAAATATATGCCCTCTCTCATATGTGGATGTGCCCTCTTCTATATATGGATGTACCCTCTTCTGTATAAGGAAGTGGAGCACATCTATATATGGATGTGCCCCACTTCCATATATTGATGCTCCTTCTTCCATATACGGATATGCTCTTCTTCATAAATATGAATGTGTCCATCTTCCTTATATGGATGTGCCCTGTTCCATTATATGTATCTGCCTCTCTACCATATATGGATGTAACTTTATAGGCACGTGCATGTTATGCATGTTGAATACAGCAGATAACCTCCGCCCCCTCCCCCACCCCAGGGCCTGAATCATGCCATAACCAACAACTGTGCAAACTAGGACGGTATACGTTGACCTATTATTTTCAAATGGTGCTTCATTGCTTTTGACAATGGCCCAGCAATAAACTAACATTGAGTCAACGTCTTGTGTTTGCTGGTATTGTGTTATAAACAGTTACTGTACAGAGCTCAGGCCCCAGCATATCTTCCCTCTGGATATGAAAGGGTTTATCTGTCACTTTACAAAGTGACATATACACCCTTTCATATCCAAGGGGACAAATCACCTTCCCATCTGCTTCATCTCTTCAGAACACCTGGATTTATAATGTACAGTGGCTTATTCTGGTGTTGATTGGCATTGCAGTAATATAGCAATCAAAACGTGGTTAACCCTTCAAGTTATCTATTTTAAATTTGCACCCACTTGAAGTTGTGTCCCGCTACCGCGATCCACAACTTCAAGTGGGTGAAAATTACTGATATTTGTTTAATTTTATACTAAACATTTGGAAATATTGATGTTTAAACACACATTTCGTTTCCAATAGCAGTAATACAAGCAGTTAAAATTATAAAATTGATTAAAAACGACTCTGGTCGTTCCTGGCGGTTAATTACTACAGAGGTCAAAATTATGTTATGATTATGTAGCCATGGTAACAGGAGATGTAATTTATGTTATCACACTTTCATTACAATTCATTGAAAAAATTGTATAACGCATCATAATAATTATGTGTGAAATTCCATTTGATATTTTTTAATATACTTGATTGTTTTATAAAACCATTAGTATTTTCCTTCAGTTGAGAATCGCAGGGAATTGTTATCTCAAGGTGAACGCTGGGAAATAGGGTGTCACTCTAAAACACGCAATGGTTCTTCAAGAAAAGGCATTTCTCAACCCTTTCAAGCCTGAATTTACCATTGTCATCTTCATCCACTACAAGCCGCGAATAGCTGTCGCAATTCTCGACTTGTAGTGGATGAAAATGACTTGAAGTGGGTGACAAATTAAAAAATATACTGTTATTTTTAAAACAGTTCCTTGAAAACTTTCGTTCTGAAACCAATTGGTTTCAGGAAATTAAGTCATTTTCCAGGGATGCAAAATGATGCTTTAATGCATCGTGAGAATTTAAAGGATTAATAATGAGTGTCTCTTCTCATTATTAACCCTTTAAGCCCTCACGATGCATTAAAGCATCAGTTTACATCCCTGGAAACAGATCTAATATTCCTACAACTAGGTGTTAAAGAACGAAAATTTCCATGAAACTGGTTTACCAATACATGGCAATTTTCTTTAATTTTTAAACCCCATCCAATCATCCACTACAGGTCGAGAATTGCGACAGCAATTCGCGGCTTGTAGTGGATGAAGATGACAACGGTAAATTCAGGCTTGACTGACCACACTTTGGTCTCGTGGTCGTTGAATCTTTTTACTAAGATCTCAATGATTTAATTCAAAACTCAGCGTACATTATAAATTTCTTCTTCCAAATTTGTGTCTATTAGAGATTGCATCTTGTTTATAATAGCATTATTTAGAATTAAATTAAACCTTTATTTTTCTGAAAAGCATGAACTTTACCCACATGTTACCTGTCTCTCGTGTTTTTTGTTATGTTTTATATTTGGTCTAACCATAACCTGTGTTGTTAACATCTCTTATAACAGGGCTTTATCATTCCCAATATATTATTAATAATGCTATCCACAGGAAATCAGCAGAAATTGTTAGTTTTTAAGTATAAATAAGCCTTTATTTTGCCTTCGGAGTATAGCCAGACTCATTTAAACTGTTATCACCCATACAATCACAATTATTTCAACGTTATGATAATAATTATCATTAATATTGTCAATAAAAGAATGACTTCTGAGTTGAGATGTTACATGTACTTTAGGAACGGCTAGTCCGCGCTGTGATGGAGCTCTAGCCCACATCTCGCACTGTGATGGAGCTCTAGCCCACATCTCGCACTGTGATGGAGCTATAGCCCACATCTCGCACTGTGATGGGGCTCTAACATCTGTTGACACCTGTGGCCTTCACGTTTCGAGTGCCTGAATTATTGTTGGTCGTCTGGTGGTCAGCCTGATGAAATACGACGTCAGTAAAAGGAAACCTATACACAATTATGATGTCACAAAGGATACTTATATTATGACGTCACATAGGAAACCTATAGACAATTATGACGTCACAAATGCTACCTAATTGACAAATATGACGTCACATGAAAGAGAACAGACTAGACAATTATGACGTCACGTGTAATGATACATATATATAAATTATGGCGGAATACATTATGAACGCGTATGACGTGATCTATGTACTGGGATTAATAGTTAAAATGAATCAGAGTCAATCAAATGAGTAGAATTAGTGTTATTTAGATCTGAGATGTGCTACTGGAGCATCAACAGCTGATTGCCAACCCTTGTCCTGCTACACACGGCTTCAAAAATGATTCAAATCTAATAAAATGACACGGAAACTGGTCGTAAAATAGGCCTAGTTCAATTTGGGATTATTTTTCATGAATATTTTTCATCATTTGAAGCTGAAAATTGTTTTAGCAATTCCAGCTTAAAATGTAGAAAAGTAGAAACTGAGCCGGCAGGACGACAAGGGTTAATGTAGCCTTCAGCAGCAGAAGGGTTAATGTATTTAACATGATCACTAATGATACAGCTGAGTGAATATATCATAAGGTTGCAAATATTGTCAAATTAACATTTTTCGTCTGTGATGACGACAATATACAACATTTTATCTCATGGATGCAAACTTTTCATTTTGAAATGATTGCTTGCTCCTTTTAAAGTATGGGAATCTGATTATTATGTACAATTGTAACATTGAATATCAGCAAATATATCAATAAATGCGATATAAATCAAGTGTCAGGTTGAAGATAATTTTTAACATTGAAAAGAAAAGCGAGTAGAGTAAACTATTGATTGTTAACCACGTTTAAACACTGCATGTTTTTTGCATTAGACAGATTTATATATTACACTTTAAAATTAAGTATGGCAAAGTATGGACATTGCTGTCCTAGTTTACAATGCATTACTAATGTCAATTTGTTGACAAATTTAAAAGAGACTGTTGGAATTCAAAGAATTAGAAAAATCACCTTACTTAAAAAAATAATTTCAGAAATAGAAATAAATTGTCGTTTGCAGTATATTTTAGTTAAAAAAATAATTTCAGAAATAAAAAACTCACAGTATATTTTTTGGGAAATATAATATGTGATGCACTTGAATTTATGTCTCGCTACCGTGGCCCACAACATTCAACTGGCTAAATTTGTTTCATCCTAATCTCCCTGTAAGTCGTGCTATATCTGCATATACTCAGATTTCTACACTATTTTGCAGCAGCTGCTCAGTTACCCAAAGAATTAAAGTTGATTCTATTTATCATCAAAGTAAATAGTCCCCTTGAATGGAAAAGGGTGTATCTGCCCCTTAGTAAAGTGGCAGATACACCGTACTATATACAAGGTGACGAAATATTTCTCGTCGTTTTAGGGTGAAATTTTGTTATCAATTATAGATTCAAATGACGAAAATCAAAAACTAATAATTATTCAGGACAATAATGCACCTTTAAAATGTAAGATTTAAACAGTAAAACTTAAGGGTGCAATTTAAGAATTCAGCTTTGAACCTTAACCCTTTGAAGCCTGAATTTACCATTGTCATCTAGAACTTAGCCCTTAAAACGCTGATAATTTTTGTATAAACCATAAAGACCAAAGGGTTTTCTTCAATTTGAAATTATCATAAATGTCTTAGTTAACTTTTTCTGTTTCATTTGAATATCTATGTTATGGGTCCACAAACATTATACATATTTTTACTCTTACAGCGCAGGGATCGACTTTAGACGTCAGAATCTGACGTCTGTGAGACATCAGATTCTGACGTCTAAAGGCGATTCCCACGCTGTAAGGGTAAAGGGCGACTGTGCCACAATATGAATGCTACTAGAGATGATCAGACAACCATGATATATTTAAGTATACTGCATTTATCACCATGACAACTGACATAAGGTGACGGGATGTTGCTATGCGACAAATTAATGTAAAACTAGCAAATGATAACTATTTATCAAAGTGTTGCTTTAATCATGTATAAAAGCATTGTCAAGTCAAAAGTGCTACCTTTACTGTAGATTGTATAAAGTGTATATAGAAGGTGTATATATCACCGGAGGTTCTAAGTTACTGTTCTCATTTTCATTGTACATTTCACTGTTTAGTATGATATTCAGAAAAAACTGACAATAATAGAGTTGAACTAATTACCCACCCCTGCACTCACTGTGATGAAGGTTTGATATTGTACGATGCAGCCAGAGCCCAGATGTGTAAGGAAGTAATTATACACGAACTGGTGTCAAAAAATCAAAATTACTTTTTGTACTCGACCACGTCAACACATATTTTCTTAATCGCGTATAATTCTACTTTGTAAATTAACCGTTCTTTTAAATCTGTGATAGACGCTCAGATAATCAAATAATTACATTTGTGAAATGTCTTGTTTTGTCCTTAGCTCACCTGCCATGTAATTCGTTTGACTTCATTTAAAATTAGCTATCTTTTGAAATTTATTTATTTTAACCCTTTAAGTCCTCACGATGCATTAAAGCATCTTTTTACATCCCTGAAAACAGACTTAGTTTTCCTAAAACTAAGGGTTTTAGAATGATAATTTCCACGAAACTGGTTTACCAATACATGGTAATTTTTTTTAATTTCTCACCCACATCAAGTCATCTTCGTCCACTACAAGTCGAGAATTGCGAAAGCAACTGCGGCTTGTAGAGGATGAAGATGACAATGGTAAAATCAGGCCTGAAAGGGTTAATATGTATGTTATCAAGCACTTTAATTACTACCTTACCATGCTTACTTACTTGAAAAAAATATTTAGAAAATTGTTTTTCAACCACGATTTTATTAGTTATGCTGCCTCACTTATGATATTTTTCATTTAAATTGTCATTGTGACGCGTTTGCCTTCGACAAACACCCTCACGGTTTTCCGCGGGGTTATAATGGTGATTTATGCCTTTTGTGGTATAGCTGAGAATGCTGGCTAGGTTTTGTCGTAGAGCTGAACTTAAACGTTTTATTTATTTTTAGTATATATAATTTATGTAAGTCAGAACTAATGAAATAAATCAAACGTTATTGATGAAAGTGTGTATATTCCACTTAGTGGCACATACACACTTTCATTCCCAAGATGTTGCATCCCTTTGAATTCCAAGGTTCACATAATGACAATAAGTTTAACAAGTAGATCTGCATCCATTATTTACTTTGTCAGATTTTCATATCGTCCATAAATTATATACGTTATTTCTATGAAATAAATTGATCAAACGTGAATCAAATTTGTTTCCTTTTATGTATTTTATTTGAAGTTGATGTTGTGCCAGCATTCAGCTAATGCTGGTCCAACGTCTGGTAGTTTTCTGTTAGCATCCTCATGAGGTTCTCATGGCCTAGTTTACCCTATATGTGCACAAAGGTGGCAGACAGACAAACAGACATATATCTTAATTGACAAAAAGAATAGTCATTACAGACGTATTTGTCATAAAAATGATATAAATATATGTACATGTATATACAAAATCATTAATTTGCTAAAACCACACGGTAATTTACATGGTATCACATACAGAATTAAAATCACGTTAAAAGGCATTGCCATAGTAAAACACTGGATATTGTGATAAAATAACAGATAATTGATTACTACTTGAACTGACGTTCTTGCTGCTGCTGGAGGGCGTGCCTTAGTCTCAGTTATTAGTAAGCACCTTAAGCTAAATGGCCTACGATACAATACTTATTTCAAACTGTTGTAATGTGTGTGTGCCTATTTTTACATTATTGGAACTCATTCCAATAATGTTTTAATATGGTTCACAAAACGGATTCTGGGCACTGTTTTTTTGTGTTCATATAATGTGTGTCCCAAATGACTATCACTCACATCTTCTCAAATACGGCAAAACGCATAGGTTCAGTTTTCTGTCATTCCATAGCCCACTGTGGGTTCACCAATCGTTGTTTCTGAATAAGCATAAATATCTGTATTTGCTTATTAGGATTTCGGTCGTCAATTTTACGACAGTTAGGGTTCACTAAATTTTGCGCTGTGTGCTGGGCTATTGTTTTATACCCTGTAGATAACGGGTAGATTTTACTGAGATCAATGCCTACCTTGGGATCAAACTAGGCCAATATAATCTTAAGAAAACACCATAATAGGAGTTTGAAAATGGGGAAAGCTAGCAGACGTTTTACTCTCGAGACCAAATCTATCATGATATCGATACAATATTTTGCAATAATATATATTGCGTTGAAAATGTAACCCTTGGTTTATATCCCTCCCCCGAATGAGTGACAGCTTGAGACAAGCCGTCCCTGCAAACACGAGACATTGAACCAATGCTGGGCTCATTGTGTATATACACACAATCAGGTCTGTCACCCCCTTATCTGGCTGTATAGTAACACTGCGATTGGCGCCATGAGCACCCCCCCCCCCCCCCAGCAAACACGTGACATTGCCCTTGCGTAGTCTCAATGTTGGGCCAGCGTCGTTGACGATGGGTCAACATTTACCCAACACATGCTCAATGTCCCGTCTTTGCTTGGGGCCCTCCCCCGAATGAGTGACAGCTTGAGACAAGCCGTCCCTGCAAACACGAGACATTGAACCAATGCTGGGCTCATTGTGTATATACACACAATCAGGTCTGTCACCCCCTTATCTGGTTGTATAGTAACACATCACTATCTCGTGCTTGCTGGGGTTCTTGATGACGTAATTATTTTCAGTCATTTTAATAAATCCTTTCACCAACGACCTTGGATGGGGTTTGCGTAAATTTTGCCGTTGGCTCAATATAGGGCAAATGTCGGCAACATTCACCCACCATTGACTCAGACTGGTAGTTATTGTGGATCAAGCATGCTGTTACGGAGACAAACCTTTTCATTACGACGATCTCACATGAAAAAGCAAGGACAAAGCATGGTGAAATATTTAATATAATTTTCATTATTTTAACTTTCATGGCTATATCATCAAAATCAGTGGCTTTGAAAAAGTGTCCTAAATTATTGTCACCTGAGTTGTTCGTTTGATTTAATTTATCACCCATTGCCGAGCTCTTTTTTCGTAACTGACGACATGCTATAAAAAGAAACAGTTGACTAATTCCACAGTTTTCACTCAGCAAGAAAAAGGCTGTGCTATGACCTCAATGTTGCAATTTACGGCAGGGATACAGAATCCAAAACATTACCCAAACACTTGAATTTTGGCAACCAACTGCTGAGATAAACGTTATTGAGAGTTTTAGGTTTTAGATACATCAGGGCACCCAATGATTTTAATGAGTGCCCCGCGATACAATAACAGTGGCAAATATACCACATATAGCCTATGCACATAACAATCGGGCATAATCTCCTGCCTCTCTTTGCGTTTTTTTTAAGTCCACGAGGGGGTCATAGAAGTAAAAAAAAACATGGTGGATTTTCATCTTTATGGCTAAGAACCTTCTTTATCACCCTCGGTGCACCCCATGAGGAAGCTTAGAGCAGGCAAACAAAACTTCACCCAGGTTTCTCCCTGGCCAAACTACTGAACTAAGTGCAGCCTTCTCCGGGTATCTCAGAGATTACCACATTGTTCTGTCCAAATAGCCTAAAGATGGCCTCCAGAACTTCCTCATAGGGCAGTGGGCATAGTCTATTTTCATTTTTTGCATTTTTTTTTTTAAATAAAAAAATGGCACCTGTGTAAAAAAACGGAGTGGCTAATCGTACGGCAAAGTTATAATGGGAGTCAATGGGAGCCGGTCATTTCGTAAACGAGGCTGCCCATAGAGTTACATTATAAAGAATCACATAGGTCTACGATTAGCCACTGCCAAAAAATTATCACAAGGGCCCATAGCATGTCTGTTCCACTTACCTTTTCAAGCATTTGTTGCAACAATTATGAAATTAAAGGCGAGAGCTGGCACCATTTTTTTTAATTGTGAGAAATCCAATGATGGGAACCCCAGGAAAGGTGATAAAGTACCATTTAAAACAAAAAATGCTTTTAATTCTACAATGATGGCTTCATTTCTACAAGTAATACTTGAGCAAAAAAGGACAAACAAACCGATAAAAATATGTATTTTATTGCAGTGTCTCAAAAATTCACATAAATCCTAAAAAACACGATAAAAACATCTAAATGACTTTTTGTGATATACATATTAATATTATCTATTGAGCGACTATTTGCACCCTGGATGTTTACTTACCAGATCATTATTATGCTTGAAACATCAACTTTGCTGACGGTGGACAAAAATGAGCAAACGTTGGTTGAACGTCTCAATAAATTATTTTTTGCAGGATATTACCACGCTGCCTGTACAGCAAATCATAAGTATGTTCCCGAAATATGTTTGTTTTATATTTATCGCTATCACGGTCCGCAATAAGCACTGAAGGCATGACAGTGCATCAGATCACTGAGCGACCAACCACATAGCCTATCTCAAGACATGGGGACGACGTTTTTTATAATTAGTGGTCGCTCATTGTACTAAATATTCAACTTAATCATGAAGAATCATGTTTTTTTACATAATTTGAAATAAAATCATTTTCATAACAAACTACGTATATATAAAGATATACTAGTATCAATAATTGAAAAAAAATAATGTTACTATCTTTTTTTTTGCTTTATCAGCTCATTCGGCCTTTATTGGGCCTATAGCTGATCTTAATGTCATCGAGTTGCGTCTGTCGTCTGTCCACAATTCACAAGAAATGCTTCTCCTCCCTCAGTTCTCATCCGATTTCAATTTTGTTTGGATTGTTTGAAAGAGCGCGTGCATTGAGACAGCGTTGGGTCAACATCTCGTGTGGGTCTGCAGTGCGGCACTGTGTATTGGTGCTGTTTATATTTTCATGTAGTCTGGTGTGTGATGATTGCAGAACAATTGTAAAATACAAGGATTATGTTGCTGTGTTTTTTGGAGCGTGTTGAACCCTGCCTATAGAGGCTTGGTAGTTATCCTATGAATAATATAATATCAGTGATAATATCTTATCACACGATTTATTTAAAGAAACATCATATAAATTAGTGTTATAATATTCATTACACAATTTTAAAACAAGTCACTACATCCGGTTGTGAGTGCTTGCACGGTATTGTAATATACTGCTATCATGTGAACTAACATCCTGCACTTGTGCATCTAATTATTTTTAAGCAAGTTTCCGTAATCTAATGTAGTTATTGGCGGAGAATATATATTTGTTCTGATTACAGTTTTACATGGCACATTACTTAAATATGAATTTCAGTCTGATTAAAAAAATAACTCTCAATAATGTTTAGAACCGCAGGGTTCTTGTTAGATTATGCGGCAGACGTATGGGGCTTCGGAGGCTTCAGTCGTGTACGTAGAAAGGTTGCTATGATTAGATTTTGGAATAAATTATTAATATTACCTAATAACAGAATAACTAAACAAGTTTTTTTGTGGGACAATACCTTCAGAAGAAACAGCTGGTCAGCGGATATAAAGAAAAGATTTTTTGAAATGAATTCTGGAGATAATTTTAAAAATCGTTTGTCTTCAGTACTGTAAGAGCATGGGCTACATTATATGACCTTAACTGGAAAAATACTGTAATGAATAGCCCGAAGCTTCAGACGTATAGATGCAATAAGGAGGTGTCATATATTGAACCGTACACACAGGTATTAGCAAATAGAAAACTTCGCTCTATAATTTCTCGATTTAGATGTGGTGTTTTGCCAACAGAGATCGAAACCGGTGGGTGGTGCAGCATTCCAGAGGAAGAACGGATATATGTAAATTATGTATCAGTGGTTTAGTGGAGAGTGAAATACATTTTGTGTTTTATTGTACATTATACGAGACTGAGCGCTCACACTTCTTTAACTGTATAACTGGAAATGTTCAGAACTTTTTATATATGAACGATTACTCGAAACTAAAAATGTTGATGACAGAGGAAAACATTTATTTAACTTCCAAATTTATTTATGATATTTTCAAAAAGAGACACGACATATGTTACCTGTCTGATATAACAACGTAGCATAATTATGTAGGTGTGTATCGTCCTCTTGGGGTTTGGCGGGTGCTGAGATGCCACTTTATAAAGTAGCGGTTTGGCACCCACTGGCTCCGAGGGACGATATATACCGTCATATACTTTCTCAATTTGGTGAATGCGATGCGTGTTTGAACACATCACACACCACATATGTTACATACATTATTTTTGTTTCAGTTGTATAGTGACATATAAGCCCAAGGGGCTGGGGATGTTAAACATTTATATATTACAATTCGTAGTACTGTTTTTGAATTATATATGTACACATCATGTACCCATGTCACTCAGAATAAACAATACCATACCATACTACTTGAACAAATTAGAATATGTGAACATAGGAGGTCTATCATTTTGTTTCCCGCACCAAACCCAGATATAAAATAGCTACCATGTATGATCCAAAAATCATAATGACAGCAAAAAAAGACTCTAACTAATTAGTTACTGGAGTATGTACAGTGATGTAGTAAAACGACGTTAAGGCTTATATAGTATTTTAAAAATCAAACATAATCTCAGGTATATGTAATAAATATGTCCGCAAAACTCCGTGCCATGTGACCATGCAAGCACAGTCGCTATGTGCCCGGAGATTATTTGATATTATCGAGTGTTACAGACTAGTGACGTAATAACAATAACAATTACGGATAATAATTATGTGTGTCATTCACGAAGGACATGGTCCTCGCACAATAGCATCACAGTTGATTTAATTACTAGTGATTTATTATCTGCATGACCTCGCACAAAACATCACAGCCTAAATCCCCATTCATTTAATTTAATTTTATTACCAACACAGCATTGAACTAATTATCTTCGACCTCTCAGTCAATTCTCAACTGATATTTGTGAACGTTCCTATGCATAATTTCCCGGTCTAAAAACTACATTGAATATTTAATCAGTTAGATCGTTTGTCATGTAATGGAAATATGGGTTCAAAATCGAGTTCAATGAATATGTGGATGGAGAGGCATCAAAAAAATAATAAAGGTAAAGGTAAAGGTGCAGGTTTATAGTCTGATATCAAGTCTGAAGACCTATCATCCGACTTTACATCTTACCCCCTGGTCACTGGACCTGTTCATTCGTGTGCCATTTCAACTCCACGGAGAGCATACAGTCCTGCAGCCGTTTCGGCGCATTGAACTCATCGTACACATTGCCATCTCTGTCCTACCAGGTACTCATTTTCACCTGAGTCAAGTGAAGCATTTGAGGGTGAAGTGCCTTGCCCAAGGACACAACATCTTAACAATGTCCCAAGATTGAGAGGGGAGAAACATGATTTTTCTCTGAAAATCCTGCACCAAGCGGGATTTGAAACCGCACGGCAGGCAGCGACATCGACAGAGCGCCACGCTTTAACCATTGCGCCATGTCCCTCTCTAATAATACATTTTATTGTAAAATTTACAGTATTGCTAAGTAAATTGGCAGTGCTGTTGGGATTAAACTAGTAATATTGCGCGCACAATTTGAAGGAAATCGGCTGAGAACAACATGGAAATCGCCTAAATCACACGCTACAAATTATTATGATATAGGAGTATACTTCATCAACGCAACATTGACAATTTATTTAAAATTTATGTAAAAACAGATATAAACATGTGTGTGCTATTTAGAAAAAATATGACTGTTACTTTTCAGCTATGTAAATTTTAAATATATGTTTTTGCAACTGAATTTCATAAGAAGACACAATTTACATCACAACCCGAAGCAATAGAGGTATCGACGAGCAAACACTGTAGGCCATGGGCTAGAACCACCCTACGTGTACCACCCCCACCCATAACTAACCCACACCAACTTTTTAAACCTACTTCTAGACCATGGCTGGGTTGCTTTATCCCTTCACACACTGAGTTATCTACCCAACTTCCAAGTGTGTGAAAATTACTCGTATTTGGTTAATTTGAGACTAGACATTTACACACATCTCATTATTAATAACAGTGATAATAAAACGGATCAAAAACGCTAATAGTCGTGGCTTGCGCTTAAAGGGACCCCTTGGGATGGGACATTTTCAATGTTGTCAATTTTGCAAATTGCATTTATGTGAAGCTATATAGCCTACTGATCTTAACTAAAAATATGAAAAAGTCAAAAAACTTTTTTAAAGCACCGAAAAAAAGTGAAATAGTTTTTTTTCCAGGTCGTATATTGCCATGTAAACAAAACAAGTCAGCGATATTTAGCACTTTACATCACATATTCCCACGTATCAGACTGTAAGATCAAACCAGTCGCCGCTAGTTGGTGTCTCATAGTTAGGACACGGGAGGACAAACCTGCAGCACTGATTGACTACCCAACGCTGGGCCGATGCATCAGCATGTGGCCCAATGCTGTGAGAACATTCAATCGTCCTTCAGGTATACAAATAGTTTGTTTGTGTTACTTCTGTATTCATAGAAATGTTGATTAAAAATATTTGTAAAAATATGAAAATTCTGAAAAAAATAAAAACATGATCCGTGGGATACACTACTTCAGTACGGAATTAAAAACGAAAATTGATGTCATCCCAAGGGGCTGCTTCAACCCTAAAGAGCTGAATTATTTTTGTAAAAACATGGAGACCGAAGGGTTATTTTCAATCTGAAGTCCTTATAAATGTCTTAATTAGTTCTTTCTGATTCATTTGAATACCTATGCTAGGGGTCTACAGCCATTAGAAATATGTTTAATCTTACATTGTGGGGATTGACTTTAGTCGTCAGAATCTGACGTCTACAGACGCCAGATTCTGACGTCTAAAGTCTATCCCTGCGCTCAAAGGGTTACTATTTGGTCAGCACATACGTTTCAGCATTAACCCTTTCAGTGCTGGCACCGTCTTTTTACGCCAGAATCGGACGTTAGATTCTGACGTATAAAGTCGATCCCCGCACTGGAGAAAAATATAATGGCCGTATTTAAATGAGCGAAAAGAGTTAACTAAGCCATTTATGCTTATTTTTAATTAAAATGTGTCTTTATAATTATAATACCCGGGTATTAACTCCATCATTATAGTGCAAGAATGGACAATACCATCACAACCGGCTACAATACCCAGCTGACGATGAGCCTAATTTCAAGTCCTAGCGGATAAAATCGAGAACAATATCATAGAATAATAGTTAATATTTGCATATATTACAAATAAGACTACCGGAAAGCGAAAACGCCATAATTCATCATATTTACAAGCAGATTTGTCTGTGGTCGTTTCTTGATTGCACATTTTTTTGGTATGCAATCTCAGAGAACAGAATATCTTACAACAAACGTCACAGTCCTGGAATTTTAGGTTTTGCATTGGAAAAAATAATAGGAAACTTTAAATTTCAAGATTTGTTCAGCATGTTCTCTTTTATTACTTGTAAAAAAAGTCCCAAAGTTTCCCCTAATTAGGTGGAACCTTGTGTTTCTCACAAAATTAAAAATGGCCACCTGTTGCATTGTTGAATTTATATTTCCCTAACTATTCGACATCTCTTTTATTGTCATACCTCATTTTCAAATAATATTTAATGTTGAATTCATTTGTGATACTACTTGGTCTTAAGGTTTTGCTGAAGAAAAAAAATCAAGATGGCCACCATTAGATGTTTTATTGGAAGTAGGTTTAATTTCATTCGCTTTGAGATACACATGAGCTTTTTATTATATTAATTACTACCAGTTAGTGATTAACACATAACTGCATATTCACAAAGAATATGCAGTAGACATCTTAATGTATGATTTCATATTACGTAATAGCCAAAACATCATATCATGGGATAGGCATTTGGATATTAAGATATTACATTTTAAATGTTAGGATATATATCTTTTGTGATAAAGTTATGGCATTTCATGGTATTGTAATGAAATGATTTTACATCAGAATATCAGAATATGACAATAAATTAATTGATTTGACATTTTATCGTCATGATATTTTTATGTCACGATAATATCAGGATATGATAATATGAAGACATGACACATTATCGTCATGATATATTATATGCATGTCCAAATATTGTTCTCTAATATAGTAAAATGACTCTATGATGTCTGGATACAGCTTTATAAAGGCAGGATATGGTGGTTAAGCATCACGTTATGGTATTAAAGTGACACAAGTGTCACAATGTGATATTTTAGTGTAAGAGGAAAGGAAACTAAGATAGGGCAAGACACATGCTGTTCGAAGAGCATGTGTCCTAACCCTATCTTACTTTTCATTTTATTGAATCTTCCGAATTGCCTTTGTTGTTGGCAATTTTGGTGTATCAATGATCAATGTAGAGGCCTTCTCGAATTATATTGCGATATTTATGTGGAGCTGACATGTGGCATCCTGCTATTGGAATGTTCTATGTAGATTTTGTATTACCATATTGTACGTGCGTCTGTCAATATAATGTTATTGAAATGTTATACCTTGACATGACAATATAATATCCTGACATTAAAATGCCATATCCAGACTTTAAAAGTGAGATATCGTGACATTCTAAGGTCACATTAAAATATTATAGTGTCATATTCCGTCATTATAATGTAACATTAGAATGCCGCCATATCTTGATTTGATAATGTCATATCCCATCATAAAAAATGAATTATTTTGACATTCAAATCTAATTTTGTAATATTAGGGGACAATATTTGGACATTATAATACTAAATCAAGACGTTAAAGTGCCATATTCTGTTATTACAATCCATTATTCTGGCATATAAATGACAGATCATGACTTCTAACTGTCACATCTCCAATTTTAATGTCATATTTGACAAGTTTATTAATATTCGCTATTATAATATGATTTGCACTAATATGTAGCGCGTTTGATGGCATGTCGCAATAAAAATTGAGATGTCTCTAACAGCATAAAAAATGTTTTAAAAAAATTAGGTGATTTTAAAAAACATGATCAGTACTAGCAGTACATTATGTACATTGCGTATTCGAATGATAATAATAATAATAATTATCACAGGCGCGACAAACATAATCGTAATGTGACTCATATTTCCAAAAAGCGATTGCGATTGTCGCCTGGGTTAACAGGACCACTGAGGATTTAAGTTGGAAAAGCCTGACTAAAAACAAATTCCAGAGAGCAGAGCGAATTTCTAAAGGAAGTTCATTTCAAAGTCTAGGTGCAGCAACAGAAAAGGCCCGTTGTCTACCGTGGTTCTGACCGTTGAACATGCAGCTGATCTAGATCACTGAAACGAAGTGTCCATACATTCCGCGACGTCTGAGGCATGTTTCGTATATATCGTTGCCTCGGAGCTAAAGGATCCTATCTGCCACTCTAACGAGTGTCAGATAGGATCATTTAGCTCCGAGGTGACGATATACTGGTTGTCCACTGGTCAGAGCCTGGTAGGTCAGGGAACACAATTTAAATTTGATTCCGTAACGAACAGGTAACCAGTGCAAAGATTTTGGTAAATGAGCTTTGTGTCAAAGAACGAGGATAATTTGTCGCAGCCCGCGCCAAACAGTTCTGGGCCCGTATTCTCGTACAAGTTACGATAAATCGTAGGCTTCTGATTGGTCGAGATGGCCATCTCAACCAATCAGAAGCGTACGATTTATCGTAACCTGTACGAGAATACAGACCCTGAAAACCTGCAGCTTCAGTGACGTTGATCAGGACAGAGTTACAATAGTCCAGCTTGCTACCCAAGAGCGAAGCTGCAATTGTTTTAGCTACAGATGGTATTAAAAAGTGTCTTATTCTACGCATGTCACTGATATGAGATATATGACTTTTAAAATCAAAAGCACTTTCAAAGACAATGCCAAGATTTCTAGCAGATGAAGGAGACAAGTTGACAAGGGATCGGTGATACTGATGTTGTCGAAAGCTGCAGACAGATCTAACATAGTAAGTTTAGTAAGACTTCCCTCGTCCATATTCAAAATATTGTCATTTTCAACTTTCAGTAATGGCTGTTTCAGTAGAATGATTTTTTTTTTGTATCCTGACTGATACTGATTCAATATATCGTTTTTTTAAGATGTGAACGAATTCGATATGCTATAACTTTTCTAAGAAAAAAGATGTTTTTCAAGTAGAGGCATAAAATGTGATGTTTTAGGAATGTTTGGAAAAAGTCCTGAAATCAAAGATTAATTAACCATATGTGTTATTTGAACCAAGAAAACATCTAAGAAGGATTTTAGTAATTCAGTAGGGATCGGAGCAAGATCGCAGGTTTTGCTAGGTGAATTTATAATTATTTTCCTCACTTGATCAGCAGTAGCCGGTTCAAAACAAGTCATACATGCTTTTAGTGTCGGGGATTGATTGACCAGCAGATTATGAACGTCGTTGGTAAAATTCATACATATTTTCTCGATTTTGTCAATGAAAAATTTCGAAAATGATTCAGAAAGTGATTTTATATCAAAGAAAGCTGAAATAGATAAAGACTTTATTCTGTGAAAAATATTGTTTATAGTTTTCCAAAGTGTTCGTGGATTATCTGAAGTTTCATTGATACAATCTGCATAATATCTACGCCGTGCATAGCTCATCATTTTATTACAATGGCCGTTTTTTCTTTACGTCGATCTATCTAGGCATGATCGAGTCCTTCGCCAAACTCGTTCTAACTTTTGTCGAAGTTGTTTAGCCAATTTAATTTCCTTGATCGGCACGTACTCATCTAAGATAGATCTCATTACCGTGTGATATTGCTGATTAAGTCAAATTACAACCACTGGTCTTTTTCTCAACTACATTGTGATGTAAGTGGCTAATAGAGCCAATTTTATTTTCAAAGAATAACAGTTATATAATAGCTGTAAGCAGGAAACGGACAGATGTTCAGAGCAGTTAGGTCAGGTGAAACAAAATGTTATAAAGAACAAGATGCAAGATGCCAACTCCAATTAAGTTGTTTATTTATAAAATGGGGAGGGGGTAATTTAATCATATTTAATAGTATTTATTCTATTTTTTACCAACACCCATTTAACGTAGGGAGTTTTTAAGGTATAAAGATATATGATTTGATGGTTATGTTAAAATACAGTCGATTTTTTTGCGAGATTGGAAATTATGGTATTTTTTTTTTATACAAAAACATTGTATTTCACTCACTTGTAGCATATTAAGTTGACTGATATTTTCGTTTTTATGACTTTCTAGAAATCGTTTCGTTTTTTGAGTTTGAAAATAAAAAACCTATAGAAACCGGTTCCTGCAAGACATGGATGTCATGAAAAATAACTATTTGTTGAAATGAAATTGCATGTCAAATCTTAGCCACATGCTCGGTTGTGCGGTAGCTCCCCTACTAAAATTGGCATGCAAGCAAAACATTCTATTGTTTTTTCTTTATCGTGTGTCATATTTGGGTAACACCAGCTTTAATATACATTTCTACTATAGACGTGATAATAATTATAAAATTAATTTATTTGATGTAATTTAAATGTAAATTATTATTGAATAAAAAAATGTGTATATTGGACGCCATTTTTAGCCCGCCTTTTAATTTTAACTAAAAAAGGTAGGTTATTGCAATTGAAGTTCGACGTCGTTGGCGACGGCATCGGCGTTAACATTTACTTGTGAAAAATTGTTCATGTATCCTTCCCAAATTTGTTATGCATGTTACTAATGACCAGTTCTCGGACAAATTCAATAATGGCTGAAAAAATGCAAAATGGCCGATTTATTACGATTTTTCGCATATTACGTCATTCATTTGACCTTGTAAGAGCAATAACTTGAAAAGTTTTTCATGTATCCGCTTCAAACTTGTTATGCATGTTACTAATAAGCAGTTGTCGTTCTCGGACAAGTTCAATAATGGCTAAAAAAAATCAAAATGGCCGATTTATTGCGATTTTTCGCATTTTACATCAATAATTTGACCTTGTGTGTGCGATAACATGAAAAGATTTTCATGTATCTTTCACAAATTTGTTCTGCATGTTACTAATGACTAGTTCACGGACCAGCTTAATAATGGCTGAAAAAAATCGAACTGGCCGATTTATTGCGATTTTTTTGACATTTTACGTCAATTTTTTACCTTTTGGGCGCAATAACTTGAAAAGTTTTGCATGTATCCTTACCAAATGTGTTATGCATGTTAGTAGTGAACAGTTACCGGACAAGTTCAATAATGACTGAAAAAAAAATGACCGATTTATTGCGACTTTTTACATTTACATCAATAATTTGCCCTTTTGGGCGCGATAACATGAACATTTTTTCATGTATCCTTCCCAAATTCGTTATGCATGCTTCTAATGATCAGTTCTCGGAAAAGTTCAATAATAGCTAAAATCAAAATGGCTGATTTATTGCGATTTTTTTGCATTTCACATCAATAATTTGACCTTGTGGGCAGCAGGATAAAAAATGTCATGTATCCTTCCCAAATTTGTTATGCATGTTACTTGTGACAAGTTCAATAGTAGCTCAAACAAAGTAAAATGGCCGATTTATTTCGATTTTTTAACATGCTATGTCGATAATTTGAGCTTGTGGGCGCAATAAATTCAAGTTCAATAATGGTGGAGGGCTATCGTCGAGTGTGCTCTTGTTTAAAAAAAATGTCTATAAAACGATCATCATAATTTTTAAGTTTTGGACTTCGTTTCGGTCAATCTGCATACAGTTCTGAATTCAAAAATGTAAAAACCGCCTCTGTTGAAATCTGTCCCACCTCAAACCATAAATGCCCCGGAGTACAACTGGATAGAATAACGTAAATAGTTATTCATAGTCTAAACAAAAAAAACAGTGTATACCAGCGGGTAATGATGTATAATATTAATAGTAAAAGTCACTCTAGATTATATGCATACGGCATCGCTGGGAAGGCGAGATGTACTCATCTCAACACAAGTCAACACAACAAAGCCCAACTATATATAGTGGTTAGGGGATGCGGGCGACGCTATGGTCCCTGCTCCCAATATATATAGTAGACAGGGGATGCGGGCGACGCTATGGTCCCTGATCCCAATGTATATTGTTATGAACCGGATTCTTTGTGGCCCACTCCTCATGAGCCTCTCAACACTCATCGAGAGCCTCGCTGAGTGTGCCCGTGCTGATGCTATTGTTCATGGCTGGTGTTCACAATGTGTTCACGCAGAGATACGACTTTTTACAAAATACGGTCACCAGCATGAACAGAACTGAATAGTTTGAAAGACAGAGTTACAGGTTTTTCGTTCACTTTGAGATGGCTCCTAGCTGAACACGGACGTTGGTGACGACGGCAGTCTGTGTACTTAGAAAAGTAACGTTTCAAATTTATTAAATGTCATCAGTGAGTTCCTGGCATGAACATCGACATGAACACCATAGTGAGATGAAATGGACGAACATCGCCAGTGAGTGACCGTGGTTTGAAACCAAAGGGACATTAAGGTAAAACAGAACTGTGTTAGGCCTAACAAGTAAAGGAACATTCTGAAATATGTTCACCTCGGCATCCTGGTTCGTCATCATTATCTCTCACCTAGTGACTTTGTTTCTCCAACTGCCTGTGCTAATTTCGCGTCTTCACTCATCACATCTACCATGTCTACATTGACATTTAAACGTGAGCTCTAACTGATTAATATGAAAGCTTTCATGTTCGCGCCGTACGTATAAGTAATGTTTGTATTACCTGACAATATTCGGTGTTTTATATCTGTGTAATCACTGTATAAACTTACACATGCAATTATTTATGTTTCTTTGTTGGTTTGTCCACGGATCTGATGTTGCGTTCTTGTGAAATCATTTGATAATATCTTATAATTGTTTTAACCAGATTACTCCCTGTTTTCGAGTCCAGGTTTAATTCTCGGGTTATCTACACATATTTGTAAACTTTTGGTTTTGCGGGACATAACATTTGGGGGCTCATCCGGGATAGAACTATAATATTTTTCATATATAAATTGATCCGTTGACCAACCAACCATGTCTAAGTTTAACGCAGATCAGTTCATGCTTGATTTTACTAAAACTCCTAGTAAAGATAAAATTGATGTTTTGTTTTGTTGGGTAAAAAATTGAATTTGTCACTTACACCTCAGCTGAAAAAAATTGAAATGAAACAATTTGTGCTTGAGAACTTCGTCAATAATGGAATACTAGATGATTCTGTTATTAATGATTTCGAAGTTGACATGACGTCAGCTGACCAAAAAGAGGTCCATTTCGCTAGAATGAAGCATGAACTAGACCTTGCTGAGTTGAATCATGAATTGGAAATAAAAAAGCTTGAAAAAGGCATTCCAAGTTCTGTTTCAACAGGTGTACCTAAGTTTGATGTTACTAAACATATTAGACTTGTCCCTCACTTTAGTGAAGATGATGTAGACAAATATTTCATAATGTTCGAAAAAGTTGCTAAGAGTCTTACATGGCCTAAAGATCAGTGGGTTTTGCTTTTACAGAGTGTCTTAAAAGGTAAAGCTCAAGAAACCTATTCAGCATTGTCTGTTTCTGACTGTGATTCTTATGACACTGTTAAACAGGCCATTCCTAAAAGCTATGAACTTGTACCTGAAGCGTATCGTCAACGTTTTCGCAACCTTAAGAAAAGTGAAGGTCAAACATGTGTTGAATATGCTCGTGACAAGGAAGTACTATTTGACAGATGGTGTGCTTCTAGAGAGGTGGTAGATGATTTTGAAAATTTGAAGCAGCTAATTATTGTTGAAGAATTTAAGAGATGTATTCATAATGATATACGCACACACCTTGATGAAAGTAATGTCACTGATCTTCTTGCTGCTGCAATAAAAGCAGACGACTATGCTTTAACGCATAAGTCTAATTTGAATCAAAGTAAACATAATGTGAGTATGAGGAGAAATAATGGCCAGGGGTTTTCAGCTCGACAGTATGCGAGTGATAAAAGTAAAGAAGGGTTTCCACCCCGCCAGTTCTCAAATGATGGTAAAAATAAAGAGGGTTTTCCACCCCGCCAATCCGCTAATGATAGTAAAGGTAAAGAGGCTACTAAATCTGGTGGTCAATTTCTTAAGTCTGATAATTTAGTTGATCCTTGCTGGTATTGTAAAGAGAATGGTCACACTAGGGCCAATTGCAGGGCTTGGATTGCTGCCGGAAGGCCGTCTACTAAATCAGTAGGTCACGTGACTACACCCCAGGTGTCGTCAATCACTGATTCTGTCAATAAAGGTAAAGGTAGTAGCAATTTTGAGGTGATGGCTGAATACATTCCTTTCATGTCAAAGGGCCAGGTACGTTATGATAACTTAAAAAAACAGCCACAAGCTACATCAATAAATATATTGCGGGACACTGGGGCTGCGCAATCACTGATATTGCATGGGGCAATGCCACATGTTGCTGTAAATGGTGAAACTGTATTAATTAAGGATGTAGTTGGTGATTTTATCAGTATTCCTTATGTAGAAGTGAACTTGTGTTCACATCTTGTGAATGGACCAGTAAAAATAGGGTTAACTGATTCACTACCCATGAAAGGAGTTGATATGTTGCTTGGAAACGATTTAGCAGGTCACAAAGTACTAACCAGCCCACATATGACTTGTAATCCCACTAGTAGTGATGACACTGAAGCAATTGAAAATGATTTTCCAGGGATTTTTCCTGCATGTGTTACAACACGCAGTGGAAAATCTACAAGTGATGATGTCATTGACATTAGTGATTCTTTCTTTAGCAAGCTGGTAAATGATGATAAAAGTGTAATACAAGAAGAGTCTAGTGACCACTCGGCTGTCTCTGTTGATAATAGCTTTGGGGGTGATGTCATTACTAGGTCCAATTTAGTTTCCACGCAAAAGAATGATCCTGAGCTAAAAATCACTGTATTCTGGTGCTTTATCTGAGACAGAAGCCGCTTCTTATCCTTGTTGTTATTTCATACAAAATGATGTATTGATGAGGAAAAGACGGCCTCCTGATGCATCAGTTGATGATGAATGGTTAGTGCAATATCAAATTGTAGTTCCATCACCATATAGAAGTCACATTTTAAATCTAGCTCATGACATTCCTATGGCTGGTCATTTGGGAGTACGCAAGACATATCTTCGTGTACTTGAACATTTTTGCTGGCCAGGCTTAAAGAAAGATGTAGTAAATTATTGTCGTACATGTCATACCTGCCAGGTTATAGGTAAGACTAATCAGAAACCTCCAAAAGGACCACCACGGCCTATTCCTGCATTTAAGTCTCCTTTCAGTGAACTAATTATTGACTGTGTAGGTCCCCTTCCGAAAAGCAAGTCTGGAAAGCAGTATTTACTAACTATAATGTGTGCCTCTACGCGCTTCCCTGAAGCAATACCCCTCAGCAATATTCGTACGCCTGCAATTTGTGAGGCTTTGAAGTGTTATTTTTCAAGAGTCGGTTTACCAATCTCCATAAGGAGTGATCAAGGTTCAAATTTCCAGTCCCATAAATTCAAGCAATTTTTAAAGGAATTTGGCATTGAGCAGAAAAAGTCCAGTGCATGGCATCCCGAATCTCAAGGAGCACTTGAGCGATTTCACCAAACATTTAAAACAATGCTTAAATGTTACTGTGAAGACCATGAAAGGGATTGGGATGTTGGGGTCCCATTACTATTATTTGCAGTTCGTGACAGTACGCAAGAATCACTGGGGTTCAGTCCTTTTCAGCTAGTTTTTGGGCATAAGGTCAGGGGTCCCCTCAAGTTAATAAAAGAGAAGTGGTTAGATACTAATGAGCAGACAGACCTGCTCAGTTACGTTATGTCCTTTAAAGAGAGGTTAACAGAAGCATGTGAATTAGCCAGTAAGGATTTGTCCAATGCACAAACTAAGATGAAGACCTGGTATGATAGGAAATCTGTTAAACGTAGTTTCAATGAAGGTGACCAAGTTCTGGTTTTACTTCCATCTCCTGGTAAACCTTTACAAGCTGCTTATTTTGGGCCATACACTGTTTTAAAGAAAGTTGATGAATTGAACTACGTGGTAAAAACACCTAACAGACGTAACGCTAAGCAAATGTGCCATATCAATATGATCAAACCATATTATTCTAGAGATCATAATGAGAGTGTATTGAAAACTGTTTACTGTCCTTTGACACCAGTAATAAAGTGTGACGGTGATGAATCTGTTGACTTTCAAATTCCTGATTGTAATGTGAAATTAAACAACACTAAGGCTTTAGCTAATTTGAAAGATAGCAAACTGTCTCATCTCACACCTAGTCAGCAGAGTGACATGGAATCTTTGATACTTGAGTACAAAGATCTGTTCTCAGATACTCCTACTAGAACAGATACAGTTTATCATGACATTGAATTGATAAATGATAACCCCATAAAACAACATCCTTATAGAGTGAATCCCATGAAACAAGAAATTTTGGACCAAGAAATAAAATACATGTTAGAAAATAATATCATTGAAAAATCAAAGAGTCCTTGGTCTTCTCCATGTATTTTAGTGCCAAAACCAGACAAATCTTATAGATTTTGTACCGATTTTAGAAAGGTCAATAGTGCCACCAAGTCAGACACCTACCCTATTCCTAGAATCGATGACTGCATTGATCGCATAGGTAATGCAGTGTACATAAGTAAACTCAACCTTTTAAAGGGATATTGGCAGATACCATTAACCCACAGGGCTAAAGAAATATCAGCATTTACTATCCCAGGGAGTCTTTATCAATACCAAGTTATGCCTTTTGGGTTGAAAAATGCACCAGGGTCATTCCAACGCCTGATGCATGAAGTAAAATATGGCCTACCTAATACCGACATTTACATAGATGACGTCATAGTTTTTAGTGATAACTGGGAAGATCACATGATATTTGTGCGTAATCTCTTTGCGAGACTTTATCTGTATCATCTCACAGTCAATCTACCAAAATCAGAATTTGGGAAAGTTTCTGTTATATATTTGGGTCACGTTGTAGGGCATGGTAAAGTCGCGCCAATAGAAGCAAAAGTTCAAGCTATTCATGATGTTCCCCCGCCCACGACCAAGAAAGCTCTCATGAGATTTCTGGGAATGGCTGGTTATTATCGGAAATTTTGTAGGAACTTTTCACAGGTTGTACAACCATTGACTAACATGCTTAGAAAAAGTGTAGCATTCACCTGGTCACTTGAAGCGCAGAGAATGAAAAATACGAATCAGAGATTGTTACGGTGGTGTCTTTCACTTCAAGAATTTAATGTTGAAATTGTACACATAAAAGGAAAAAACAATGTTATAGCAGATACTTTGTCTCGTGTATAATTACCACGCTGTATGCATAATATAAAAGAGGACAATATGATTTATAAAGTGACATTTTGAGAGACTGTGTTAATAACGTATAGTGCTGAAATATACTCATGAAAGTGTCAGTGAAATTAGACACTTTGACTTCAAGGGGTGGAGAGTGTTATGAACCGGATTCTTTGTGGCCCACTCCTCATGAGCCTCTCAACACTAACCCACTCATCGAGAGCCTCGCTGAGTGTGCCCGTGCTGATGCTATTGTTCATGGCTGGTGTTCACAATGTGTTCACGCAGAGATACGACTTTTTACAAAATACGGCCACCAGCATGAACAGAACTGAATAGTTTGAAAGACAGAGTTACAGGTTTCTCGTTCACTTTGAGATGGCTCCTAGCTGAACACGGACGTTTGTGACGACGGCAGTCTGTGTACTTAGAAAAGTAACGTTTCAAATTTATTAAATGTCATCAGTGAGTTCCTGACATGAACATCGACATGAACACCATAGTGAGATGAAATGGACGAGCATCGCCAGTGAGTGAACGTGGTTTGAAACCAAAGGGACATTAAGGTAAAACAGAACTGTGTTAGGCCTAACAAGTAAAGGAACATTCTGAAATATGTTCACCTCGGCATCCTGGTTCGTCATCATTATCTCTCACCTAGCGACTTTGTTTCTCCAACTGCCTGTGCTAATTTCGCGTCTTCACTCATCACATCTACCATGTCTACATTGACATTTAAACGTGAGCTCTAATTGATTAATATGAAAGCTTTCAAGTTCGCGCCGTACGTATAAGTAATGTTTGTATTAACTGACAATATTCTTTGTTATATATCTGTGTAATCACTGTATAAACTTACACATGCAATTATTTATGTTTCTTTGTTGGTTTGTCCACGGATCTGATGTTGCGTTCTTGTGAAATCATTTGATAATATCTTATAATTGTTTTAACCAGATTACTCCCTGTTTTCGAGTCCAGGTTTAATTCTCGGGTTAGCTACACATATTTGTTAGCTTTTGGTTTTGCGGGACATAACATAGCAATCATTCCAGTACCCCGTCACGATTAATATACACCTGTAGAACCGTATAGTGTAACCGGACGTCTAATGTAACCGGTTACATTATACTTCAACTGGTTACATAATGCGGTCACAGCATCAACGTATAATTTAACTGGGAAAAAAAGGTACCCTGCGTCCATATAATGTAACCAGTGCAGTATAATGTAAACGGGGATAATAGTTTTCCAAAATTTATATGTTTTTTTTAATTATGCTACATGGAAAGTTTTTTAAAACGTCAAGATATTTTTCATTCACTTGGAGCTAAAATTATCGTCACCAATGGCAGTTCAAATGAATGAAAAATGTCAAAGTGTAATCCGTCACCTGAAGAGTTAAACAACCTTAGTTATATAGATGAATATACCTGTTTTATGGAATTACTCGTCTCCATCACAATTCATCATGACAGTAATAATTGTTGATCCTTTTTTTCGAAATAGAAATATGTTGTTCCATCGCTCTGTCGAAATCTGATCTATCGAACTCCTTGTCGAACAAACGACCTGTTGCACTAAGGAACTGTCGGACAATAGACATGTCGAATAACGACCCGGACCCATTTGCACACCGTTACTGAAGTGTTATGCCAATAAATGACAAAAAAACAAATAAACCAAGATAAAAACAAACAAATAATGAAAAAATGAACAAGCCAACGAGCGAGCAAATTAACGAGCAAACGAGCCAACATATGGGTGAATCAAGTGACAGTTGGACAAACGAAAGAATGAATGGGCAATATGATGGACAAATGAATGAATAAATGACTGAATGAATAAAAAAAATGAATGAATGGGCAGCTAGCCGGACGAGCGAACAAACACGGGAGTGTGTGCCGATGAACAGTCGAACGGACATACTAATGACAGAATAAACGATAAAGCGTGTGTGTGTAGTGACAGATGGAAGAACAATCGAATGAGCTAGCGAGCCAGCATCCATGCAGAATGACATACTGACAAAAGTACAAACTAACGAGCATACTACTAGACATTTTCTCCGCTTCATATTATTATATAAAATTACAAATTGTACTAACAAATTCAGGAGCAGGAATCACTATGAAGAACCGTTAATTTTTTTCAAACACATATGGTAAAACTAGCAGACAATTGTCGTCATGTTCTGACGCTATAATAATAATAATAATAATAATAATAATAATAATAATAATAATAATAATAATAATAATAATAATAATAATAATAATAATAATAATAATAATAATAATAATAATAATAATAATAATAATAATAATAATAATAATAATAATAATAATAATAATAATAATAATAATAATAATAATAATAATAATAATAATAATAATAATAATAATAATAATAATAATAATAATAATAATAATAATAATAATAATAATAATAATAATAATAATAATAATAATAATAATAATAATAATAATAATAATAATAATAATAATAATAATAATAATAATAATAATAATAATAATAATAATAATAATAATAATAATAATAATAATAGTAGTAGTAATAGTAGTAGTAATAGTAGTAGTAATAATAGTAATAATAGTAATAATAGTAATAATAGTAATAATAGTAATAATAGTAATAATAGTAATAATAGTAATAATAGTAATCATAGTAATCATAGTAATCATAGTAATCATAGTAATCATAGTAATCATAATAATAATAATTTCCCCTTAATATTATAATAATAATAACTATAACAATAAAAGCAGTAATATTTTCATTTTCACTCCTATCTGAGAGCACTGAAAAAATAATTTAGTATTCTGTTTTTTGCCAAGGTTTTGAATATCTTGGCACAAAGTTAGGAATGAAAACGTTAAACACGGTAACTATGTATAATATACGTGACCACTTACTACCTTTTAAAAGATCTTCCCGGTTATTTATTATGGTTGGCCCACACTATACAGCATTGGGCATAATTCAAATAACACTACCTGCAATATGGGTGATCAAATTGGTTTAATGTTGGTCCAATGTATCCAACGCTGGCCCAGCAACAACCTAGCATCGAACTTCCCTCACTGTGTCTGTCCCCAGGCAGCATGGTGCCGGTCACTATAGGGGTGAACACCCCCCCCCCCCCGTCACATGGAATGGTTTAAGATAGTACCTGCGTCTTTAACGCTGGCCCAGCAACAGCCCAATGATGGCTCAACGTGATGAGTTACTTGCATGATCATGATCATGTGGACATGGTCACCGCCATGCGCCGCTATGCGGGTAGTGCCCTCCTCCCGGCGACAGCACTCCCCCGCTAATGCCGCAAACAGACGTTGTACCAGTATTGTTTTAATGCTGGACCAGCATCGTAGACGATGGACCGACATTAAAGCAACTCTGGGTCAATCTATTGTGTCCGCTAGAAAAGGCAATCCTTGGTTAACATAGGCCTATGTTACAGTCATTTAGATTAGCTGGCTGTTCATTTAACTGCTGTTCAATCAGTGTTTCACTGTTAAACCAGCATAACATAACACTGTGTCAGCGCCTCCTGTTTGTTACTCTCATTCTCAGTGTTCTGTCTCCATGGGGGCAGTGTACGCCCATCGTCTGCTACGCTGGCCAAACATTAAAACAACATTGGCTTACTCTACGCTTTGAGAATGATGGGCACGGTCTTTACCTTTAGAGCGCTGGAATATTTTTGTATGAACCATGAAGACCAAAGGTTTTTTTCAATTTGAAATCTTCATACATATGTCTTAGTTAGCTTTTTCCCTTTCATTTGAATACTTATGTTATAGGTCCACGGCCATTATAAATAGGCCTAGACTTATTTTAGTTCCTTTATTGCGGGGATCGTCAGAAGTCGATCTCTAAGCTGTAATGGTTAATCTAGGAGACTCTGTGGCAAGAGGTGTAGCTCTGGCCGAGATATAGCGGTCAGCGTTGGCCCAACATTCATTCATAATTGGTTTGATGTGTATGATTCTGGACCACACACCAGGCAGAAGCTGCATACTTGCATGCAGTAGCTAGCGAGACCCCCTGATCACTATTTACTGATCTGAGAGTTGTGAATATAATATATGTCTATACAATAACTTTATTAATAGCAGTAAGATAACACTGTTCTCTCACTAGTCTATGGATAACATTGTGCCATGTATAAAATAGTTTTTATCTCGATAATTAGGTACAACCTATTAAGGTCATTCATTGAATGAATATGAATTACTATGTGGGATTAACAGTGTTAAAGGGTGTAAGATGACATCAGCGTCTATGTGGCCAAACTGTTAAGATACCCTAAAATTACTAGGAATACTGTATTTGCCAATTTATCCGTGCTGCTAGAATTATAAAGCTAAGTACGCTAATAATGGATTAGTGAAGTGAATGACATGACTTTATATAATGTAAGGAATACAACAATAGTATCAATCATTGTCCCCGAGAGTTGGGAGAGAATGGGGTAGCGGTGTATGTAGGTGTAGGCCTATATGATATGTATATATATTATTATTACATATTTCATATGTTGTTTTTCGCTAAGGTTTTAAATGTTTCTGCAGAATGCTATGAATGAAAACGTCAAATCATTATTTAGCTGAATGTCTCATGTGGTCCCGTGTGTGCTGTGATACGCCTACATAACACTTCTGTGCAAAGCTAAAAGGCAGTCTTTGCTTACATTACAAGTAAGCAACTTTACAATTAAGCAGATACTGTGCAGAGCCAAAAGGCAATATCTAAGTAAGCAGATACTGCTGTTCCGGCTTTTTCGACTTTGCAGAGCTGTATCTCCAATTATCCAACAAACAAATTTAGCGTAATGCTGATACAATTTCCCCTGTTTATCATAATAACCATAACCATGACAATAATAGTATAAGTTTATAATAATCTTAATTGTAACAATAATAAGAGTAATATTTTAACTTCAATTGCTATCTGATAGTATAACCATATAACCTTCCCAACATATACCTTTCAGAACATAGAAAATTCCGAACATAGACATATGGCCATTAAAACATACTTATTATATTATTTAACCTAATTTACATGGTTGATTTATGCTACCGTGGATAATCCATAGGCAATAATAATAATAATAATAATAATAATAATAATAATAATAATAATAATAATAATAATAATAATAATAATAATAATAATAATAATAATAATAATAATAATAATAATAATAATAATAATAATAATAATAATAATAATAATATAATAATAATAATAATAATAATAATAATAATAATAATAATAATAATAATAATAATAATAATAATAATAATAATAATAATAATAATAATAATAATAATAATAATAATAATAATAATAATAATAATAATAATAATAATAATAATAATAATAAACTTCTATAGCGCCTCTGAGTGATACCAACTCAGATGCGTGACAAACACAATCGTAATCTGACTACCCGGCTCGTGTTCGGACGGACATCTAAATGTCCGGTCGAGGTCACCCCGGGCCGTCACTCGGATGGGTGTTTACATGTATAATATATAAACGAAAGACAGGTTAGTAAACATTCACCCGATGCTGGGTCAACGCCTTGATCTTATCGCAGGACAGCGGAGGTCAAGGGGCAGAGACAAATAGGCCAAGTGAAAATAGCATAACTATTGACCAGAACTGTCACCGGTATGTTTAGTTGGCTTGACGCCAGCCCAGCATCTTAGATGATGGACCGGCATCGTGCCAACCTATGTTGTAAGCTAAATGCAAATGGCATAAAGATTGGGCCAACACTGTTTCCTGTATGATTAGTTGGCTTGATGCCGGCCCAGCATCTCAGATGATGGACCGGAATCGTGCCAACGTATGTCCCAATAATAATGCTATGCCTGTCACTGAGAAGATGAAGGACAGAATGCAGCCATTGAGTTTAGGCGAGATACCTTCATTGATACGTTTAAATAGTTTTTATTCCTGACACTTTTTCTTTTATAATTGCTTCTTTGTTGCATGACTTTCGTCCTCATTTCTTAATTCCTTCCTTCCCTTTCATGTCTTTTGTCAGTATTTCTTTCTTCGTTTATACCTTCCATCTTTCATTCCTATATTTTGACGTAATTTGAATGAATGAATAAAGGAATACATGAATGAATATAGCTTTATAATGAATACGGCCTATGTTGATATGTAGGATCCCTACTTCGCTTGTTTAATGTGGCAGTCGTCCCTACCCTCCCGGACGCGATGACTCTGTGGACGACTGCCTTGTTCTGGTACTTCGGTGCAGTGCGCATAGGGCCGAATCCCATGCGGCCGTGGTACTTTTCCCGCAATTACGATAGAACGCTCAGCGACTGCGGAGGTGCCGCGGGTCGCCCGCTCTGAGTTTAGTTAGACGTGTCGTGCGCGGGGTTGTACGTTGCTATTATCTAATGTCTAGACAAATAAATATGATAAGCAGAAGAGGAGTTTTGTGAGTTAATAAGAACCGTTGATCCGACGGGGAGATGAAGTTTACAATATGATAAAGAGTGTTAGGCAGTTTCTTCCGTCCACCCTTACAATCCCATACTGGAGACCCTAACAAACCCATACTGGTGACCCTGACGACTGATAGAGAACGCAACAGTATTTTCACCAAGACTCAAATCGAAAACTGCTGTTTTCAAGGATAGTTTTATTTAAATATTAAGGGATTTTTTGAAAAAAATCATGAGCGATTTTTTCACTAAGGTACGTGAAAGCTGTAGGTCATATTAATATGCCATTTTTAAACTAGATAGAAAGTGTTATCAGAGGAGAAGTACGTTTTTTACGTCGAAAACGGCGTAATTTTACTATTTTTGGACGAAATTCCACGTGTTTGGCGCTTTTTAACATGGCGACCATGTCGGTTTTTTTAGAAGAACCCTGAAATTTTTCTCATAGACTTAGTCTATATC
This sequence comes from Flabesymbios commensalis, assembly GCA_964017125.1. NCBI lineage: Eukaryota > Metazoa > Annelida > Polychaeta > Terebellida > Flabelligeridae > Flabesymbios > Flabesymbios commensalis. Next base: position 1,237,981 of record OZ024917.1, read on the forward strand.
ATTTTTATAGTAAGAGTTTTTAAAATGCTTTCATCTTATTAATGCCACTGTAGGCGAGTAGGAAGTGGGTGTTTTCGAAAACTCCTTTTTATCGTTGATTGCCATAATTGGGTGACTCGATTTTAAAGTCCATAGACGAAGCCTCATCATTTTTCGATTTTTCAGTAAAAATCGACAAAAAATTATAAAATATCGCTTCGACTCAGATAACCTTTATTAGGATTAGGGCCAAATAAAATTGTTCGCCTAAATGAATGTCAATAAACGGTCCTATTTGGTCTGTTAAATATATTTCCAGGACCGTAGGTCAATATTTTATTATTATTACAATATGTTATTTCAGAGAATGCTGATTGTTATTAATGTATTTGGTAAGTGAGCGCCATATTGGATGCTGGTTCCCCTTGTTTAGCTAATCGCCCGCCGTGGGCAAACACTTGTCCCGCCATAACCGGCATGCACTTGGACAGTGGACCTGTGTCGCCTCATCACATTAGCATAAATTAGGCCGCCATTTTGATTTGGTGTAGCAGACTATTCACGTGTTCAAATTATACACAGCCTAGTCTTAAATGATTTTTTTTGAATACTCATAAATTTTCTTTATTTCAAAACTGTTAAAAAAGAAGAAATGTAAATAAGCAGTTTCGGAAAGGAAAATATAGCACAAGTTGTGCGAGATTTTAATAAAGTCATAGTATAATTTTTTCATGTCGAAACGCCACCTGGTGTTTGGCGTTGCTCCAGCCTACTTTTAGCGCCTTATTTGGGCACGGGGTAGATCATGAATATGCTAATGTGAGGCGAGACGCGGCTGCTGTACACACCGATACATGCACGCTGGCACAGGCACGCAGCAACGAGCTGCCTGCCGCACATGTTAGCAGTAACCGATTGTACACCATACACACACCCACCACAGACAAAATAAACGCAACCGCTACGACGACAGCCGATTTATACGTCAGTCAACGAAACGAAGCGGGCGATTGATTCGGACGTTATTAAGAATGACTCGGTGATGAAAGTGCCATATAAAAAAAAGTGGAATGTTCACCGCAGAAATCATTTTTCAGCGAAATGATATACTATATCATCAATCCGCATAGACTACTGTCAGTCACGTTTTAAAATATTTTTCTATAATAAATGTAGCTGTTTTTTATCGCAGTCACATTTAGCCTATCAGTTTGAGAACGAAATTTTCTCATGATAGTCGATTTCTGAAGAATAAAAACTTATATAAATACAGAAATATTCGACTTGACAGTTGCGCTATTGCGAAACATTGCCAATATTTGCATGTGTTTTTCGACTTGTGTAAATTTTTTTTTTTTTTTTTTTCACCCAGGTCGATTTACTATATACTATTATCATAGCTTAGCATAGCATGTCGTAATTATTTCTGGCATTTTATGTACAATTTTGACCTACAGTTTTCACTAAATAATTATATATGTGTGTGAACAAGTGCAAAGAAATTATGTGCAATTTCAGTGACGAATATTCAAATATCTCAGCAACCCCTGTTTCTCGCAACATGCGACATATCATGGACAATTTCTACAGTCTACATTTCTAAGATTCAACATATACAGACATTTTTTCATCTGGTCTAGACGGCAACGTACAACTAACCCGCGCACGGCACGTCACAAATAGTTGGTATGTGTTAATATGACATACCATTTTAAACACGTTTGAGATAGGCATAGAGCCAATAGGCCCGCTATCTCAAACGCTTTACTAGTTAACTAATTTTACAAACATTTCATAATGTCGACACAACACGATAGTGAAGGCTTCATGTCTACGGCTCTAGAAGGTGAGGGTGCTCGATGCAAAGATAACTGTTATCAGGACAGCAAGGAAAATGAAGTTTGATTCCGAGAGGCAGACAACGAGTATCAACGACTCAAAGAAGATTTTGCTCGAATTGCTCGAAATAGACGCATGAGACATCACTCTAGGAGCGATTTATCTAAGAGTCCTTCACCACGAAGAAGGCAGCCTCCGAGATGTCAAACGAACTTGCCTAAGTTTAAAATAGCTACGTTTTATGCTACGGACGTTGAACTTTGGTTTAACCAGATTGAAACTCAGTTTGACCTTCATCAGATCCACGACGATGACGAGAGATATAGTTTAACCTGCGCAGCACTCTCGAGCGAGGTCGCATCAGACGTGAGAGACATTCTACTTCAGCCTTTCAGATCGCATAAATATGAAAGCCTGAAAACCATTTTGATCGAGCGACGTGGTTTGACAACACCTGAACGAGTCAATTAAGTAATTTCAGGAGAAAGGATGGGTTCAGACATTCCCTCACGCTTCCTAAGGCGTCTACAAAAGACAGCAGGCTTTGGAACGAAAGCAGTTGTTGGAAAGGCAGTCATACGCCAAGCATTCATCCGGCAGATGCCCGCTTCAATCCGCGCTCATTTGGCAACACAACCAGACAGTGCCACACTAGAAAGTTTGGCCATGTTAGCCGACCGGGCACTTGCCTCCGAAGCAAACGTAGAAGAGAGTAAGCCGGGGGTTGCGGAGATAAAAGTTGACGAAACCACTAAGTTAGTTGGTTTGCTTGAGGACTTATCAAAGAGACTCAAAAAGTTAGAAACCGCGACTGCAGCCGAGAAGAGGAGAAATCAAGGACGTGGACGTGTAAATAACCACAATACTCCTAGGCCTACATTTATTCCCAATGTACAGGCCACAGAGTTTGTTCCTAACAAACCTGGTAATTATAATAATGTACAGCAAAAAGCTCGCCCTTTCGTTCCGCCGCCGAATGTACAGCAAAATAATGCCGCTAAAGCAATAGATACGGCTAATGCACCTGTCTGCTATTTTCACCAGACTTTCGGTGACAAGGCACGCACGTGCAGGAGCCCCTGCGCATTTTCTTTAAACTGCTAAGCCAGAGCAAGGTTGCGACTCTTGCATCTGGCGGTATAACTTAGACGACGCGACATGACTTCGCGGAAGCTACTTCTCCCAAGTTATTTCACTCTAAGTTATTGTATGTCGCTGACAAAAGACATAAATGTGAGTACTTGATTGACACAGGCGCAGCTGTCAGCGTTTTGCTGAAATCTTGCGCTAACAGGATTTTGGACGCAGACTGCCTCCCCCTGGTGGCAGCAAATAACACTACTATAAATCTATAAATACATACGGCAACTGTAAACGCGTCGTCGATGTCGGCTTAAAGCGCTAATATCCGTGGACATTTATAGTAGCGGATGTGAAGCAACCCATAATCGGGGCTGACTTTCTGATTCATTATAATTTACTCGTAGATTTGAGAAGTCGATGTCTTCGGAACATGAGAACAGGTCTAGCTATTGCCGCTTCACTGTCATGATTAGACCACTGTCGTTGAACAGAGTAGACACTGTTCAGAATGAGTATACTAAACTTCTCGGTCAGTTCCCGGAACTGACTCGCCCTACGACAAAGGGTGAGACCGTTAAACACGGTATAACGCACAAAATAAGCACCAAAGGACACCCAGTGTTCGCGCGCCCACGACGATTGGCACCCGATAAGCTTTTTACCGCAAAACGTGAGTTCGATGAAATGATAAAATTAGGGGTCATTGAACCTAGTGACAGTGAGTGGTCCTCAACGCTTCACATGGTACCAAAGAAAAATGGCGATTGGAGACCATGTGGGGACTACCGCAGCTTAAACGCTCAGACTGTACCTGACCGTTATCCGATTCCACATATCCGAGATTTGACGCAGCGTTTAGCCGGCTCGCAGATTTTTTCAAAGATCGATTTGGTTAGAGCATATTACCAAATTCCGGTGTAACCGTTTGATGTACATAAGACAGCCGTTACTACACCTTTTGGTTTATTTAATTTTACTAGAACATCGTTTGGTCTACGAAATTACGGTCAAACGTTTCAGCGTTTTATAGACCACGTTACACGCAGACTTGATTTTGTTTTTGTATATTTGGATGACCTACTGGTGACCAGCCCAGATCATAAAACGCATAAAAAACATCTACTAATTCTTTTTGCCCGACTAGCCGAATACGGAATAATAATTGGTCCTGAGAAGTGTCAGTTCGGTACAACTGAATTAAGTTTTTTACGCCACCACATTTGCGCCGAAGGAATTTCGCCGTTACCCAGCGCCGTTGACTCAATCGTAAATTTCGTAAAGCCTGAAAAGCAACGAGCACTGCATAGATATTTGGGAATGGTAAATTATTACCATCGTTTCATACCGCAATGCGCTGCGAAGTTGACACCACTAAATAATTTATTGACAGCTGCCAACGAAGGCCATACAAGACTGTCACCGAAGTCAAATTTCGACTTGAAGTGGGATCAAAATGCAGAGTCAGCATTTACAAACAAATATTGGCAAACGCTACTCTTCTGGTACACCCAGACCCTATGGCTCAGATAAACATCACGTGTGACGCTAGTGATGTCGCCGTCGGTGGCGTGTTGCAGCAGTATTTGAATGGTATGTGGCAGCCACTTCCGTTTTTCAGCAAGAAGCTGAACCAAGCAGAGACACGTTATAGCGCGTTCGACCGTGAGCTTTTGGCAGTATATGCCACCATTAAATATTTTAGACATAATTTAGAAGGACGAAATTTTTTCGTAAATACGATCATAAACCGTTGACGTTTGTAATGTCATCCGTCACTGAACGCGCGTCCCTACGACAAACACGACATTTAGCTTTCATCGCTGAATTTACAACCGACATTAGATATGTTAAAGGTGAGACAAATTTTGTCGCCGATGCGCTGTCACGACCATCAGTGTCCGCGATAGATGATGGACCAGTGATAAACTATAAGGAGTTAAGTATCGACCAAGCTAAGGACGCGGAATTCACGAGATTGAGACACTCGACTACATCCACTATGAATTTCAAACTACTCAAATCATTCGATAATCAATTGATCTGGTGTGATGTGTCCACGGGACATAACCGGCCGTATCTTACCACGAAATTTCGCCGAAAAGTTTTTTTAAGCTCACACGGTTTAGGCCACCCATCTCATAGAGCTACAAAACCTTTGATTAATACACGATTTGTTTGGCATGGCATGAATATTGACATTGCTAGATGGTGTCGTTCCTGTAAGGGTTGCCAGACTGCCAAAGTTTCACGTCACACCACACCAGTTTTTGGAAAGTTCACTGAACCTACCGAGCGATTTGATCATGTCAACATTGATATAGTCGGACCTTTACCCTATAGTCCAGTTGTCAAATGGCATTTTTTTACTCAAGCGTGTTTCGCGGTATGGACGATGTTTTATGATTGATTCTGGTTCAAAGGGATGTCCTGAGCAGGAATCAGCCGGGTGCCACTTTGGCACCCTTGGGCGGAATTTTTTAAGGGCAAAAACAAAATGGCCGCCAAATATTTCAAGGACAAATATGATTTTTCAACAAATGAAGCAAGGAGCAAGTGTAATACCTCATTTTCATGTGATTTTGACTGGGCAATCCATTTCTTGTATTATTTCGATGACTCAAGGTCATCTTCAAGGTCAAAAAGACAATTTCAAGGTCAAATAAGCAAAAATACAATTTTTACCAAATAAAGATAGATGTGTAATACCTCTTTTACATGGGATTTTAGCTGAAAATGAATCTATGGTATAATTTTGTTGATCCAAGGTTAGCTTCAAGGTCGAAAGTCCTTTCCAAGGTCAAAAACAAAATGGTTGCCAGATATTTCAAGGTCAAATATGATTTTTCAACAAATGAAGCTAGGAACAAATGTAATACCTCATCTTCATGTGATTTTGACCGGGCAATTCATTTCTTGTATTATTTGCATGATTCAAGGTCATCTTCAAGGTCAAAAGGTCAAATATCAAAGTCAAATTTACCGTTTTTAACAAATAAAGCTAGGAACATGTGTAATACCTCATGCAATTTTGACTGGGCATTCCATATCTGATATCATTTTGATTATTCAAGGTCATCTTCAAGGTCAAAGGGGTCAATTTCAAGGTGAAGTAAGAGAAAATATCATTTTTAACAAATAAAGCTAGGAATGTGTGTAATACCTCTTTTTATGGGATTTTGATTGACAAATCCAATTATAGTATTATTTGATTGATTAAAGGTTATCTTCAAGATCAATTTCAATTAAAGGTCATCAAAATTCAATTAACAAACATAAATAGCGAAAAGTGTTGTACGTCTTTTTAGTGTAATATTGACAAATAATCCATTTCTGCTACTATTTTTATAATTAAAGGTCATTTTCAAGGTCAGTGTGTCAATTTCAAGGTCAGGTAAGCGAAAATATGATTTTCAACAATTAAGCTAGGACAATATCTTTCTGGTATGATTTTGGTTATTTGAGGTGATCCTCTGGGTCAAATGTAAATATCAAGGTCAAATATTATTTTAACGTAATATTCTACATATTAGAGCACACATAATAAATTGTCTTGGTGTATCTTTAACCGGATAATCTAATTCTAGTAGGGTTTTAATGAATAAACATCATCAGAGTGAAATGATCAGACAAATAGAAGGCATCAAAGGGTCACGGAGAGGCGTCAAATAGCGACGAAAAAGCATAAAAGATCAATGGAGAGGCGGTAAAAGGTGACAGAGAGGCGGTAAAAGACAATGGGGAGGCATTAAAGGATGTCGACGAGCTGTTAAAAAGGCGCCCCAGAGGCGCTAAAGAGCGAGTAGAAAGGGTTAAAAAAAAAAATGAGTAGTCATTAAAGGGCAATGAGGAGGCATTGAAGGGCAATGAGGAGGCGGTGAATGGCAACGAGGATGCGTTAAGGGGCAAAAATGGGGCGTTAAAGAGCGACAAGATGCATTAAAAGGTGGCGGGGTAGCATGAAAGGGCTATGGAACGGTGACAAGGAAGTACGTTAACGGGTGATGGGGCGGTGCTAATGGTTGATGGATAGGTGTCTAAGTGCAATGAGAAGGCATTAAAAAAGACAGAGAATCGTTAAAGGGCAATGGAGAAGCGTTAAATGGTGACGGAGAGACGTCAAAGAGCGATGGAAAGGTGTTAAAGGCCGAAAAAGTGTTAAAAGTGATGTAGATGCATTAAACTTTGATGGAGAGGCGCTAATAGGCGCTGCAGATGCGTTAAATGGCGATGCGAATGTGGTAAAGGGCGATGGTAAGGCATTAAATGATGATGGGAAAGTTTTAAATGGCGATGGGAAGGCGGTAATGGGTGATGAGGAGTCGTTAAAGGGCGACCATGAAACGTTAAACGACTATGGAAAAGCGCTGAAGGGCAATGGGGAGGAGTTGAAGTGTGCTGGATAAGCGTGTGAGGGTGAGTAGAAAGTGTTAAAACAACGGAGCATTGCTAAAGGGCGACAGAGAAGCGTTAAATGGTGACTGAGACGTCAAAGGGCATTGGAAAAGTAATAAAGGTTGATGGAGATGCATTAAAGGGTGATGGAGAGATGCTAACAGGCGCTGCAGATGAGTTAAATGGCGATGGGAAGGCTTTATGGGGTGTTGGTGTGTGGCATGAAAGGGTTATTGAATGGCGTTAGAGGGTGACGAGGAAGCATTAAATGACAGGTGATGCGGTGGTGCTAAAGGGTGATGGATATGTGTTTTAGGGCGATAAGAAGGCGTTAAAGATATCGGGGAATCGCTAAAGGGCAACTGAGAAAAATTAAATTATGACAGAGAGATGTCAAAGAGTGACAGAAAGGCGTCAAAGGGCCAAGAAAAAGTGTTAAAGGTTATGGAGATGAACTAAAAGGTTGATGGAGAGGCGTTAAAAAGGTGCTGCAGATGCGTTAAATGGTGATGCTAAAGGGTTAAAGGGCGATGAAGAGTAAATGGTGATGGAGAGGCATTAAATGGTGATGGGAAGCCAGTAAAGGGCGATGGGGAGGCGTTAAATTTCACCGAACAAGCGTTAAAGGGTGACGGAAAGGCATTAAAGGACGAAGAAAAAATATAAAGGTAGATCCAAAAGCATTGAAGGGCAATGAGAGACGATTAATGGCGATGGGGAGGCGTCGAAGGACCATGGGGAGGCGTTAAAGATTGATGGTAAAGCTTTAAAATGTGACGGAGAGTTAAATTAAAGAGCAATGGAGAAGCGTTCAGTGTGAAGAAGAGGCATTAAAGGGCAAAAGAAAGGCCTTCAATTGCAAAGAAGAGGCATTAAACTAAAAGCTATGAAGACGCAGTATTGTCTCCCTTTAGTGCCTCTCCATAGCTCCATAATGCCTCTCTCTCACCTTATAAGGCCCTAGGTGGCTCTGTAACGCCTCCTGTGGCCCATTAACGCCTCCTCATTTCTCTATAATATGCCTCCTCATTGCCCTTTAATGCCTTTTCATTGTCCTTTATCGCCTTCTCATTGCCCTTTAATACCTCCTCATCGACCGTTAGAACTTTTCCATCACTCTTTAACACATCTCTGTTAATTGCCATTCAATGCCTTCGAGTCGATGTGCTTATACGCTAAAACATATATTTGAGGATGACTTTAAATCACCAAAGTAATAGGAAAAAGTCATTTTTCGCTCAAAATCCCACAAAAAAAAAGTTTTTTACACATGTTCTAGCTGTATTTGTTAAAAATCATATTCTCCTTTACATGACCGTGAAATTGACATTTTGACCTTAAAGATGAACTTTTATCATCAAAATAGTATCAAGAATAGATTATTCAGTAAAAAATCACGTCAAAAAGACAAAATAATACCATAAATGGATTTTTCAGACAAAATCACATGAAAAAGAGGTATTACACATGTTCCTAGCTTGATTTGTTAAAAATGGTAATTTTGCTTATTTGACCTTGAAATTGACTTTTTGACCTTGAAAATGACCTTGAGTCATGAAAATAATACAAGAAATGGATTGCCCGGTCAAAATCACACGAAAAGGAGGTATTACACTTGTTCCTGGCTTCATTTGTTGAACAATCATAGTTGACCTTGAGATATCTGGCGGCCATTTTGTTTTTGACCTTGGCAATGCCCTTTCGGCCTTAAAGATGACCTGGGATCACCAAAATAATACCATAAATGGATTTTTCAGACAAACTCCAACGAAAAAGAGGTATTACACATGTTCCTAGCTTTATTTGTTAAAAAGGGTATTTTTGCTTATTTGACCTTGAAATTGACGTTTTGACCTTGAATATGACTTTATATCTTAAAAATAATACAAGAAATGGATTGCCCAGTCAAAATCACATGAAAATGAGGTATTACACTTGTTCCTAGCTTCATTTGTTGAAAAAAACATATTTGACCTTGAAATATCTGGCGGCCATTTTGTTTTTGCCCTTAAAAAATTCCGCCCAAGGGTACCAAAGTGGCACCCGGCTGATTTCTGCTCGGGACACCCCATAGTATCAGAATCAATCATGAAACATCGTCCATACCGCGAAACACGCTTTAGTCAAAATCCACTGGACTACTACGCTAATGGCTTTAGATATCTACTGACTTGCGTCGATCGTTTTACACGTTGGCCGGAAGCCATACCTATTGTAGATATTCGGGCCGAAACGGTCGCGGATGCTTTCTTCAGCGGGTGGATAGCACGTTATGGTACTCCAGCCACTATCACCACAGATAGGGGCGCTCAGTTCGAGTCCAAATTGTGGGATAATTTATGTAATCAATTCGGGATTATACGGAATCGTACCACGAGTTATCACCCCCAGTCGAATGGCATGGTCTAATGTTTCCACCGTCAATTAAAAGCCGCCATTACGGCGCACAAATCACCGAACCCGTGGACTATTACTCTACCCGCTGTACTTTTAGGAGTTCGTTCCGCAGTTAAGGAGAGACTAGGCAGGTCGGCTGCTGAGATGATATACTGGACAACACTTAGACTCCCAGGAGAGTTTACGAAACAGTACACCGTCGACGCTAACACTGATTTGGAGAACTACTCAGCAAGCTACGTGTAGCCATGTCGCGTCTCCGTCTATGTCCGCCATGTGACACACAACAGAATAACATTTTCCAATACAAGGAAATAGCAACAAGCACACATGTATTCTTGCCCTGAATCGCAATTGCGCCGCCTCTGACCGCCCCTTATGACGGACCATATAAGGTTGTCGTGAAGAGTGGCAGAGTCATGAAAATCCTGATGAAAGGCAAGGTTGAGACGGTCTCCTTAGATCGAGTTAAACCCGCACATCTCGAGTGCGCGCCTATGACAGGTACGAAAACACAGCGTACTACGCCAAACAGACAACAGAGCTCGAAGACTACCAGGATCTCTAGTAGGAATCCACAGGATCCACCTAGACCTAGTTGTGCGAACACTCAGACGTCCAACAGGACGAGTGTTAAAAAGACAAAGTCGACGGCAGTCAGAAGCAGTACAAAATTGGCCACGGTCCCACAGCAACTAGATGATAAAGTTAAATTGTCTAACAAAGACTTATATAGTGCCGCATTCGTGAGCCCCCGCCGTATCCCGCGCTAACGGGAACGGCGGCGGTTTGCGTACGTATTCCCGCATACCTTTACATCTACGGGGTAAAACCCCGGGTGCAGCTGATGCCGTGATCGACTCGAATAAAAGAAATCGTTCGAATATCGGTAATCGCGACAAAATTTCGACGGATGCAACTGTGAGAAAAACTAGAGTAGGATGAGTTCGTGCAGATGGTCCATGCCATAGTGGCGCCTAACGACGTCTATGGCGGGCCCAACCGCATGTACCGTAATAATAATGTTTTTAAATTGTAAATGAATGCGCCAGGCCTGGCAACATTGTGTAAAATATGTAAATTGTAATTACATTTTTCAGCAAGATAATTGCTAAATTATAATGGAAATGTTAAACAAATAAATCGGTTGGTCGCAGCTAGCAGCATATGACATACGTAAATATAGGACAGTTGGTGTTACGAGGATAGGACAATTGGTGTTAAGAGGATGGGACAATGTTTTCATTACTGATGCTGCGACGTCAACCACCCACGCTGTAATAACAATAACCACCCACGCTGTAATTTTTCACACCCTGGTTAGTTATAAGAGGTTAAGTTATATACAACCCCCGCTACTTGCATGAAGCAGTCTCCTACACGTCAGTTGGGTCCTACGTTATAACTAACCCGGGGGTAATGTAGGATCCCTACTTCGCTTGTTTAATGTGGATGCGATGAGTCTGTGGACGACTGCCTCGTTTTGGTACTTCGGTGCCGTGCGCATAGGGCCGAATCCCATGCGGCCGGGGTACTTTTCCCGCACTTACGAAAGAACGCTCAGCGACTGCGGACGTGCTGCGGGTCGCCCGCTCTGAGTTTAGTTAGACGTGTCGTGCGCGGGGTTGTACGTTGCTGTTATCTAATGTCTAGACAAATAAACATGATAAGCAGAAGGGGAGTTTTGTGAGTTAATCAGAACCGTTGATCCGACGGGGAGATGAAGTTTACGATATGATGGAGAGTGTTAGGCGGTTTCTCCCGTCCACCCTTACAATCCCATACTGGAGACCCTAACAAACCCATAGATATGCTAAGCTTGTCCAGAATACCATCCAGAAGATAGGGATATGAATCAGATGTCTCTCCAAACACAATATTCTAAATTGGTGCACAGGCCATCTGCACGGTACCTCTCGGTCACTGGGGCTGCTCACAATAATGACTATTTTTTTTGAAGAGCGGGATCTGGCGTGACAGACGCAGCGTTTATCTACCACACGAGGGCCCCACCCTGATTTAATTTGAAGCATTTAGGTATTGCAATGCAAATATGCTACTATCATATTTAAAGGAATAAAATGTGCCCTTTTATATCAAGGCTGTTCTCCTCTCGAGTAAATTACGGGCAATAAAAGGAGCGGTTACATTATACGTTAATGCTGGTAACAAATTACATTTTTTTTCTGTGACCCTATAATATAACCAGTTACATTATGCGCCTGGTTACATTATACGGTTCTACACACCTCCATTACTATTTTTATGTGGTTAAAATATATTAGTTAGGTGGGTACTGGGTTAGTTGTAATTTGTACACAATTCATTTTTTATCGACCTATTTCACAGTTTCCATTGTACTTTCACATACTTTCTCATCTATATCAGTAAGTGCTTCAAGTAGAGCTTCAAATCACACCAGTTTGTATTCTCATGTATTGTACATGTACTTGTAGGTGCTTCATGCTGCAATTTAAGCCGCACTGGTTCTGATGAAACATATCAAAGAGATGGTGAAAAGAGAAGAGGCATAGGGGGATTGTTCAGGTCTTCAATGCACAAAGGTACAAACAGACACTGCATACCATGTTTCCTGCAGTCTAATATATATTCTACATCACTAAATCTCACATATTATTTACAATGCTATTGTATAGATTATCTACGTTTTGAACAAAAAATCCTTAGTCGTGTAAGTGTTTATCAAAATAAAGTGTTGATTTATAGACGGAAATGATTATCCTTTTTGAAGTCCATATAAACGAAACGTTGCTAATTTGATAGGAGTTAGAATAGTTAATAATACAGTTAGTCCCATAGGTGCAATTTTTATTCTATAAGTCCTATTAGCGACTTTTATTGTTTCATTGTGCAAAACTTCACAATTTCCAATCTTTTTTTAAATGTTAATTTCAGTGCACTCTCATCTTTCTGTAATTTTTAATTCTTCAGTATTGTAGTTGTTTACAATAACATGGGCACACGAGCATGTGTGAGTATGAGACTATGAAAATACGAAAGTATGTACGTGCACTAGTGCAAAGCAATGTAAATTTAACAGAGGGGGGGGTGAGAAATCATGAATGTTGCAGTGGGTAAGAGTTCGAAAGAGTAAAGACACAAAAATGCAATTTGAATGTGTGAAAAAACTATATGCAAAAGGGTGATGCAAAATTTCTAGATTATTATAAAAATGATGAAAAGGGGAGACGTGTCTAATAAAATGCCATACAAATTTTATGACATAGATAAATGCAGCCTGATGTTTCAAACTTTTTAATAATGATAACACTAGAATGACTGGATTTTTATTCTGCGATCCCCATAAACAAAAATTTACTGATTAAATACTTTTAGCATTAACGTCTGGCTGAACATAGGCAAATAGATCTGAACTAGTAATTTGTGTCAATGATATAATTTTTAACGAATTATTCGCTTATCATTTTTTGTTTACATTTAGTTAATTACACTATTATGTGACTATAATGTATATTAATTATATTCGTGAATATTTTGATGTATATGGTTGTTGACAGAAAAGACGAAGAAAAAGAAGAAACATGATATAGAAGATATAATGCAGCAGATGGGAAAGATGAAGGAAGATTTACGCATGTCAAACCGTCGCACAGAAGGGGAATTTCAAAAGGTGCAAAAAAATATAGATGACTTGCGTTATCTAGATAAAAAAAAACAAGTTAAACTTGAGCATTTACAAAATACACTGTCAACGCAAGATGAAAGAATGCTTGAAAACCATACAAAATTTCAAACGTAATAAAAAAGCTCAGCAATAAAATAGACCGCCAAGAACAAACATATAGCATCAGTCAATGTGACATGAAAGAAGAGGTGAAACGTATTAAATCAACCCTTGATAGACAGAATAATTCTTTTTACAAATTACATAAAACACTGTCACAGACAGATTTACTTGCAATTAATAGGGATGATGAACAACATGGGGCTACAGATACATGCAATAGCACAACATCTGATGACGAAAGCATGAGCAATGTTGATATATGTACAGGCAATTGTAGAAGAAGAAGTACAGGTAACATTCCACCATTAAGTGTCTTCCCCAATGTGGAATATCAATCTGCTGCCGACTGTGACAGACATGAATGAATAAAGAATAATACACCCGATCATGGTTTGGTGATGAGCAGCAATGGTTCTGGTTCTGGTGATCATGAAAGGGCATTTCTGGCACATACCCCTCACAGAAAAACAAATGATACCAAATACAGCATAATGTCGCCAGCAGATCAACAAAAGGTGAGAGAAAAACATTCCACAGGCAAATCAGGAAAGAAAATGAATGGCACTTCGACATCCCAGAATAGGACACCACAGTCTAAAGCGGGATTAAACAAAGGAAGTGATAACACTATTGATCTAAAAACTCAGCATGATGCTTCACGGAAAATGAATACAGCAGAAGATGGCACAGAAACGAAAAGAGATAAATACAATTCAGAAAAAATCTCTAAAGAACACACTGATGTAAACCGTTCCGACAATAGGAAGCTTAAGGACAACATTAATTTGCAGGGAAAGAATATAAATGTTCCTGGAAAGCCATATTCTGAATATTATCATAGCAAGGGCATGTCTACTATTGATATTGCTAAACCACATGTACCAGCACATGACAAAACAACTATTAAACAGTCAAATTTGCCAGATGAAAGCACTGAATTACACTATGAAGAGAGTAAAAAGGCTAAATATAGAGCACCAACACGTAATAATTGCTCAACCAGGGACCTGTCTTTGAGTGGTAAAATTGATGGTTTACCCAAATCTCCCACATCAACAATAAAAAAAGAAATTAAAAAGGATGTGAAGTCACCACCACAACGAGAGATTGGGTCATCAAAGGAATTAATAGACGAAAACAATAAGCTACCAAGTACAAGGCATTCAAATATGAAGAAAGACATGCAGAATAAAAAGAACGCAGATGAGGGCATTGAAGAGTTAAAGCAAAAGTGTACTGATGCTAAGAGTAAGAGGGGCAATGGTAAAGAGAAAAGCTGTCCAATTGCATCGCAGTCCACAAAACCCTGTCCGCATACAATCACCACAAGTACAGGACAACAAAATACAGCTCTAAATACTGAATCTGTCAAAGACATCCCAAAACAAGATATAAATACAAAAAGGCGAAATATAACAGATAGCGTTCAACGAGGTACACATCTAAAAATTCAACAAGACAAAACTCTGAGAATACAACATAAGAATGTCTCTGCTCAACAAGCTACAACTCTAAAGAAAGATCCAAGAAAAGAAATCGCTCAACAAAAAACAACTCTAAAAGACGATCCTATGAAAGAAATCACTCAACAAGAAACAGCTCTAAAAGACGATCCTATAAATGACGCCACTCAACAAGATAAAACTCCAAGTGAAGGTCATATAAAAGAAAACACCCAACAATATACAACTCCAAGTGAAGGTCCTATAGAAGAAATCACTCAACAAGATGCATATCTGTTATATGATCATATGAAAGAAATCACTCAACAAGATACAACTCCAAGTGAAGGTTATATAGAAGAAATTACTCAACAAGATACAGCTCCAAGTGAAGGTCACATAGAAGAAATTACTCAACAAGATAAAGCTCCAAGTGAAGGTTATATAGAAGAAATCACTCAAGATACAACTCCAAAAGAAGGTTATATAGAAGAAATCACTCAAGATACAACTTTTAAAGCTCAACAAGATACAACTCTAAACGATGAGCCTATTAGGGACATAATTCACGAAGAAACAACTCTAAGTGAAGGTCCTGTGAAAGACATCAATCAACAAGATACCACTTCGAAAGAAGGTTTTGTAAGAGACATCGCTCAACAAGAAACAACTCTAAAAGATACAACTCTAGTAAAAGACATCACTCAACAATATACAACTGTATATCAAGAACCTATAAAAAACATTCCAAAACAAGAAACAACTCTAAAAGACAATCTTATAAAAGACATTTCTCCACGAAATACAACTCCAAGTGACACAACTCCAAAAGAAGGTCCTATGAAAGACATCATTCAACAAGATATAATTTTAGGTAGGGAACCTGTAAGAGCCACACTACCACAAGAAAGTCATTTAATAACCACTGCTCAACATTATACAACTCCGAAAGAAGGTGGTGTAATAGACAAGTCTCAACAAGATACAACAACTAGAAGAGACGACGTCCAGCAATATAAACCAATATTTGACTTCACTAAATTCGATGCAAAGAAATGCAATCAACCTGAATATCAAACGACAGACATGCACAATCTAAAATTAAGCTTAGAGGAAGAAAAAGAAGGGGGATACGAAAAACTGAAAAACGAGAGACCGGGTGAAAATATTGAAGTTGTACGTAGGCCGCCTAAGCCTCTTCCTAAACCTAAGCCACATATATATTCCAAGATATTGATGAAATATACACCACAAGAAACCATGGACACTAAGTCTGCCAATGAAAGTGTCACAACTAGTAGGCCTAAGAGCAAAGGGACAGTAAAAGACAGAATTATTTTTTTTAATAAATTGTAATTTATTCAGATATGTAAGACTGCTAGCCGATGGTGCTTCGGAGTTAAGCTATAAGCACTATAACAAGTAAGAACAAACAAACTATTGGGTTTTTTTTGAAACACGAAACATGTGTAGGCTTTCGTGTTATTTTGTGATGATTGCATGTTGTTTTGGTCACAGCATAGCCAAATTATTTAGAAATATTGTTAGAAACATCTATGGCAATAAAAGAAGTTGGTAACACCGAGATAGAAACACTCAATATAGTTCAGGTGGGTGGTTCGATCTCTAGAGCGGTCGGTAATAGAGCAAGTTCTTTAGAGGATGGATACACTTATATTAACGTGTAGCTTTTAAGTGATGAATTGTTTGTATTTCACGTTTATTTAAAACTGTGTCGATACCTTTACACTGTATGTTTCCATTAGAAGTTTACTCTTTCCAGTCTTGCCTCTTGTTATCATGAAAGAAATAAGTTTACTAACTTCTAAAATATATTAAATATTCAATTATAGATAATTGATTCTAAAAATGTTAGGCCTGTTCGTCATTCCAATTTTCGTAATTGTAAGTTTAGCTAGAGGCCTAAGCGTGACTATCAAAAACAAACACAATCATAATGTAACAACAACAACAACAACAACAACAACAACAACAACAACAAGAATAACAATAATAATAATAGTAATAAGAATTGGCAAGTAGCCTATCAAATAACTTTATATAAACATGTATTTCATTACTGACACAGCTTATTACGAATTTATTACCAATTATATTGTTCTCGGAAACATATTTTATATTTGTGCCTGGTACCTTAATAAAATGTTACATTCTAATTCCCAATGATATTTATGTATTACATTTAGCAGCTGATTCGTTATTACTTTTTGTACAGTGCAACGTCAGTGACATATTAAAACGGATAATTCACTGTCATGAAATGATGAAGTACATACTTTGTATAAAACGTTTCCTGAACCATTCAATGTTAGATTGTGGGGACATACCCCACTATTTCTTGATATATTTTGATGAATTTCATTTATTGCCCTGCATGTTGGTAAAGACAAATTTGTGGACACAAAAAATGACCTGGGGCTCTTTCCGGTATTCGTGAGCGTGTGTTTTTAAGACGAGAAATCAAGATAATTTTCAACCACTTCAAGTTGTGGATTGTGTCAGTGAGACACAACTTAAAGTAGGTGATTTTTTTGTATTCTTAAGGAGCACTTTTATGCATCTGTTTACTGTCTTTCTCAACGTCCGCCGCTGCAGTTTTTTAATAGTGACATGTCTAAAAGTTCTGCTTGTGTTACCTGATGCAAAGATTATTCAAAAATAACCGGTGACAAAATATTTTCCTCATGAAATGTTGCTCATTCTCTTGAAAATATTGCATACAAAACGTCCAGTGTTTACCACGATAAATCTCCCTACATAACATCAAAATGGGCGACTGCATACAGAAGCTCACAACATATTCTGTTTGATGTAGGCCTATGTTCTAGTTCTATGTTCTAATTTTATGTTTTCGCTAATTCGCCCATGTCTGTGTGATCATAGCTTTCTCTATTTCACAACGATAAATACATTTTCATACCATTGAGATGTGAAAAGCGTATCGATAAGTTATTAGGCAGTGTCATGTTGACAGGACAAGCTCTAGGTTTACGCAAAGTGTTTTCCGGCTTGATTGATAGTACCTTCCACACAACCCTGTCAACGTGCCTTTATCAAAATGTAGATATTTAATGTGTGAAACTATCATGTCAAAAGGGAGATTCTTGTCATTCAAGCTCTGGTGAATTCCTCCTCTGATAACTGACCTGATAGCAGGACATTACTTAAATTCAATTTCACTACACCACAACAATTTTTTTACTAAAACACAATTATTTACATATATGCCTAATTATAATTTTGCAAGTTCATAAATGTTTAGACTTAGGCCTACGTCTAGCGCTACAACATGAGTGACACCCATGCCGCTCCTGGCGAGATCGCAATCGCGACGGCGGCTGTCCCTATATGTTAGGAGTGGGTGTTTCCCGGCTCCGTACGGCGTTCAAAAAGACGTCCCAATCCGCGAGCCTGAGGTTGCTGAAATGTTCTATAACCGTGTAAATAATTCTACTCGTGGCCGCGATGTGGCATCCCAGCAAACATTAGACTTTGGCCCAACGTTGGTTCACTGCTGGCCGACCATCTACGATGTTGGCCCAACAGTAAACCAACGTTGGCCAAACGTCTCATGTTTGCTGGCATGTTGCTTTGCAAATGGTGTGTAAAAATGAGTAAACCAGGGCTACTAATTACATAGTCTGTATTTACCCCCAGCACTGTTTTTGGTTGATTGGATGGATTTTGAGATGGCCCACTTCCATCGAATGACGTCAAGGGTTCATAATATATAGTGCACCATATAGTACCACAATCATGATTGAACACTCGAAGCCTTTGAACAATTTGGAGCAATTTAAATGCACAGCCACGATAAGGAATACTTGGCCCGGTCTGGGTTAGAACCTGTTATCTAGGTTACAAGACACAACCGAATGCAATAAGCCATTTGGATTTTCCACTGCTCTAGGGGGATTCAGTGAAAAATGTGACATATCATAATTTCCATTTTGTTCAGTATTTGCTACTAATTTTGTCATTTTTAACGTCTAATATTCAAAGTAATATAAGTTTTCATCAAACCGCAATACTTTGCAAACCTCTTAGTAATCGTCTCATGGATATGTCATGATACGGCATTGGGATCAAGTCATTGAACTGTCGAAGGTCACGTCACCGTGTTAACCCTTAAAGACCAAAGTTTTTTATAAATTTGAAATCATTATAAATGTTTTAGTTACCTCTTTCCGCTCAATTTGAATATGTTATGAGTCTCAGGCCATTATAGTTGTTATTCTTTCAGCGCGGGGATCGACTTTTGACGTCAGAATCTGACGTCAAAAGTCAATCCCCGCGCCGGAAGGGTTAAAAAACATTTATATACGCCTCTAGTAGTACAACGGTTAAGTTCCATAGTGGTAGTAATACAAATCAAAAGTCAGCTCCAGTGTATTCCTTCCATGTGTATGGCGAACAAATGGGGCTTGATGCCAATTGAAACTGGGCGAGGAGAACCTCCTGATCATGATGTGGAGACACAGGATTACAAAGTTAGCTGAGGTGGTCTGAGGCCGTGCACGCTACCTCTTGATCACGTAGGTTCCCCACAATAGGCCTATTGAATCGTTGTGAGTGAGCGAAGAAGATATATTTTGTTTATATACAAAGTGACAGTCTGAATACCAGGGCTGGGACTAGCCCGAAAGCTCCGACGTGACAGCCGTGTAGATTTAACCAAAACACCACGCCCTCAACTCAACTTCTGCACACGTTCATTTGTTGAGACAAAGTGTGTTCATTCGCGACACACCAGGCTAATATGGTCGGTGAATGTGGATGTAAAAACTATATTTCCATATTCATATTCACTAGATGTCGCAACAATCGCCTGTGTTAAATCGTCTTTCATATTCATATTCACTAGATGTCGCAACAATCGGCTATATTCATATTCACTAGATGTCGCAACAATCGGCTGTGTTGAATCGTCTTTATCGCGCTCCCTCTATAATTTTCACCCATAGATTGTGTCAGATATATTTAAATTAGATTTGCCGTCTTCATTACGTACAGTTAACATAAATTGGTCTTATTGTGGGCCCACCAGCACGGTTTACATTCCAAGGCAATGGGTCTTCGTGATGTTAAAATAGAATATGTGATGACCCAGCCCATTTAACATCAAGTAGAAGTTTATATTTTTCTGGTATCCTCGATCTGATAGACCTAATTCAATTTTAGAATCTATTTTCTCTGAAATTTAAATATTTGTTGTCACACCAACGCGATTACCCGCGCGCCGTCGCGCGCTACGTCACGTCGGTTTATGAAGCACACGACTGTCGATGTGGTAATTTTCATGTGTTTAAATTTTCGCGAATTTCTGATTTTGGGACTATGCACGAAGTTTAGAATTCGCGAATTTTCATTTTTCTTCAGTAGCGCTATTATTAATAATTTTCACGAGATTCTTGAATTCGCGAAATTTTTCCTCCTCCCAAAATTCGTTAAAATTAAATCCTCGCCAATATTACCAGATGTACAGTATCTGATCATTGCCGACACATACCAGCGCGACGACGTACGCGAGCGCGATAAGCAACGCGATCACTTTGCAAATCTCTTCGTCGCTCGTCGCGCCGGTTGTCGCTCCGGTTTTCGCCTCACTGTCACAATCTGACCTTGCAACAAAGGAAAACGCCTCCCATTTCGCGGTGGTGTGTGGACAGTCACGCGATTTTCGCGTCTGTCGTAGTGGCACTCGTTACGTGCACAATAGCACTCGCGGTCGGTGCAATTATAGGCCTATATGTTTAGAAGGAAATTTACTATCAGCTCTTTCTGCTTCATTTGAATACCTATAGTGTAGTGGTTAAGCTCCCATAATGAAACTATTGTGCATTTTATGATTAAAGCATGAAACTTC
Organism: Flabesymbios commensalis; assembly: GCA_964017125.1. Classification (NCBI taxonomy): domain Eukaryota; kingdom Metazoa; phylum Annelida; class Polychaeta; order Terebellida; family Flabelligeridae; genus Flabesymbios; species Flabesymbios commensalis. The sequence continues at coordinate 1,258,769 of OZ024917.1, forward strand.
TACCATTATTAGTACATAGGCCTACCCTGGGGTTTATTTTAAGATGTGGAGGTAAGTTAGATTTGACCCCAGGTGACCTCCAGAGGACATTGATTTCGAAAGGTCAAAATATCCAATTGCGAAGCCAAAAAGTGGTGAAAATTGTGTATTACCATATCTATAAACTGTTTTTGTATTTCAGAAGGGTGCCAAATACTCTAAGAGACTGCTGTTAATCATATACATAACACCAAGGTCATGTCAAGGTTACTTTAGGGTCATTTAAAGGCCAAAATTGCAACATATAGTGAAAATATTCACTTTTAATCAATACTAGTGGTACAGTCATCTATTACAAAGGATTGGTTTTGACACAGTCTTGGTCACATATCTTTTCCATGCCCCTTTTAGGAGATTAAGGGCAGTATCTAACTTGGGAGGGGAAATATACCGTAAGTATTCCCCTTACTACACCCCTTCCTAAATGTTTAATTGGACGAGAAAATTACAGTGTGCAGCAGCTGTTAAACATCATTTTGGGCTCCTATTGATGCGTAATCGGGCTATGAAGTCTGACATGGGTTATGATTATGTTTTACTGGGGTACCGTCGAAAAACAACGTTAAGGTGGTCACATCAAGGTCATTTCAAGGTCAAACTGTCAAAAAGCATAACAAATATTTATTTTTACTTACGTACCGGATACCAGAATTAATTTCTAGGCAGCATCAATTTTTCAGAAAGTTCGGCAAAATACACAAAATACTACAAAATATTGTAGTGGTTAAGCTCCTGCAATGAAACAATTGTGCATTTTGAAATTAAAGCATGACACTTCTACCATTAGCGGCACATATATATATCCTGTTCTTTATTTTAAATTGTGGAGGTAAGCTAGATTTTTTGTATTCCATAAATATGTCAAATGCTCAAAGAGACTACTATTCATGATAAGGATAACACCAAAGTCATATTAAATTTACATCAAGGTCATTTCAAGGTCAAAATAGCAAAAAATCTGAAAATATCCACTTTTTTATCAGCGTGCAGCAGTGTGAAACATCAGCTTGGGCAAAATATTTATTTGCAGAATATGTATCAGATAGATAATTTGGTGATAGTGATAACACACAGTCATTATATGTCCCAATATATTGTATGAAAACACACACCCTTCAAATGACCTTAATTTGACCTTGAAAGCCCAATTCCAGGAAGCCGAAGGGTGCCCTCTTTGTATGTCAACTGTAGACATCTTGTACATCGATTGTTTTTACAAGAGTGAGAGACAACGTTAATCAGTATTTCAAAAATATACAGCGCTATGATGTTACTCACAGTGTTATAATCCAGTACTAATATGACTGTGTTCGTGGTATCGTGACTAGGGCTATACCACACATTAAAACCTATATGTATCTATTTAGGCACCATTCAATTACTAGGGGGGGGGGAGGGGGGGTTCAATTGGACAAATTATTTAATTCACTTTCTATCTGCAGAAGTTTACTTTTTTCACACTCGAGCAATATATTTATTTCAGTTTGTGTGTGGAGATATAAAATTATTTCACTTTCTTATATATTTTTCGATCTACAAATTTGAATCCCAAACTAATCCTAGCCTCGATCTGGAGGCAAACGATCCGAGCAAACCGAGGCTTCACAAATTTAAAGGTCATTTAATGATGCAAGATATATGAGGAACGATTTTTTTAGGACTATTAGATGATGTTGTTCATAAGCTGAAATCATTATTTAATTCAAATTTAAATATTATTGACAAAATCAGACAATTATTTATTTCACGAAAATTTAGTTTGCAAGTATAAATTTCATTTTGATTATTTTCAATTCTGAAAGATGAGAGCTCTACATCCGCCCAGATATCAATACAGGCGTGGATAATTCAAAGAGAAAAAACTATATCAGCCAAAACAAAGTGTTTTTATGACAATAAGATTTTTTTCAATCCCTTATAACGTCTACTAATCCGTTATAACGGTCTACTGATCCTTCATAACGGTGTAATATTTGCTATAACTAACTAGTATTTCGTTATTAGGGTATAGTATTTCGTTATAACGGTCTACTATCCCGTTATAACGGTTTACTATCCTGTTATATTTAGTGAGAGAAGACAACACATTGCTATTTTCTTTGTTAAGGTTTATTCCGACATGTTTCGCTTATAGCTTCATCAGGGTATGACATTGACACACACAACAACTTGGTTTTGTTAGGCCTAAAGTATTATGACATCATAATTTGTTGCTAGGATACCACTTTACGGTGAGTGTGAACAGTGAAACAGATATCTTTTGTGACGTTATACATGTAGTAGAGGTAGTCAAGCAAAATGTTTAGTCTAAACGAATCAACATGATATTAATTTAAATTAAAAGTTTTTTAATAGTATAAATGTTTTGTCTAATCGAATAGTAAATGATTGTCGTTTTATTGATTCCAGGTGTGCGGACGAGTATGCGGAGTTACAGCGTTGGTGCGGATGAAATACAAATATATGAACAAAAATAGTCGGGCTTCTCTATGTAGTTTTAAAGTTGGTCTATGGTGGCAATTTTTACGTTATGGGTAACTGGTGTCCGCTCCGCACGCGGCGGTGCGGCAGCGCACACCCGTAGTGGGTCCGCGTCGCCGCCCCGCCGCATGCCGACCAGGCACCACGACCACTGGCAGGGTACATCAGTTTATGTTGTTTATTCTTTGAGTTTAATAAAACATTTACATTTTATGTTCTTCATTTTTCCATTATTCCACATTCTATTTCTTTATTTTGATACAAAAAACACAGCAATAAGCGGGGTGGGGTGTCAGTGTCTGACTAGGTGACTTGCGGATTACATCATCATGTGCGGATGGCCTGCCCGCGGAGCAGAGGGGTGGGTAGGGTGTTTCATCCGCCCCCCCCCCCCCCCACTCCGCCGACAGGTCCTCCGCACACACTTGATTACGCAGAGGTCATAATGTGAGTGTGAAATGTGAAAAACAAAATAATATCATATTTAATCTAAAAACAAAAGCGAAACGCTCGATAACGAGATCACAAGAGCTTTACTTAGTGAGCGGGGGTGATCAGGCCGGGTGCGTCCGCGCGGGTTGCACCGGCGCGGAGGAGGGTGAGTCCTCCGCACCAATGCAAACCAAGCCAACGCTTCCTGCCGTCATGAGTATAAGGCACAGCTTCAAGCTTTAATGTTCATCTCTTTGCCAGAGTTACAGTCTGTGCGGTATCACATGGGCCTGTGATGCGGAGTGGTCACAGGTTGATATATTTTAAGAAATGTATCTACAGACAAGTCTGTTTGTGACGGCGGGAGTCATGTTATACATTTTATTTACACAGTCAAAAGGGTAGGTAGGCGGGGAAAAGTTCGTTTAGAGGGTTGCGTCTTCTTCGGGTAGACTTCTTGTTAGCCCTGGCAGTTGTGATCGTACAGGATCTCTTCCTCAAGTGCTGGGTCTGCGGCAGGTGCGAGGGGCGAGACATTCATGGCTTCATCCGGGTGGACACCAAGGGTTCCGTAACCCGCACTGCTTCCAAGTCGTTGTTAGTCCGAGAAGATTGTTTGTCACTGAACCATATATGGTTGATTATTTTATTCAGTATTGTATCTACTTCCGATGTCCATTTGTGGTGGTCCCAGGCGTTCGGTGTTGGTATAAATTTGAGTCCTCTTTCCAGGAGTTTGAGCCAGGTGTCAGGTGCTTTCGAGTTCCCGATTATAAATGAGTTTTCAATCCTTCCTCCTTGACTGTCCATTTTTGTTTATATTAGTTCTCCGTTGTCTCAGGTTGTTTTTCTGGCTCGTTCTGTTTAGGTTTTTGTTTGGTTTTGTTTCTCCGCATCCGTGATTGTTCTGTGCGGTTTTCCCTTCTGTTTATTTCTGCCTTCTCAATGTTTTTCTTCCTTAAGCTCTGGGCTAATTCTTCTGTTTCTAATATGATTCTGCATTTCACGTTTATCACATATTGGGATGTGCTTTTAGACAGTACTTTTTCAAGTCCTTCTAGTTCCCCGATTGATGCTATACTGAGTTCACTATAGTGGAAAAGTAATGTTTCTAAGATTGATTTTTCTGCCTTGAATTGGATCTCTCTGATTGTGATTTCTAGTTGTGCATTGCCTCCTATCGGGTTGATTCGTCGTTGTAGTGATAGGCCCTTCGGTGTCCATTCATATGTTTTCAGTATCTCCTGTTGAACTTCCGTCAGCGTTGATCCTGTTGGAATCCATAGTGTTATTAGTCTCTATTCCTTTCAAGATTATTGGTTCATTTATACTGTCCTTTCTTGTATTTTCAATATTGTTTGGCATAGGTTTTAGTATTTTACTTGATTTCTTTCCTACGGAGCTGTGTGAGGAATTACTACTTAGCGATGCTATTGATCTCCCTCTTTTAGTGCTCAATGGGTTTGTATCATAGTTAATGTCAACTATTTGGTTAGAACCTGTTTCACCGTTCATTGTACTCACATCATCACAGCCAGTATTCAGCGCGATCAGCTTGGTGGCCAGCTTGTAATTTTCTCATTTTCGGCCTCATTTGTGTAAGTTGTTGGAGGTGGTCTGTCTAATGTTGACGCCTTTTGTGTTTATTCATTGAAGCTTTGTGTATCTCTTCGGGTTGCCCCGGTTTATTCGGATAAATTTAGTGAGAGAAGACAACACATTGCTATTTTCTTTGTTAAGGTTTATTCCGACATGTTTCGCTTATAGCTTCATCAGGGTATGACATTGACACACACAACAACTTGGTTTTGTTAGGCCTAAAGTATTATGACATCATAATTTGTTGCTAGGATACCACTTTACGGTGAGTGTGAACAGTGAAACAGATATCTTTTGTGACGTTATACATGTAGTAGAGGTAGTCAAGCAAAATGTTTAGTCTAAACGAATCAACATGATATTAATTTAAATTAAAAGTTTTTTAATAGTATAAATGTTTTGTCTAATCGAATAGTAAATGATTGTCGTTTTATTGATTCCAGGTGTGCGGACGAGTATGCGGAGTTACAGCGTTGGTGCGGATGAAATACAAATATATGAACAAAAATAGTCGGGCTTCTCTATGTAGTTTTGAAGTTGGTCTATGGTGGCAATTTTTACGTTATGGGTAACTGGTGTCCGCTCCGCACGCGGCGGTGCGGCAGCGCACACCCGTAGTGGGTCCGCGTCGCCGCCCCGCCGCATGCCGACCAGGCACCACGACCACTGGCAGGGTACATCAGTTTATGTTGTTTATTCTTTGAGTTTAATAAAACATTTACATTTTATGTTCTTCATTTTTCCATTATTCCACATTCTATTTCTTTATTTTGATACAAAAAACACAGCAATAAGCGGGGTGGGGTGTCAGTGTCTGACTAGGTGACTTGCGGATTACATCATCATGTGCGGATGGCCTGCCCGCGGAGCAGAGGGGTGGGTAGGGTGTTTCATCCGCCCCCCCCCCCCCCCACTCCGCCGACAGGTCCTCCGCACACACTTGATTACGCAGAGGTCATAATGTGAGTGTGAAATGTGAAAAACAAAATAATATCATATTTAATCTAAAAACAAAAGCGAAACGCTCGATAACGAGATCACAAGAGCTTTACTTAGTGAGCGGGGGTGATCAGGCCGGGTGCGTCCGCGCGGGTTGCACCGGCGCGGAGGAGGGTGAGTCCTCCGCACCAATGCAAACCAAGCCAACGCTTCCTGCCGTCATGAGTATAAGGCACAGCTTCAAGCTTTAATGTTCATCTCTTTGCCAGAGTTACAGTCTGTGCGGTATCACATGGGCCTGTGATGCGGAGTGGTCACAGGTTGATATTTTTTAAGAAATGTATCTACAGACAAGTCTGTTTGTGACGGCGGGAGTCATGTTATAAATTTTATTTACACAGTCAAAAGGGTAGGTAGGCGGGGAAAAGTTCGTTTAGAGGGTTGCGTCTTCTTCGGGTAGACTTCTTGTTAGCCCTGGCAGTTGTGATCGTACAGGATCTCTTCCTCAAGTGCTGGGTCTGCGGCAGGTGCGAGGGGCGAGACATTCATGGCTTCATCCGGGTGGACACCAAGGGTTCCGTAACCCGCACTGCTTCCAAGTCGTTGTTAGTCCGAGAAGATTGTTTGTCACTGAACCATATATGGTTGATTATTTTATTCAGTATTGTATCTACTTCCGATGTCCATTTGTGGTGGTCCCAGGCGTTCGGTGTTGGTATAAATTTGAGTCCTCTTTCCAGGAGTTTGAGCCAGGTGTCAGGTGCTTTCGAGTTCCCGATTATAAATGAGTTTTCAATCCTTCCTCCTTGACTGTCCATTTTTGTTTATATTAGTTCTCCGTTGTCTCAGGTTGTTTTTCTGGCTCGTTCTGTTTAGGTTTTTGTTTGGTTTTGTTTCTCCACATCCGTGATTGTTCTGTGCGGTTTTCCCTTCTGTTTATTTCTGCCTTCTCAATGTTTTTCTTCCTTAAGCTCTGGGCTAATTCTTCTGTTTCTAATATGATTCTGCATTTCACGTTTATCACATATTGGGATGTGCTTTTAGACAGTACTTTTTCAAGTCCTTCTAGTTCCCCGATTGATGCTATACTGAGTTCACTATAGTGGAAAAGTAATGTTTCTAAGATTGATTTTTCTGCCTTGAATTGGATCTCTCTGATTGTGATTTCTAGTTGTGCATTGCCTCCTATCGGGTTGATTCGTCGTTGTAGTGATAGGCCCTTCGGTGTCCATTCATATGTTTTCAGTATCTCCTGTTGAACTTCCGTCAGCGTTGATCCTGTTGGAATCCATAGTGTTATTAGTCTCTATTCCTTTCAAGATTATTGGTTCATTTATACTGTCCTTTCTTGTATTTTCAATATTGTTTGGCATAGGTTTTAGTATTTTACTTGATTTCTTTCCTACGGAGCTGTGTGAGGAATTACTACTTAGCGATGCTATTGATCTCCCTCTTTTAGTGCTCAATGGGTTTGTATCATAGTTAATGTCAACTATTTGGTTAGAACCTGTTTCACCGTTCATTGTACTCACATCATCACAGCCAGTATTCAGCGCGATCAGCTTGGTGGCCAGCTTGTAATTTTCTCATTTTCGGCCTCATTTGTGTAAGTTGCTGGAGGTGGTCTGTCTAATGTTGACGCCTTTTGTGTTTATTCATTGAAGCTTTGTGTATCTCTTCGGGTTGCCCCGGTTTATTCGGATAAATTTAGTGAGAGAAGACAACACATTGCTATTTTCTTTGTTAAGGTTTATTCCGACATGTTTCGCTTATAGCTTCATCAGGGTATGACATTGACACACACAACAACTTGGTTTTGTTAGGCCTAAAGTATTATGACATCATAATTTGTTGCTAGGATACCACTTTACGGTGAGTGTGAACAGTGAAACAGATATCTTTTGTGACGTTATACATGTAGTAGAGGTAGTCAAGCAAAATGTTTAGTCTAAACGAATCAACATGATATTAATTTAAATTAAAAGTTTTTTAATAGTATAAATGTTTTGTCTAATCGAATAGTAAATGATTGTCGTTTTATTGATTCCAGGTGTGCGGACGAGTATGCGGAGTTACAGCGTTGGTGCGGATGAAATACAAATATATGAACAAAAATAGTCGGGCTTCTCTATGTAGTTTTGAAGTTGGTCTATGGTGGCAATTTTTACGTTATGGGTAACTGGTGTCCGCTCCGCACGCGGCGGTGCGGCAGCGCACACCCGTAGTGGGTCCGCGTCGCCGCCCCGCCGCATGCCGACCAGGCACCACGACCACTGGCAGGGTACATCAGTTTATGTTGTTTATTCTTTGAGTTTAATAAAACATTTACATTTTATGTTCTTCATTTTTCCATTATTCCACATTCTATATCTTTATTTTGATACAAAAAACACAGCAATAAGCGGGGTGGGGTGTCAGTGTCTGACTAGGTGACTTGCGGATTACATCATCATGTGCGGATGGCCTGCCCGCGGAGCAGAGGGGTGGGTAGGGTGTTTCATCCGCCCCCCCCCCCCCCACTCCGCCGACAGGTCCTCCGCACACACTTGATTACGCAGAGGTCATAATGTGAGTGTGAAATGTGAAAAACAAAATAATATCATATTTAATCTAAAAACAAAAGCGAAACGCTCGATAACGAGATCACAAGAGCTTTACTTAGTGAGCGGGGGTGATCAGGCCGGGTGCGTCCGCGCGGGTTGCACCGGCGCGGAGGAGGGTGAGTCCTCCGCACCAATGCAAACCAAGCCAACGCTTCCTGCCGTCATGAGTATAAGGCACAGCTTCAAGCTTTAATGTTCATCTCTTTGCCAGAGTTACAGTCTGTGCGGTATCACATGGGCCTGTGATGCGGAGTGGTCACAGGTTGATATTTTTTAAGAAATGTATCTACAGACAAGTCTGTTTGTGACGGCGGGAGTCATGTTATACATTTTATTTACACAGTCAAAAGGGTAGGTAGGCGGGGAAAAGTTCGTTTAGAGGGTTGCGTCTTCTTCGGGTAGACTTCTTGTTAGCCCTGGCAGTTGTGATCGTACAGGATCTCTTCCTCAAGTGCTGGGTCTGCGGCAGGTGCGAGGGGCGAGACATTCATGGCTTCATCCGGGTGGACACCAAGGGTTCCGTAACCCGCACTGCTTCCAAGTCGTTGTTAGTCCGAGAAGATTGTTTGTCACTGAACCATATATGGTTGATTATTTTATTCAGTATTGTATCTACTTCCGATGTCCATTTGTGGTGGTCCCAGGCGTTCGGTGTTGGTATAAATTTGAGTCCTCTTTCCAGGAGTTTGAGCCAGGTGTCAGGTGCTTTCGAGTTCCCGATTATAAATGAGTTTTCAATCCTTCCTCCTTGACTGTCCATTTTTGTTTATATTAGTTCTCCGTTGTCTCAGGTTGTTTTTCTGGCTCGTTCTGTTTAGGTTTTTGTTTGGTTTTGTTTCTCCGCATCCGTGATTGTTCTGTGCGGTTTTCCCTTCTGTTTATTTCTGCCTTCTCAATGTTTTTCTTCCTTAAGCTCTGGGCTAATTCTTCTGTTTCTAATATGATTCTGCATTTCACGTTTATCACATATTGGGATGTGCTTTTAGACAGTACTTTTTCAAGTCCTTCTAGTTCCCCGATTGATGCTATACTGAGTTCACTATAGTGGAAAAGTAATGTTTCTAAGATTGATTTTTCTGCCTTGAATTGGATCTCTCTGATTGTGATTTCTAGTTGTGCATTGCCTCCTATCGGGTTGATTCGTCGTTGTAGTGATAGGCCCTTCGGTGTCCATTCATATGTTTTCAGTATCTCCTGTTGAACTTCCGTCAGCGTTGATCCTGTTGGAATCCATAGTGTTATTAGTCTCTATTCCTTTCAAGATTATTGGTTCATTTATACTGTCCTTTCTTGTATTTTCAATATTGTTTGGCATAGGTTTTAGTATTTTACTTGATTTCTTTCCTACGGAGCTGTGTGAGGAATTACTACTTAGCGATGCTATTGATCTCCCTCTTTTAGTGCTCAATGGGTTTGTATCATAGTTAATGTCAACTATTTGGTTAGAACCTGTTTCACCGTTCATTGTACTCACATCATCACAGCCAGTATTCAGCGCGATCAGCTTGGTGGCCAGCTTGTAATTTTCTCATTTTCGGCCTCATTTGTGTAAGTTGTTGGAGGTGGTCTGTCTAATGTTGACGCCTTTTGTGTTTATTCATTGAAGCTTTGTGTATCTCTTCGGGTTGCCCCGGTTTATTCGGATAAATTTAGTGAGAGAAGACAACACATTGCTATTTTCTTTGTTAAGGTTTATTCCGACATGTTTCGCTTATAGCTTCATCAGGGTATGACATTGACACACACAACAACTTGGTTTTGTTAGGCCTAAAGTATTATGACATCATAATTTGTTGCTAGGATACCACTTTACGGTGAGTGTGAACAGTGAAACAGATATCTTTTGTGACGGTCTAGTATTTCGTTATGACGGTCTACCAATCCGTTATAACTGTCTACTTTTCCGTTATAACGGTCTAGTCTTTCGTTTTAACGGTCTACTATTCCATTACAACGGCCTAGTATTTCGTTAAAGCGGTCTACTATCCCATTAAAACGGTCTAGTATTTCGTTATGACGGTCTACTATCACGCTATAACGGTTTACTAATCCCTTATAACAGTCTACTAATACTTTTTAAAGGTCTACTATTCCGTTATAACGGTCAAATCTTCCGTTATAACGGTCTATTATTCCGGTATAACGGTCTAGTATCTCGTTATAACGGTATACTATTTCGTTATAACGGCCTACTAATCCGTTAAAATGTCTACTATCCCGTTATAACGGTCTAGTATTTCGTTATGACGGTCTGGTATCACGGTATTACGGCCTACAAATCCGTTATAATAGCTTACTAATCCGTTATAGCGGTCTACTATTTCGTTATAACGGTCAAGTATTCCGTTATGACGGTCTCGTATCACGTTATAACGGTCTACTAATCCGTTATAACTGTCTAGTATTCCGTTATAACGCTCTAGTCTTTCGTTTTAACAGTCTACTATTTCGTTACAACGGTCTAGTATTTCGTTAAAGTGGTCTACTATCCTGTCATAACGGTCTAGTATTTCGTTATGAAGGTCTAGTATCACGTTATAACGGTATACTAATCCGTTATAACGGTCTACTATTCCGTTATAACGGTCAAATCTTCCGTTATAACGGTCTACTATTCCGTTATAACGGTCTAGTTTCTCGTTATAACGGTCTACTAATCCGTTATAACTGTCTACTATCCCGTTATAACGGTCTAGTATTTCGTTATGACGGTCTGTTATCACGCTATTACGGCCTACAAATCCGTTATAACGGCTTACTAATCCGTTATAACGGTATACTAATCCGCTATAACGGTCTACTATCCCGTTATAACGTCTACTGTTCCGCTATAACGGTCTTGTATTTCGCTATTAATTTCTACTAATCCGTTATAACGGTCTACTATTCCGTTATAACGGTCAAGTCTTCCGTTATAATGGTCTACTATTCTGTAATAACGGTCTAGTTTCTCGTTATAACGGTCTACTAATCCGTTATAACTGTCTACTATCCCGTTATAACGGTCTAGTATTTCGTTATGACGGCGGTCTTTTATCACGCTATTACGGCCTACAAATCCGTTATAACGGCTTACTAATCCGTTATAACAGTATAATAATCCGCTATAACGGTCTACTATCCCGTTATAACGGTCTACTGTTCCGTTATAACGGTCTTGTTTTTCGCTATTACGTTCTACTATTCGGTTATAATGGTCTAATATTTCGTTATAACGGTCTACTATCTCGCTACAGCAATTTAGTATTTCGTTATGCCGGTAAAGTATTCCGTTATAACGGTCTACTATTCTGTTATAACGGTCTAGTATCTCGTTATAACGGTTTAGTATTTCGTTATAACGGTCTACTAATCCGTTATGACGATCTACTAATCCGCTATAACGGCCTACTTATCCGCTATAACGGTCTGCTAATCCGTTAAAACGGTCTAGTATTTCGTTATAACGGTTTACTATTTCGTTATAAAAGATTTGTAGGCCGTTATAACGAAATACTAGACCGTTAACGAAACACTAGCAAGTTATAACAGGATAATATACCGCTATAGCGCAATAATGAACCGTTATAGCGGAATAGTAGACCGTTATAACGGATTGGTAGACGTTGTAGCCAAATACTACACCGTTATAACGGAATGATAGACCGTTATAACGGGATAGTAGACCGTTATAACGGATTAGTAGACCGTTTTAGCGGATGAGTAGACCGATATCACGAAATACTACATCGTTATAACAGAATATTAAGTCGTTATAACGAAATAGTAGACCGTCATAACGCATACTGGACCGTTATAACAGAACAGTAGCTCGTTATAACGGATTAGAAACCGTTATAACGAAATACTATACCGTTATAACGAGACACTAGACCGTCATAGCGGAATAGTAGACTGCTATAACGAAATACTAGACTGTTATAACGGAAAAAGTAGACTGTTAAAACGAGGTACTCTACCGTTGTAACGGAATAGTAAATGTACAAAGTAGTTAATATTATATATCCTATTTGATGGCTTTGAAAGGTTTAGTCTAGTTATAATTCAACTGTTGTCGACAAGTCATGGAAAAGCGTCATGTCTTAATAGAAAATAATGGAGTCTATTCAGAATGAGTTGAATACCGAACGATATCAGCTTTTATCAGTTTTATATATATCGTGGTGACAGGGTCCTAATTTAGCGAGAAAATTATTTGGCAGTCGTGACATCGATATTTTGCCGAGCCTTTGAAAAATTGATGTAGCCTAGAAATTAATTCTAGTATCCGGTATGTTTAAAAAATCACCCGCACATCTCCATATTGTGGAGAATTTGATTGTACAATTTGACTAATTTCTTACAAAGTTTGAGTTTTTGCGGCACAATAAATTATGAAGTTGATTTGTGGCGGCCATTTTGAATTTCAGCGAAATCTTGAACAAATTGCCTATACATCTCCATATCGTCGCATTCGTGGGGAATGTGATTGTAAGATTTGGATAATTTCTGATTAAGGTTTTGACTAATTTCTTACAAAGTTTGAGTTTTTGCGCCCACAACAAATTATGAAGTTGAACTCTGGCAGATATTTTGCATTTCGGTAGCATGTTTAAAAACTCACTTGCACATCCCCATGTTGTTGAGAATGTGATTTAAAAATGCAAAAAAAAAATGACCACTGGGTTTTTAGTTAGTGCACCCACACAAATTAAGTACCGCCTGATGCCTCACGCTTGATAGATCCTAGCATGACTAACCCCCCCCCCCTTCCCCTGCGGAATGGGAATAAAAACATGCTCGCCACTTCTATTAGGATATTAGGGTCACGCTAAGAATATATATATATACAATTCAAAGTTCTAATCGAGCAGTTATAATCAGTATAAATGCTCTCATTTTCTCTAAATTTATGTGATCTTTCAACAACTCCCAGCTACATGGAACATTAGGCTTGCAGGGGCAGATCTAGCTTTTCACTGAGGGGGGGGGGGGGGTTAACATTTGAAAAAAAAATAGCTGTAAGGGCGTCGAGGGGCCCGCCCCCAGGGAAATTTATTATTTCCAAAGGCTTCCTCATGCAATCTGAGGCATATTGAGCACTGACTAAACTTATTAAAGGAGACATGATTCCTACACGAAGGCTAGTAAATGTATAACCAATAGGCCTAAGACCAATTACATTAATGGAAGTCACGATAATAAAACTGAGCTGTCTTTAAATTATCAGATATGGCTCACCTGCATAAAGTTAGGTTGATGTAGATAGATGTGATTCTAGAAAAATTGTATACATGCCACCAGACTGGAGCTCAGGCTCCTTTAAATGAAGACACGTTTGAAAAAGATATTGGAACAGCTCTGAAGAAGACACGTGATTATGGTAACAATTTTTGCCAGCTTGACCTTGAAATGACTTTGGCATGACCTTCAAATTGCTTTCGGATGGTACGCCAGTAAAACAAAACCACACGCCATGTCAAACTTCAAAACCCAATTATTTATCAATATTTTGCTATGGGAGCCCAAGCTAATGTCTTACAATGCTGCATAATTGTAATTTGGCCCGTTCAACTGAATATTGAAGAAGGATCGTAATAAGTGGAATACCTAGAATACCTAGCCTCCTTCCCAAGGTTGATACTGCCCTTAATGGCCTAAAATGTGTGTGGAAAATACATAGGGCGAAGAGTATGTCAAAACCAGTCCTTTGTGATAAATGACTGCACAACAACAGCGTGGAAATTGATAAAAAGTGGGCATTTTAACTATTGTCTTGCAGTTTGACCTTTCAATGACTTCGGTGTGACCTTGATATGACCTTGGTGTTATGTTTATGATTCAAACAGTCTCTTCGAGGATTTGACATACTTTTGGGACACAGAAACAAATCATAGACATTGTAATATACAATTTTCAATACTTTTTTAATTTTGCAAGTGCATATTTTGACCTTTCGAGGTCAATGACCTCTAGAGGTCATCAGAGGTCAAATCCTGTTTACCTCCACATCTTAAAATGACCCTTGGGATATGTTCTACAAGTGGTAGAAATTTCATGCTTTAATCATAAAATGCACAATAGGTTACCTTATCTACTAAACTACTACGGGTCTACGGCCATTATAACTATTTTTATTATTTCAGTCTTTATCAGTCAGAATCTGACGTTTAGAGACGTCAGATTCTGACTTCTGAAGACGGTCCCCGCGCTGAAAGGGATAAAATAGACGAGTGCTGCATTTTATCTACCGCACTCAAATCAGCACAATTTTATCACGCGCAAACAACTACAATATATAGGATCTTCTCTGCTCTGCAAAACCAAAAAAGCAGTATCTGCTCACTTGTAAAGTAAGCAGATACTGCCTTTTGGCTTTGCATAGCACTAATATACATAACACACCTTACCTACTTGTTGTTGTATTTAGGGTCTTCAAGTATGTGCTGATAGAACTGTATAGGCCTATATGTAAAACATGTTTAGATCAATAGAAATACCACTAAATGGGATCAAATCGTTCTTGGTACATGCTTAGTTAATCATTTCCATATTGAGATGTCTATTTTTTCATTAATATAAATATTTGTTATTCACTTGAGGCTGGAAATTGCGTTAGCAACACTAACTTCAAATCAATAAAGAATAGGAACAAGCAGCGACAGGACAATGATTTTTATATATTTTTATATATTAACAGTGAAAGTGATAATCACGTGTATACATGCCTAGCCTTTTTCAGCCTTTTTTTGTCATTCAAACAAGAATATTTGAATGAAAAACGAGTTTTAAATTTACTGGGTTACAATATATATGTTTGGTGCGGGAGACATATATCCATCATGTATATAGGGCCTGATATTAACATGTATATTTATTTTAATTATTTTAAATCATTTAATACTTGTACATATATTTACGCCAATTTCTATTTTATCACATTATACATTATATTATATAATGTACTGTTGATTCCAATACCGCAAAAGTCTACTCAGACTTCCCGTCGGCAATAAATATCCATCTATGTTTTGATTCAAGTTATTTTATATTCACCTACTTGAAGTTGTGGGCCGCGGTAGCGAGACACAACTTCAATTGGGTGAAAATTGTATAATGTAGCGCTTAAAGGGTTAAGACAGTATATTTACAGTTGTGCAATTGTGGCACCCTTTGTCTGCTAGATATGCGTTATTTGAGAACTGGTCTTTTTCGTGTGTTTAATTTTTCGCGAATTTCTGATTTTGGGCCTTATCACAAAGTTTAGAATTCGCGATTTTTTTTTTTTAGTAACGCTATTATAATGATAATTTTCGCGAGATTCTTGAATTCACGGATTTGTCCCCCTCGCGAAACTCGCAAATGGTGAAACCTCGCGAATTTTCACCAGATCTACAGTATTTTGAATAAAGTGAGTGTAAAAGACAATAACAGATTCTAGAATAAAATCGACTATAGTCAACCACCAAATTATTCAATTTGAATTCTCACTCACTTAAAGTTGTCTCTCGCTGACGCGATCCACAACATCAAGTGAGTGAAAACTATTAAGATTTGCCAAAATGGAAGTCATCTCTTTTCAAATCTTGCTGGTTGATGTCACATTTTTTCTTTAATTAAATTGTGATACTTACAGTGCTAATAAAAAATAAAAACCCGGCACCGGCAGTTAAAGGATTAAGAGTGTTAAATCCTGGCTTCTCAATTATTGGCCACTCATAATATGCTCATGTGGAATATATAGAATCGCCTACAATTTATTATCTCGCAGATGGTCATTATCAAGTGGTAATCCAGGAAGTATGAATTATTCGTCCACTGTCTCCAGCGCTGACACAACATTAAACCAGAGTTGGCTCAATGTATCTTGCTGTGAAGTGCATAAAGCCATTATCTAAAGCTCATGTACAGTGGAATGAATTGATCGTGAATAGTTTATACCTAGTCCTTCAGCTGACGTACAGTAGAAAGAATTGATCGTGAATAGTTTATACCGATTTTGCAGATAATCAAATAATTCAATTAGAAATATTTTTCGTCATTTGAAGCTGGGAATTGCGCCACTTCAACCCTTACAACGCTAAAATATTATCGTATAAACCATAGAGACCAAAAGGTTACTTTCAATTTAAAATCATCATATACTTTAGATCTGGTAATTTTCGCGTGTTTAAATTTTAAAGTTTAGAACTCGCGAATTTTTCTTTTTCTTTAGTAGCGCTATTATGATAACAATTTTCGTGAGATGCTTGAATTCGCGAATTTATCCTCCTCGCGAAAATTAAAACCATATCTACTAGATCTACAGTATGTCTGAGTCAGCTCTCTCCGCTTCATTTGAATACATATGCCATTGGTCTACTGTCAATATAAATATTTTACTTTTTCAGTGCGGGGATCGACTTTATACGTCAGAATCTGACGACGGTCCCAGCGCTAAAAGCGGTAAATGAATTAGAAATAATCATGACAAGGGACAACGGAGATGAATAAGATGACACTGCCCTCCAGATACAGGATTAGCGATGGAGGCGATGTAGTGGTTAATCACTGCCGCCGGTCACGCAGAAGCTCTCGGGTTCGATCCCCACTCTGCTATTGATTCAGTAATGTGGTGACCGTGACATGACAAATTCTGTGTCATTTGATTCATCTCATCATCCTCAGCTTATCCTTAATCAGTATGCGCACAACAATGGCATAAAGACATTCATTCATTTTGCTTTCGCTATCTATAAATTAATACTTTTAAAATTGTTTTATAAGTTGTTGTTTTACCATAATCACTATGATATCGGATTATTATTATTATTATTATTATTATTATTATTATTATTATTATTATTATTATTATTATTATTATTATTATTATTATTATTATTATTATTATTATTAATATTATTATTATTATTATTATTATGATTGTTATTATTATTATTATTATTATTATTATTATTATTATTATTATTATTATTATTATTATTATTATTATTATTATTATTATTAATATTATTATTATTATTATTATTATTATTATTATTATTATTATTATTATTATTATTATTATTATTATTATTATTATTATTATTATTATTATTATTATTATTATTATTATTATTATTATTATTATTATTATTATTATTATTATTATTATTAAATAATTTTCAATAAAGAAATAAATCAATTATGTTAGAATAATTGGAACCTTTTGAATTTAAAAATACCTCTTATCAGCAAATACGTGACCAATGTTCTCTTGAAGTTGTGAATCGCGTCAGCCAAACAACTTTGTGTGAATACAAATTAGAGGCTAGTAGCTTATTGTATTTAAAGGGTTAATAAAGTTCGATGATATCAAGAGACGACTCCTAATCAGGTGTTCCTCAAGCACTTTGTTTACATCGTCACAGGTCTCACTTTGCTTTCATATTCTCTAATCAAATCCATAACAAGTACTATAGGAGATTTGTCGCGGCTCATTTTACAGTATTTCTTCAAAACATTGACAGTAGGTGTTTAAAAAATGTTTTGGGTAATGATTATTTAATAAGGTGTGATCAGAAACAGGTTATTTAAAAGTCGATCTCGAAAACTACGATCTACTTTTTGGCCTAGATGGTCACTGGTGATATAACCACGGAGCATATAACCACGGAGCCATGTGATAGGCCTAGACACACTGCCAATTTACATCACCATCCTGCAGGCTGTGGTACGGCTGTGCAACATGTCGGTCCATTAAGACTTTTAAGGTACGTTTTTTTCATCTAATTAATGTTTTCACGATGTTTATGTAATATGCCTCGTTGTTCACGCTGCGAGTCAATGGCTTCGCTACCGACAAATGCTTTATATAGGTCAGATGACTCTAGTTTGTTCATATTATTGTTTTGACAACAGCTACAATAAAACCTGTCCATACCAGAATGCCTTGGGAACAACGTTTTATCCCGGTTTGGACAGGTTCCGGTTTAGACAGGATTTCTGCTTTTGGAGACGAACAGACAACGATAACTTGTACAATTGACATGAGGGATAATTCAGGATGTGTCGTCGTTAAGTCTACAAATCGTCGCCTCGGAGCTAAAGGATCCTATCTGCCACTCTGACGAGTGTTAGATAGGATCCTTTAGCTCCGAGGCGACGAAATGATAGGTGAATGAATGCAAATAAATGATTATAATCAAAGACACAATTTTTAAAAACTGTTTTAGTATATTAAAATAATAAGAATGTAATAATCAAGTCAAACATTTTTTTCAACCAGTACATTTTTGTGACTGTGTGTCACATATTTCACACACGGAGCGCATTTGTCATTTTATAAACATTGATTTTATAGCGCCCAATCTAAAATAACATTACATTCTTGTAAACGTCCGTCACACATTTCAAACACGGAGCATATTTGTTAACAACGACATCAGCCCGTTTAAATATCAAAGCAGTAGGAGAAGCTGTGCTTTTGACACGGAATTAATCATATTGCAGCGTTTTATTTTTAAACTGTTTCATGAAGACAACTCTCGTTTGTTTGGTAACTTTTACATATGTTCAGGAATGTCCGACGCTGAATTAAATGCTCCGATACTGTATAATTATGTCATTGCACAACGAGATAACAAGCAGGATGTTATGTCACCTTTGCGCCCCCTGTTTAACCCTTAGTGCACCGCATGCGATTTTTAAATAAATAAATAAAAAATCGATACCGGTTTGGACAGGTGAAAAACTATTAATAGAATTTATGCATTTGGGGAAAATAATGAGTTCGGTATTCGGAGTAGACAGGTTCCGGTTTGGAGAGGGTTAATTGATATTGTTTTGAGTGTAATTAATTCGGGACCAGATAATTATTACGGTATAAACAGGATTCCGGTTTGTACAGGGTCCGGTATGTAAAGGTTGCACTGCACTTCTTTTTCGAATTAGAATACATTAGAAAAACATTAGAAAAAACATGTGTAATGCGCCGTCTTTTCTCATTAGATTCATGGGCGCATAATGAATCAGTCGGGCATTTCGGTCATTTGATTTAAAACCAACTGACGGAGTATATGTTTTTTCTAATACTTAAGAACAACAGCTAAATGGCAAAAAGAGTCAAAATGGAAACGTTACTTTATTAAGAATGTGAATGTAACTCATTCATTCATTCATTCATTCATTTATTCATTCATTCTTTCATCCATTCATTCATTCATTCATTCATTCATTTATTCATTCATTCGTTCGTTCGTTCGTTCGTTCGTTCGTTCGTTCGTTCGTTCGTTCGTTCGTTCGTTCGTTCGTTCGTTCGTTCGTTCGTTCGTTCGTTCATTTATTTATTTATTTATTTATTTATTTATATATTTATTTATTTATTTATTTATTTATTTATTTATTTATTTATTTATTTATTTATTTATTTTTTATTTATTTATTTATTATTTATCTATTTATTTATTTATTCATTCATTCATTCATTCATTCATTCATTCATTCATTCATTCATTCATTCATTCATTCATTCATTCATTCATTTATTCATTCATTCATTTATTTATTTATTTATTTATTTATTTATTTATTTATTTATTTATTTATTTATTTATTTATTTATTTATTTATTTATTTATTGTCGTAGTTATACATGTTATATATTAGATATATTCAGCAGCGGTGGGGGGCGCAGGTATCAATCGATTAAATGGCACGGTAAGAAGCATTAATTCAATCTTATCGTGTTTATCTAGAAACGTAAGTATACGTCCAGATCAAAGTCAGTACACAACGAATAGTCATGACTCACAACATAATTATTACGATTTCAATTACGTGGAGCGCGCAGCGCGTGGCCCTGTGCGAAATTAACGTCGATACACTGGTCTCAACCTTAACTCGATGAGGCCGCCATTAACGTGATCGCCTAGTCACATTCATCTTCACTTTGCCATGTGATTTGCGGCACGCAATCCCATGGCCTCACGTTATACTGTCATCTGCCCTGATACAAATATCTTCGGACCAATCACATTGGTAAGCAACGTAAACAAATCGTCTGACCCCGGGTGTGACTGTCTCGGAAATCTGTGCCGCGCATTGTGAGTGGTCACCGCTGACGTCATTCACAGGCACTAATGAATATTCATGTTAAGATAACCCCACTCTAATATACAGTTCCCGTACACACTAGTTGTCCAGGCTTGAGCCATGCTCTCCGTGTATTAAGACTGGACTGGTGCAGATGAGTCACATTGAGAACGTAGAAACAATGCTGTTTCTCTGAACCCCACATTGAAATAGCGGGGTTCAAAACCAGGACGCATGCATGACTGGCGAGGCTGTCAGGCACTCTAGCCATTACGCCACGTCCCCTTCCCCTTTTCAATTCAATCTGGTTGAACCCTTTATATACTGCTCACGCATAAATTACCCTTTATATACTGCCAACGCATAAATTACCTGTTATATACTGCTAACGCATAAATTACTCTCTATATACTGCCACGCATAAATTACCCTTTATATACTGCCAGCACATAAATTACCCGTTATATACTGCCAACGCATAAATTACCCGTTATATACTGCTAACGCATAAATTACTCTTTATAAACTGCCACGCATAAATTACCCTTTATATACTGCTAACGCATAAATTACTCTTTATAAACTGCCACGCATAAATTACCCTTTATATACTGCCAACGCATAAATTACCCGTTATATACTGCCACGCATAAATTACCCTTTATATACTGCCAACGCATAAATTACCCTTTATATACTGCTAACGCATAAATTACCCGTTATATACTGCCAACGCATAAATTACCCTTTATATACTGCCAACGCATAAATTACCCGTTATATACTGCCACGCATAAATTACCCTTTATATACTGCCAACGCATAAATTACCCTTTATATACTGCTAACGCATAAATTACCCGTTATATACTGCCAACGCATAAATTACCCTTTATATACTGCTAACGCATAAATTACCCGTTATATACTGCCAACGCATAAATTACCCATTATATACTGCCACGCATAAATTACCCTTTATATACTGCCAACGCATAGATTACCCGTTATATACTGCCACGCATAAATTACCCTTTATATACTGCCAACGCATAAATTACCCTTTATATACTGCTAACGCATAAATTACTCTTTATAAACTGCCACGCATAAATTACCCTTTATATACTGCCAACGCATAAATGGTTTTCAAGCTCCAAACCAGCACAGGGCCATAGTCAAGGACCATGTCCACAGAAATAAGGTCCCGTTCGAATTTTTGCATGATGCTAAGTTACCCATTCAAATGTCTCAAGGACATCCCAAGAAACAAAAAAAAAACATGTTATATTTTAGGTTTCTACGCTTTCCAGAGTGTCTTTTTTGCTACTATATATAATTAGTATGTCATACGTAGTAGCTATTTTATCTCTGGTTTTGGTGCGGGAAACATAATGATAGACCTCTATGTTATCTTGCCAATGCCTTTTATTTCATTTTTAGTAGTAGTCATTTATATTATCGAAATACCCAGTTTTTATTTTGGCAATGCCACTTAACATGATTTTAGCTGTGTATGTCATACCGTGTATATTATCATATGATTTTAACAAACTAACAATCTTGTATATACATGTACATATATCTCTTTCATTTCTATGACAAATAAGTCTGTAATGACTTTTCTTTTCTGTCAATAAAATATCTGTCTGTCTGTCTGGTAGTCTGAGATATGTGTGTGTGTGGGGGGTGGTGGGGTATATAAGAAAAGTATAGTATTTTACTTGACTGACTTTGGTATAGATCACTAAAAAACATCGAGAGGATGTTTGTACAAATTTTGAAAACAGTAATGCCACATTTTTGCATTGAATATATTCAGGACGTAACATGAAGTTATGATTTTTTTCATGAAACATGAACCCACGCTTAGAGCGCTGAAAGTCAATATTTTCAATAAAATCACTAAGTTTGTAGAATGTAACTTTCCCGTTTCTTCTCCACGTGTATGCTTATGATCATGCTAATGTCTGTTGACTTTATTTGGTATATCGGTCATCTGGTTCCATCATATCAAGTTAGAATAACCCTTTCTTGTTGCATGAAGGACTTATGAGGCAAAAAGAATGGTTGGGGTACTCTCACAAGTAACATTTTTTCGACCATATGTAATAACATAATCCAATTTTTTATACTTATAAACAACTCGTATACCACTCTTCCCACATTTTGTCATTGAAGACATTCAGGACGGAACATATGTGAAGTTTTGCTTTTTAAAGACACCCTTAGAGCGCTGAAATTCTATATTCTGAAAAAAATTTACACAGCTCGATCACTGGTCGAACGTGTTTTAAAGACATTATTCACCACCAGGTGGCATACAAATTTGTCTTTGTCAGTAATGTCTGTGGATTGTGGATTGTGTGGGACCACATGCTGATAGATTTATATTGTTAGCAATATTTAAGTTATTTTATTAGAAGAGATGTCAATTGTAACAGATGCAGATCTGTCCTACTGATATGTTTGAACAAGGAATCTTGATTCATTGGTTTGAATGAGCATTATGAGGCTCGTTGAGGTCAATAAAATATATTGACTTACTGGCAATGGACAAAAGACACATAGTTGGAAATATGTCTGTAAAGGGAGGGTCTGCTGGATGTAAAATTATGACCTGGTCATAACAAAAACATCCAAATGAATATGTGGTCTTTGGCATTGTCATATTACTACATTGTTATCTGTGTCGTGGAATACTAAATGATAAATAAATAATTATAGACTTTTAAATAATTATCTACAAATCACAAGCCAAACAACTGATAATTTGACGTGTTGTGTAATATTTTGGATACTGTTTTGTGATTTGAACAAATTATGTTCATACTAAAATAGTACAAGATAAAATTTAATCATACTATCAAATTAGATTTTACGAGGTATTTATATATTTATTTCTAGCTATACGTATATGTACTTGCTAGCATTTATAAAATAGATGATAGTGTGAACACATAATGGAAACAGCCAGTGAGCTATCAGCTTAGAAAGTATGTTAAATTTGAAAAGTCCTTCTCCATCAACAGAAAATTATAGCTAAGGACAACAATCACTGACTTTTCCTAATGTTAAAGTGTCAAGACGTGGCTCGTGATAAACTTGTTAAGGTAATATTTATTGGCATAGAGTGGTTCCGTAAATCAACTATTGTTCTCAGACATCATATTTACAGGAGACTAAAACCACATACTGATAAACAAAAGTAAAAAAACGTAAGGTCTAATGACATCATAAAGGCTATAAGGCATACACCAGTAAAACATATTTATATCAGAATAGGTATAATACACTTATACATGGAGGAAACGGTAGGCTACTACATTATCCTACACCCCCCCCCCCCCATTTCCTTTTATAGTTACACCACTGATATCTTGAAGGCTAACACATATAATATACTGATACATATTTAATGTAGTTAGTAGAGTACCCCATCCTGACTTTTGACTTCATACACCCTCAAGTTGTCAGGTCATGGTTTCCAATCATCAGACACATAAGTATATCAAATGTATGCTGCGGCAAATCCAACAAACACAAGCTACAATGCGCATATCTGTACCACTACACAGGGAACGGAAATATTACATCTTTGTGAACAGTGAAAATATTGTAATATGTACAGGGTGCAAGCCTGTCTGTCGCCTTTGACAATGGGCCCCTATATTGACTGGCCAAGATTCATGGGCTTCTCCCGAAATGTACATCATTGAACCAACATTACTCCACATAGTGATCCAGAAAATAAAATGAATACAATCCCGAAGACCATGACGTGTGACTTAGAAAAGTCACAGCACACCTCCCTAAAACATAAGGATCATTGTGCAAAGGTTTGAAGTCGAATGGATAAAAACATTATAAGCCCCCGACATGTACGTCATTGGCAAAACATTGATTAGCACTTAGTGATCCAGAAAATCCTGCATAAATCAGGAAGAACAACTGGGAATTCTTCGAAAAGTCATAGCAATAATGCTACATACCTTTGTGCAGAGGTTTGAAGTCAATCGGATAAAAACTCAGGGAGAAATAGTGCACAGACATAGAAGATTAAAAACATCAAAACTCAATATGTTTGGACCACATGGTCCAAACATAATAATACATTTCAGGAGAAATCGTGGATTTTACGGCGGTCATTTTAAAATTGGCCATAATGATCAATTACTAAATGAATCAAGCATTGGTAACCTACTTATGACTTAAGAGATGTATCTGAACCAAATGATACCGCTCATGGAGACTTTCGTACAGAAAAGAAACTATTTTCATAAACTAGGCCTATATGCCAAAAAATGAGAAAAATTTACAATTTTGAAAAAAATCATTTTAAGATATATTTACAATATCCCCAATAACTCTTCGAGGTAGGATGCTACTGCAAAATTATTTAAATTTTTACTATTACCATACATATATATGACCTGATTGATAGAAAAAAATTATCCACCAATATTTCATTTAGCTGGCCCAACATTATGATAGAGTGAGAATGACCCGAAAATCATTTTTTAACGAATATTGTCTCTGAAAATCGGTTAGGTGTACAAAAGTGTCAAATTCTCAGCCTGCCCCTATTTCCGGCAATATCATCAACCAGATTCTGTATCTAGAGATCCCTGGGAACAATTGCAGACATGTGGACAAATGTTGTACCGCCGGTTAAGGTAACTCCTTAAATATGGCTCTTTTTTGGTGTTTGCTGCTGCACTAAAACTCACACAAAATAATTAACTAACAAACACTCAGTCTTGTAAAAATAAGTATGATTTGGTGTAACTGGTGATGTCACGAAAACCAAAATTGGACAATGCGAATATATCACGTATTTTCTGTTTTAGAGTTTTTCAGAAGCAGATTGTGTAAAATTAGCAGAAATGGTGGTTGGAAAAGAGGATGTTTACACCCCAAGAGGCTACAGGGCGTGAGTAACATAATATATATAAGTTCCCTTTGACGATGTCAAGTATCCTGAAGTCTCCCCATTAATAAGAGCAAACACACAACTATGTATTTTTAATTTATGTGATAGATTTATATATATATTACATTTCGCATTGAAAAATTGTAGTATTCTGGACTTCTTATTTTTCAATAATATAAAGTAGTAAAATATATTATCTCTAGCCATTCTTCAACTTTTACTAGGACGGGAGCTCTGGTGCAGTGGTTAAAGCTTCGAACCCCACTCTGGCCTTCAATTTTCAAAATTCAATAATGTGGGGAGCAAAAAAAAAAAAAATTCAATATTGTGGGGAGCCTCCGTGACCGAGAGGTAGCGTGCTTGGCCTCAGACCGCCAGGGTTCGAATTTCGAATCCTGTGTGCAATGTCATCTCATTCACATCACCATCCTCAGGAAGTTCTCCTGACATAGTTTAGCCTATATATGATCACATGTGGCCAAAACCCCATTTATCTCATCTAATTTTCAACTGCTAATTATGTTTTAGGCCAAATCGCGGAAATAACAGTGCAAATCTTCCAGGTAATATTGTTTCTTTTTTATATCTTTAAATCAGATCTGCCCGCTGAAATAAATTGGCTGATTAAATTATGTTTAATTATTCCAGCATCCATTTATTTCTTCTTATTTTCATTCACCTTGGAGAATTGCTTCATGATAGATTAAAATGACCTAATTTAAAAAAATACACAGTTATAATATCTGAAATAAATATTCCTATGGATTAGAACATTATTTATTCAATGAATTTTCGTTCAAGTATGATACGTGGCGCATAACTACGACCATATAGCTTAAAGAGTTAATCTGATTGTAGGTAGCAGATGGTCCGTAGACTCGGGAGTGACTGTAGAGTCCGCCTACACAGATCATTCAGGTAATTGTTTCTTTTGCAGGACATACCTAAAAATATTTTTTAACTGTTTGAAATTACCTACTCTAAAAATGTTTGTTTTTTTAAATCCGCTATCTTACATATTCTTCACGTCATTTTATCTTAGTAATACTTTGACTATTATCGTGATTATTTGGCTGTTTCCTACATATGTTGGAATGTTCTGAACTAAAATAAACTTTGTATTTTGAAGACTCTTATACAATGAATTTGCAAAAAGTGCCAATTGTAAGCCTATGTTCGTATTGGTTTAGATTGTTGTAAAATAATGTGGCACACGGTTAAAAATAATGCACGGATGACATTTATTTTAGTTCGTTTTGTTTAATATTTCAAGAAGATGTACTTTCATTTTCAGGATGATTGTACCTTTTATGATATGTTATATTGTATTCAGATGAAGCTGCTGTCGACAGACCACCTGTTTATGCTCGTGCAACCAGCAGTCAAGCACCAAATCATAGACAAAATCCTCCTTCTAATCCAGGTATTGGCTTTTTTGTTGTTGTTGTTAGGTGATCTTTTCACGTCATTGTGAAAATACGTATCCACGAAACCATGGCAACAGAACGTGATTTTTTTCAAGTATTTGTACTTGCACACGAGTACTTCTGTCTAAAGTACTCGCCCCAGGTCTGCTTCAAGTATGTTTTATTATGGAGATATGTGACAGATGGTGACAATACAATCTGCTAAGGATGTGGTTAAATATAATTATGATCCTGAAGATTATTTAAATGTATGTGTTCAAGTGGTAAACTGCAGTTTGCAAGCTTCATTTGTTTTGTTTCAGGGGGATATTCAAGTAACACAAGACCCCAGCCCATCACCGAAGATGCTCACAGAAGAAGAGACGACCAGAGAATGCCAAATATGAATATCACAGCTGCAGGTATTATATATATAAATAAAGCAAATTATTAGTAGTCATACAATTGCAGAACACAGCAACAAATTGTCCTTTAATGTAATCTTGAATTTATCAACCTGATTAAATAGAGCTTATATTCGGTTAACTGCCTTGAAGTATCATATATATAAGTGTCTGTTGTTTTCTAGTCTATTGAAGAACTGATCTTATATTCAGTTAAATCTCTTAAAACCTTGTACGTTAATAAGGTCTGTCAGTCTTTGACATAGTATATGTGTATGTGGTCGTGTCGAGCTGTAGGTCATTTTAAGTATCACAGAGAGGAGTATTTGCATACCTCTCTTTTTCATTTTTCAGATTGTCAGTCACCTGCCCCTTCCATACCAGAATGCGGGCCAAGATATGGACCAGGTATTTATTCATGGAAAATCTAATTTTCAATCAAAAGATTCCAGCAAAATCTCCAAATGTTTCAATAATTATATGAACTTCATAAATGAGTTTTTTGTTTCCTGACATTTGTTTTTGTCAAGGCTAAGTGGCGCATAATTATATTGTCCTCTTTGGATTACAATAATGCTATGCTGTCAAAATAGTGGATCAGTCAGTAGTCCAATGAAAACAAAATGTGAGATAAAAATATTATTTGTTGCTCCTTTATTATGCCTACCATACAAAAACAAATAAAAAAGGTTTTACATGATTTTAATTGTTACAAGTACATTAGATTTTTAAAAAATTATATGATGCTTAGATTCACATCTCTGTTTTTTGTGTGAATTATTAGACAACCTCCGGTAGCTTCAATATTAAATATTGTGTATTGTTGTTAAAATTAATGCTCGATGTATAAAGAAACATGGGTACTGGGATAGTTGCTAGTGGGGAGGATCATTATGTATCTGTTCCATCTGTATGGCACGCTGAGGAAGCTCTAGTCTACAGTGATCATTCAAGTGAAGCTGCAGCCTCCACATTTGTCTGGCTATAATCTTCAGGCAGATTGGCAGTGTAGTACACTGGTTCATCTGCTCAACAGCGATGCCAATGCAGCTCCCGCGGTTAACAGAGAGAATAACACTTTATAAGGCAATTGACGAAAAACACTCTCAATGACTCACCATGCCCTATCACCCCACCCTCACGACATATCAATCTATCGTGTTCTTCAAGTACGTTTAAATATGATTAAATGTCATTGAATGGGATATTAAGACAAAGTTATATATACTTATGTGATCTATAGGAAGACTTTCAAGTCACACAAGGCTCGATCCTGTTGTGGAGGACAGAAGAAGAAACCAAGGGATGCCAAATATGAATATCACCGCTGCAGGTATTAGATTTAATCTATAATTAATCTATATCTAAAGGGTCATCCATGTTTAGAGGTCATATATATTAAACCGGAATACGTATTTCAGTATGTTATATGTGTAGTAAATATATATTCAAATGATAACAACCATATACAATATGTTAACTGGCATATTCAAAGGATAACAAATTTGCAAAAAAACTTCTAACGACCGTTGCTAAACATAAAATATTGCTAATTAGTTTTGTAATAACAATATAACGATTTGGTTACAAATACCACTAAATCCAATTTATTGAGGTTCAGTCTTTAAATGAATACACCAGTCTTGATGCTACAAATAAAGAAGCGTTTTGAATATTTTTGTGTTGCTAAAAAATCATCTCAATAAGAAAATTAAAATTCGCCGGTAGAATTCACATCAAGAAAAGATGATAACTGTTGTAATGCGTAAAAAATAAACTCTTTTATCAATAAAAAAATCAACTGTTTTATTTGTATTATATTTTCTATATATTTAATCTGCTACAAAAATCTGAAACATGGGCCAAAACAATTTAATCAGTTCACATGTGCAAGGCGTTAATTTCTATTTTTCAGTTTTATCAACACCTGCCTCATCTATTCCTCAATGTAGATCGATAAATGAACAAGGTATTTTTTTTATAAACTATTATCTGATTTTTTTTCATTACTATGACAACTTTCAAGCAAAAACAAAAGACTCAAAATATTATTTTATTCTCATAAATAACAGTGTGTTTTAATTCTTTGGAATTCACTTGTAACAATTTTATAGACATTTATGAAAATGTGAATATATTTTTATTTTTCAGATATCCCTGTGCGGATTAATATTGCGTGAGTATGACACACATGTACTCTCAATTCTTTGCAATTATATACTATACTTTAAATACGCGCGATAGAGCCTTTTCAGAGTACATCCTTCCCTGAACTCTGTATATGGTATATTAAAGATTTTAAAGTCAATGATGGACGCAAGTCTGCCATTTTGAATTTGATCAAGTTGACATTTTCAGGACATATTCCTGAAACTACACATTTTGTTTCATAGTAATGGTCTAGCTATATGGTACAGTTTTACCGTTATTATGCATACTGTATTAAAGTAAATAATGGCCGAACGTTGGGGATTTTGAATTTGATTGAGATGACATTTTTCTAGGCATATTGCTCCCAGAAATCGCACATTTTTTTCAAGTAATGGTCTAACTATCTGTCACGTTTTTTCTAGATATTACGCATAATAAAGTCAATAATGGCCATTTCAATTTAACCATTTTACAGTAAATACTAACTGAAACCGCACATTTTGCTTTTATGGTAATGGTCTAGCTATCAGGCACGGTTTACCAGATATTAGGCATATTAAATTTAATCATGGCTGATAGTCAGCCATTTTGAATTTGATTGAGTTGAATTTTTTCAATGCAATATCCCTCACCGAAACCACCAATTTTGTTGTATAGTAATGGTCTAGCAAACTGGCACGGTTTGCCAGATATCAACCATATTAAAGGCAATTATAGCGGATAGTCGGCTATTTTGAATTTGATCAAGTTGGAAGTTTTTCAGGGCATATCCCTACCGAAAAAACGTATATTTTGTTTTATAGTTATCTTCTAAATGTCTGGCACTGTTTGCCAGATATCAGGCATATTAAAAATAATTGTGGCGGATAGTCGGCCATTTTGAATTTCATCGAGTTGAATTTTTTGGAGCATTTCCCCCCCTAAACCGCACATTTTGTTTTATCGTAATGTCCTGTTCGCCAAATATCAGCAATATTGCAGAACATTGTAAAAGAGAGACATAGTAAAAAGGGGTGCGTATGTGCAATATGGAGAAAAAGCCCCATGGGAAATAAAAATGCGGACAGACAGATGGACAAACTATGATCCATCTGTCATCAATACTAATGTCCAATCACAATCTTCTTTTTTAGGGGGGGGGGGGAGGGCTTTTGATATTAAAAAACCCCTTTTTTTCTACACTACAGTTCAAATGCTTTTATATATGAATATATACTTAAAATTTAGGATGCTGCACTTATATTTAGTCTAAATAATGTATTTAGTCGTTCAGTGGTGTGTATATCATTGTTTTTTTTTACATTGACAGGAGCGATGAGAGGAGAGAGAGGCAACATTCAGAAGAAATAGAGAAACAGATCAAGGAGTTGCAGATTGAAGTAAGAGGTTTGCGAAATACAAACTACAACACACAACTTGAATTGTGTTTGATAAAAAATAAACAGACTATGCAAGATAAATTATCTTCTCAAACCACTTTACAGATAATGAGCTTACTTGACAAGATTTCTGACAGAGTTGATAGACACGAGCAAATGTTTAGTATCAGTCAATCTGACGTGAAAGAAGAGCTGAAACGTATGAGGAATGCCATCGATAATCACAGTCGATCTATCTCTAATTCGGTTTCTAGTCTACACAAAACAATTTCACTTCAAGATGTATCAATTGTCGGTAAGACCGATAAACTATACGACTTCCCATCTGACGAAACAACATCTAATGACGGAACCACCCTAAAAGCTGAAAATAGACAAACTGAAATGATAGCTGATGGATTTTGTGTCAATGAGCATACAAGAGAAAACACTGATACTGTGACAAATGTTGTTTCCGATTTAAGCGTTTTGGAAAGGGAGGAAGAAACTAGCAAGAAAAAAATGACCAGTCAAGACAAACAAGATGGATCATTTATGGCATATATGAAAGAACATGACACCTCCATTGCGCCTCCAAGAGACTTTGAAAAACCCGAAGGAAATATGACAACTGGTTATTCATGGCATACGATCGATGGAAATTTTCATTCTCAGAATCCGTCCTCTCAGTCAAATAGAGCATCTAACATGCAAAATATCCCTACAACCAGCAAAAAATGCATGAATGATCAATATGTAGGTTTATCTACAATTTTAACTCCCGAAAAACCAAGTCTGGTCGTGAATGGCGATACCCACAGTGAAGTTGACGAGGAGCCAAATAAAAGAAGAGAGGCCAATAAGGATCCAAATCTAACAGGTTATACCGCCACCCACAGAGAGTATATTGACGATCTAAATGTGGCTGCTTATTCTGAAAACCATAGCGAATTTAAAGAGAATCCAAATTTGGTGGCAGATCACCTTACACACACAAAGGTTAATGATGGAGCAAGAAACGATGGAGCACGAACAAGAGATATATTTATTACAGGCAGAAATTTAGATATGACCCGAGAAAACGAATATAATACTGTCACAGACAGTAATAGATATAAAACAAGCGATCATACAAAGCAGTTAGACGATGTCAGTATGTTAAGGCAAGATGGGTCGACAAGGAAGGCAGGGGATATCCCCAGAACCAGCACAAGTTATCTCAATGACCAGCTTGGCATTTCCGTGGAAAGGCTTGCATTCAAAGACGAGAAAGTCAGGAAAACTGACATGCAGTCTACGACAGAACATGGAAAAATTGAGTCATCAGCCAATTCAACAAAACCATATATTCAAGATGAATTGATAGATGAAGTCATACAAGAAACAAGTCAAGTTAATGGAAATATCAAATCGGATATTCCAAATACATCCGATAAGGCCAATTTAATCATAGAATTAAAGCAAACCATTTCAAGTAGAGCAATTTATAAAGTAGATGACTTAGATCCTGTTGAACCACAGTTTACCGAAGCCACCACAGCTTCAAATGTGAATATTCATCAAGATACAAATACAGCTAACTTATGCAAAGGAGATGAAAGCAAGAGCGATATTTCAGGTACTCCATCTAAGACAGAAATAGACTTGACGTTTAGTGGTCATGTGGTAAGCTCTGTACAAGCGACTGGGGAGCCAACAGCAATACCCAAACAAAGGGACAATGACACCAGACCACGGGAATCTAGGAAAGATATTAGGATGGACGATGAGGATATAAATGAGTGTCACTGGGACCAAAGTAAATGGCTTGCAGATAGAACAACATTGATTCGTCGCTCTGAAAACAAACACACAACTAAATCAAGTTTGGAGGGAGGAGACGAAGCTAACTACGGGAGACAGAAGAAAGACAGATCTGAATATTTGACTAGATTTGATAAAAAAAACGGGGAACCTTCCAAAGGAACAGTCAAAGATAGAATCAACTTTTTCAACAAATTGTAATAATTAGTATTTATATTGACAACGACGTGTATACACGCAGTAGCACATGCTCAATACACATAAATAATATAAAAGGGCCTGCCTCTAATGCCCAGATGCCACGTACAGCAGGGACTGTGGAGCCGCTTCGTCCAGTCTGGACCATTTACCATCCAAGGTCATGATTTTCACATCATTATTCCTAAAGAATGCGAAATAGGGTAACCTACCTGTCTTCATGGACGGACCAGCTAAGCATTGCTATAGTTGTAGCCGGATATACATAATAACCAAAGCAGCCAAACTGGGCAACTAAATTATAATAACATATGACATAATATCATAATATTTATGTATTATGTTCCATCCATAAACGCAACCAATTACATACATAAATATTTATATAGGCCTATACTCAGTACTTAAATATAAGCTTCTAGCTGATAACATCTCATATCTATTGTCAGGCTACGTTTATAAACAATATTAATATATAACAGAATTTAAATTACTCTCCTCCTAAACATTCTCAGGGATTGATAAATATTTCGTATAATTTGTGGATAATCAAAAAGATACAATCAATCTAATTCTAGTACATTTTCATGCTTATGTTGAATATATAACATGGACTAATGATAATGTGTTTATCTGCATAATATATAGGCTACATTTGTAGTATTCTATTTCAAGCTGTGCTATTTTATCATATGCTATGTATTTATAACAGTATGAACAAAAAAGTGTATCAGGAATTCATGACGTTTTGATCTATGAGCTGCTGGTGTCAAAGCTGGAAGCCTATGGTGTTCAGCCAAAATCTTCTAAATTTATTTTATCCTATCTTTCCAACAGACAACAGCGTGTCCGTGTTGACGAAAAGTGCAGTTCATGGCAATTTACCAGCAAATGAGTTCCACAAGGATCTGTTCTCTGTCCTATACTTTTCAATATTTTTATTAATTATCTATTTTATTTTGTTAAAACTGTTCTGCTTACAATTTATGCAGATGATAACACTCTTTCCTATGCGAATATAAATTTTCAAATTGTCAAATTACACCCGAAAAGAGAAGCAGAAAAATGCATCTGGTGGTTTGCTGTAAACTAAATGAAAGCCCATCCGGACAAATTTCAGGCTATTTCATTAAATTGTGAGAGTGAGGGCAGTCATTGTCTTTACGGAAATGGTTGTTTCATTGAGCCAAGCGTAGAAGTAACACTACTGGGAGTGAGACTGGAAAATCTGCTAGTTTTTAATCACCATACTAACGAATTATATAATAAGTCAGGCAGACAAGTAAATGTTCTGAAGTGACAATGCCATCACATCAGTCAAGATGTGAGGATGGCCGTTTTCGGAGCTTTCATCTTGAGCACTTTTCAGTACGGCCCAGCAATATGGCACCATTGCTCAGTATCAAATACTAAAAAATTAGAAAAGAACGGGCTCTGCGGTATGTCACAAACGACTATAAATCCGACTACAGATCTTTGTTGTGTCAGACCAACTTGCTTCCTCTGGAAGAGGGACGACAACAACAAATAGCTATTCAGACCTTAAAAATTGTAAATAACCTTTCGCCACCATACCTTCAGGATCTAATCACACCTCGGAAATGTATTCGAATTCTTAGAAATTATGTGAAAAACCCTAGAAATACCTTTTTACAATAGAGTTAGACACGGAACAATTTCATTTTCATTCTTGGCCCCAAAGATCTGGAACAATCTACCAGAGGAAATTCGTACACTTCCCTCTTTCAGGAAAGCCATAGCTACTGGTCTGTATACAACAACAGATTGGAACTTAACTTTTCAAAATGTTTTTTTTTTCATCAACACCTCCGTTTGTCTAGTCTCCAGCTCCTTGCAGTGTGCCTTCTGGTGTGTTTGTAGTGTGCATGCACATAATTCTCAACTAAATTTATATAATAGTGTGACTGTTGTATCACCTTATAACTTTTCATATCTTTTAACTCTCATATTATATTTTAACTTTTATATTGTTATCTATTACGAATGCGCTTTTTGTATCACCTTCCTATAATTTTACCTAAGCTCCTGGTATCTGCAGAACCGAGTCAGCCAAACTGCCTGTTTAAATGTTATTGCTATGTCATGTTTAATATCGCAAGTCGCTGAAATAGCTATTGTTAGCTAATGTTTTACTTTGTATACACTTGCGAATATAAATAAATGTTATCTTATCTTTATGATATTAATTATAAATTTGTTTTAACTCTAGATCACCTGATTGTAAATATGATATTTCAGTTTTAACTGGTGAGCATCTAGTTTAGGCATTTATTGGTAAACGGTTTATGATGATGAATATATTGATTTTTAAATTGTGGCTAGCATATGTAAAAGAATATCAGTTATGTGCTCCCAAATTCATATTGCTTTATTATATTGTCATATTTAATATTTGTTACCCATGCATATAGGCGTGCAGATTGGTTTGTTACTTGTGTAGGCTTTTTAATCACTAAGCACTAAGAATCTTATGATTTGCTTAAGTTATCATTTCAGTAAATCCTGAATTAAAGCGTCGAAATACTTACAGATAAACCTTGGAGGCCAAAGGTTTTTTTTTCGATTTTAAATCTTTCTGAATGTCTTAGTTAGTTCTTTCCGTTTCATGTGAATACCTATGTTATCGGTATACGACCAATTTTTAAATATTTTTACTATTTCAGTGCGGAGCTCGACTTTAGACGTCATAATCTGACGTCTATAGAAGTCAGATTCTGAGCGTCTAAAATCAGTCCCAGCACTAAAAGTGTTAAAAGAAGTACTCTTAACTTTGCTAATAGAAATGAGATAAGGTTGAGATGATGTTAAGTTTTGGAGTGGGATAGGCCCCTTATCTGTTTATATCAAACAGTATGTAACCAGATTGCCAATTAAACCTTATTGCACAGGCCGGACGGAAGCATTTATCAACTGATCACGCCATTCCATTATTTCTTTATTATTCCAGATTTTCGGAATAATAAAGCGAAAATAATTACCTTAGTTGAAAACTGGTGCGGCCCTGTTGTCAGGTGCTGTACGGACAATGTATTCAAACATCAAACGAACGATCACAATAAATACTATGGTAAATTTGATTTAATACAGCTTACATTAATTTTATCATAATTTAATAATAAGTATAAACACATTGACTGCAATTTTGTGTAATAGCAAACCAATGCCATGCACTAAAACATTTTACAGGCTCGTATGTCCATTATTCGAGCACGAAACATATGTTTACATTGTTTAAAAATATCACAACATTGTCAAACATTTGAGGAACAAAAGATGTAAAATTAGTAAAGAAAGCATATAGTGGGAAATTTAGACACGCACTATGTAGATAAGTCAGAGGTTCCATGCTTTTTTATATAATTTTTGTATAATTGATACAATAAAATGTGAATTGATCATAGGCTTGTTCTTGTATTCTAATTTCATTGCTTCCCGATACACAGAGAGATACAGGGCGTTGGCTTGATGTTGGCCCAGCATCGTGACTGTTCACACACCAACGCGACGACAGGCGCGAAATGTGAGGCGTTTTCCTGCAAGGTCAGATTTTGGCAGTGAGGCAAAAACCGGCGCGACAACCGGCGCGACGAACAGTTTTGCAAAGTGATCGCGTTGCCTATCGCGCTCGCGTAAGTCGTCGCGCTGGCATGTGTTCGCAATGATCAAATACGGTGAATCTGGTTATAGTCGCGAGGTTTTAATGTTCGCGAACTTCGCGAGGAGGAAAATTTGAGAATTCAAGTTTTTCGTGAAAATTATTATTATAATAGCGCTACCGAAAAAAAAGAAAATTCGCGAATTCTACACTTCGTGAATAGTCCCAAAATTAGAAATTCGCGAAAATTTAAACTCGCGAAAATTACCACATCGATAGTAGTGTCTTTAATAAACCGACGTGACGTAGCGCGGGTAATAGCGTTGGGGTGTTTCACGCCTTAACCCTTTAAGTCCTCACAATGCATTAAAGCATCATTTTACATCCCTGAAAACACAAATAATTTTCCAACAATAAAGGGTTTTAGAACGAAAATCTCCATGAAACTGGTTTACCATTACAAGGCGATTTTTTTTAATTTTTAAACCACATCCAGTCATCTTCATCCACTACAAGTCGAGAATTGCGACAGCAATTCGCGGCTTGTAGTGGATGAAAAAGACAATGGTAAATTCAGGCTTGAAAGGGTTAAATGACGAAAAATATTTTAATTTCAGGAAAAATAGACATATCCAATATTGAATTATAGGTCTATTTGATCGAGGATATTACAAAAATATAAACTTGTACTTGGTGTTAAAAGGGCTGGGTCATCTCTATTCACATATTATATTTTTACGTAACGAAGACCACTTTTCTTGGAATGTTAAGCATGCCAGTGGGAACATGCAATCAGACTAATTCGTGTAAGCTGTACGTAATGAAAACGGCCAATCTAATTTAAACATCTCTGACACAATCTATGGTGTGCATGCGGCCAATAATTATACAGGGACCGCCAGAAAGACGGTCCACGCAGCCGATTGTTGCGACATCTAGTGAATATGAATATCAAAATATAGTTTTTACATGGATCGCATTCACATATTAGCCTGGTGTGTCGCGAATGAAGTCACAAAAATGAACGTATGCAGAAGTTGAGTGCGGTCGAGGGTGTGGTGTTGTGGTTAAAGCTACACGGATGTCACGTCGGAGCTTTCGGGCTAGTCCCCAGCTCTGGTATTCAGTCTATCACTTCGTATCCTAGCAAACACAAGATATTTTTATAACATTTATACAATGTCGGCCCAACGTCTTCTACGTTGGTCCAACATTGTATAAATACTATACAACTTGTTTGTGCTTACTGAGATTAACAAAATGTGTCTTCGCTCAATCATAAAGATTCAGTAGGCCTATCGTGGGGAGCCTACGTGATCGACCATCATAGCTAAATTTGTAATCCTGTGTCTGGAGGGCAGTGTCATCTCATTCATCTTATCACCCTCAGGAGGTTCTCCTGGCCCAGCTTCAAGTGGCCTAAAAACCCCATTCCTTCACCATACACATGGAAGGCTGCAGGAGTCTCACTGATATAATATAACCTCTGACCTTTGATTTGTATTACGACCACTATGGAATTTAACCCTTGTGCTGCTAGAGGACTACATACATCTTAGCTGTTAACCCTTTCAGTGCGGGGATAGACTTTAGACGTCAGAATCTGACGTCTAAAGTCGATCCCCGCGCTGAAAGGGTTAATATGCGTAAACCCAGACCATGAAGCGGTAACAGCTAAATAAGATATTTATTTTGAAATCGAAAAAACCCTTTGGTCTTCATGGTTTGTATTTAAATAACTCAAAGAGTTGTGAGGGTTAAAGGGTTGAGATAGTTTCAAACCAAATGAATTAATGTCACTGAAAGCGCTGAGTCACTTAATAGTTATTTAACCCTTCCAGAGCGGAGAGTGTCTTTAGACGTCAGAATATGACTCCCGCACCTAAATATATTTTTAGAAATATGTTGGCCGTGGACCCATAACATAGGTATTCAAATGAAGCAGAAAGAGCTAACTAGGCCATTTATGATGATTTCAAATACAAAAACCCTTTGGTCTCCATGGTTTATACACAAATATTCTAGCGCTGTAAGGGTTAAAGCGTCACGCCTGGCGATATTGGCACATTTATTATTAAAATTAATAAAACACTATTATAGTAAGTTATCACTATTAAGAGTGATGATAATTATTGACCATGCTTCATTTGATTGAAATCGTCAATTCACATTTATTATTCCTAACCGTTTTGTTGATAAAACCGTTATCTACGCCAGCACTGACGGTCAAAACGCACCCTAAAAAGTAAAAACATGAATTACCATGAATTCAAGAGAAATACAAGAAAACACTACAGTGGTAATAAGCCATCTAAATGTGTTATTCCATAGGCCTACAGAGATTTAACACATCTAAATCTGTTATTCTACACAGAGATTCAAGCCGTCTAAATGTGTCATCCTAGACTGGGATTTAAGCCATCTAAAGGGCGGGGACCCTGGTGCAGTGGTTAAAGCTGCCTGCCTGGAAAATCAAAGATCGCGGGCTCGAGTCCCACTATGGCATTCAGGTTTTAAAGAAAGAAAAGTTGCTTTCCCGCTCACTCGTAAAGCTTCAATATTGCGTGAAGCCGCCGTGACTGAGAGGTAGCGTGCTCGGCCTCAGACCACCAGGAATCGAATTTTGGATCTTGTGTCTGGAAGGCAGTGTCATCTCACCATCCTCGGGACATTCTCCTGACCCAGTTTAGATTTAAGTTATCTAAATGTGTTACCTTATACAGAGATTTAAGCTATCTAAATATGTCATCCTACTCGGAGATTTGAGTCATCTAAATGTGTTATTAAATAATGGGATATAAGACATCTTAATGTGTTGTCATAGAATGAGATTTCAGCCATCTGAATGCCCTATCCTGCACGGAAATTTAAATCCAAATGTGATATACTATACTGAGATTTATTTTCATAACTTTTACAAAAATCAATCACACAACAAAATCAGGTAATTATTATTCATTTATTGGTAAATCACAAAACAAAGCAAGATGAGATATCATATTGTGAGATAATATGAGATAATGTGAAACTGACAAGTGATTTGAGCAATTTGTGTTTTAACAGCCTTAGTGCTGTTACTGGCTGACTGGGTCAAGGTCACTGACCAGGTCAAGGTCACTGACTGCGTCAAGGAGACTCAAGGTCACCAAGTGCACGGTCTGACGGATATACTGGTAATGAACTCTAGCACTTGGTATTTTTCATTCATTTGAAGCTGGAATTGCTGACGCAATTACCAACTTGGAATGAATGAAAAATATTTTTTTATAAGAAAGAGACGTCACCGAAATTGAATTATTTACAACGTTAATTATCTAAAATTATCATTTTAACCAGAATTCCAGAGGAGAGTTAAATGAGGTGATGATCATAATCTGACAAATCTGGGGCCGTTTCTGAATTGGCGGTTATGACGTGAAAAGGGTATGTAATATAACGTCCCTTGGACTTTGAAGGTGCTAAACTGCCACTTTACAAAGTGGCAGTTTAGCACCTTCCAACTCCAAGGGGACGATATGTATACGTGATTTTCGTTATTGCTACAGGCATCACCATGTATGTTTTCCTTTTTTAAAAAAAGTTACATGATTCGTTAATATTTGACATGATTTTGCATAGAAAGCTCCTAGGTTGTATTGAGGCGACATATTGCTCGTCATGATTTCCTTCAGCAGATTTTATATTGCTCCTCATGATAATTACAAATCAACGATTACTTTTATTTACATGACATGATTGATAAAAAGAAAATATCCTTACATTATTTCGTCCTTCTGGAACTAAAATTTCACATCTGTTACTTGTGTTAAACTTGCAGATATAACCTTCTAGTTCCACAGGACGAAATTATATAATGAAGTTAAAACGGTCAGATTAAATATGTCATTAAAAACAGATATGTCCTGTACATTTCATCTTAAAGATAACCACATATATACAGAGCCTGTGAGACACGGTAGCACTACAATGTGCCCTCTATTATACAAGTGGACGATATGATTAAAACAAAGTCATGAATTAACAAAGTTTGTTGGCATTTCATGCATCAACCCTTTCAATGCGGGGACCCGACATTGGACGTCAGAATATGACTTCTAATGTCGACCTCCGCACTGAAAATTTAAAATATTCAAATATTCAAAATGGCTGTACACTCATAACATAGGTATTCAAATGAAGCGAAAAGAGCTAACTGAGACATTTATGAGGATTTCAAATTGACAAAAGCCTTTGGTCTCCATGGTATACAAAAATATTTTAGCACTTTGAAGATTAATTCGTCTGCATACATTTAAAGAGCCTCTGAAAAACTTTTCAATTTGAAATCATCATAAATATCTTAGTTAGTTCCTTCCGCTTTACTTGAATACCTATGTCACCCCCCCCCCCCCCCCTCCATAAACCCCCATAAACAATTAACGTGGGCACACGCCAAATAAAGGATAACACTCAAATAAATGGAATGAATACAAGTGTAACAATCGCTGTATTTACAAATAATTAAAATATTAGACTAGACAGTGTGATTATTGGTGAGAACAAGCGAACCTTAGACGACTCATACCTTTTAGGATCTAGGAGTCATCTTTAAACATTATGTGGTTAATGTTGAGAACATGCCAACCTTAGACGACTCATACCTTTTAGGCTGTAGAAGACATCTTTAGACATAGTGTTGTTAATGTTGAAAACAGGCGCAGCTCAGATGACTCACACCTTTTAGGAGCTAAAAGTCATCTTTAGACATAGTGTGATTAGTGTTGAGAAAAAAGACCCCCTGAGCTCCACAAACCTTTTAGGCTCTAGGAGACATCTTAAGACAAATGTGGTTATTGTTCAAAAACAGGAGCACACACCGACCTCTAGAAGACTCACACATTTTAACCTCTAGAAGGCATCTTTAAACATACTGTGATTACATGGTAAACATATATTCACTCTATGTTGGTTCAATGTTGGGCCACCGTCTTCGCCGCTGGCCCAACATTAAGCCAACATAGAGTGATATCTGCTGAGTACTGGGTAGTGCTTAGGAGGCGAACACCCCTAATCTCTACAAAACATTTCATCCTAACATCTATAACTCATTGTAAATCACTAGTATACATCATATTCTAAATTACCAGTTTATCGGGCCGTTGCAACCAAAGCGTCATATATACAGCTTTTTAAAGTAGTGAATATGACCCTTTGATCCCAACAGGATAATATATCATATTAACTCTTGCTTTCAGTGCTGTACACTTACAAAACCAACATTAATTCGACCTGCTGGAATTAAAAGGTCAGCAAACACACGACACTCACCCACCATTGGGTCAATGTTGGGCCAGCGTCCTGGACAGTAGCCCAACATTGGCCCAACAGTGGGTGAATGTCGTGTTTCATGTGATATGTGTCTAGCTAAAGTGTCTAACACATATTACCTTTCGGTTCCGACAGATTATTTTTTTAATATTTACAACTCCCATGCTTGGTCCAGGTAAATTCATTACGTTCACAACACATTCTTCTGGCAACGTAATAATCACTGGCAACGTAATAGTACAGATGACGATAGTAACAGGTCATTATCATAATATATTCATGTAAATGAATAGATACAAAATAAGCACTTTGTGAAGCCAGCTGAGATTTATCAATTATTACAATTAATACACAATTATTATGACGTCGCTACAAACACCCTGCAACCTTCCTCTCAGCTATAAAAAACGTTGGCCCAATGCCGATTTAATGTTGGGCCAGCGTGGCTCACTATTAAACCAGCATTGGGTAAATTCCCGTGTGTTTTATTACATTTAATATACAATTTTCGCTACCAACATTCTGCAAACATTCTCACATCAATCACGAGAAGTTGATCAAATGCTGGAGTAATGTTGGCCCAGCGTCGTAGACAGTGACTAGACATTAGACCAACATTGGTGAATTTATCGTGATATTATTACATATAATAATATTTACAATTATCTCATTCTGAAACCTTTCTATTAGCAGTCAGGAAGTGTTGCTTCAATGCTGGAGTAATGTTGGGCCAGCACCGCAGACGTTTAACCACCATCAAAACGACTATGTGATATGGACTGGTAGAGTGTGATATGGCCAGGTATACAGGAGACAACATGAAGCATATTACACGAGTTCACAACAGTACTATCATTTATATTCGGCAAAGCCAAAAGGCAGTATCTGCTCACTTGTAAAGATAGCAGATACTGCCTTTCGGCTTTGTACGGCAGAATAGCTAATCATTTCTGAACCCTAAGGTCTCCATGGTTTATACAAAAATATTTCAGCTTTGTGAGGGGTGACCCTCTGCTACGACCCTGCAATGGAGGCTACGGTTTCAAGAAAGGTTTCTAACCAAATATAATGCCACTAAAATAATAAAAGCTGGGAATTGCGTTAGCAATTCCCAGAAAAATACGAACAAACAATTCAGCGACAGGCGGGTTAAAGGTCTATAAATGGTCATAAAACCCATAACATAGGTATTCAAAAGAATCAGAATGACACAACTGAGACAATTGTTACATTATCTGCTTGGTCTTAAAGGCTTAGTAAAAATATGTTAGTACTATAAGGGTTAAAGGTTTAACACGGTTTGAACCCTGATATAACATGATATAATGATAGATCCAGCAGATCTCACCACAATGGAAGATGGAGTCACCAGCAGTATCCCAGCCAATGCTGTCCCAATGCTGGCACAACGTCCGAGATGCTGGACCAATGCAACGTAATGCTGGACCGATGCTGGTACAACATCAGAGGTGCTGGCAAAACATTGAGGAAGTGTTGTGCCAACGTGTTAGCTGGGATGAATCACAGAATCATAATTATCTTATATCACACTTTATTCTAAAAGGGTAAAGTCGTTCCGAGCTTCTGATCACAACAGAACAATAACATTTATATGGCAACAACACTGAATATAAATGAGCCATGACAAAACACATTCTTCTTGACAGCTTTGACCGTACGATACGCATATTGCATCAATCACACCAATTTACGTTGTTGTTGTTGTGATGAGCAGCACGGAGCGAGATGTACCCCTTTTAATACACTTTGGGTGCTTAGTATGCATAGGAATGTGAAATTGATGAAGTAACATGGAATGTATTTGTTGAAGGGACATGCCCAGTTCTAAAATCATAAACAATCGGTGATTTTATTTTGGCTTCTTAATATGACCATATGATGTAAACATGTCCATAGACTAGAACTGCAAAAGTTTTTAAATTTTTGTGATGCTCATTCACCAGTTAGGCCAGAGATAGAGACAAAATTACTGATTTCTAATTATTGACAACAATGTCAAAAATAAGAAATACGGGAATTTCGTCTCTATATCTAGCCTAACTCGCGAATGCGCAGCAAAAAAATTAAAAAAAAATTGCAGTTCTAGTCTATGGACATGTTTACATCATATGGTCATATTAAGAAGCCAAAAAAAAATCACCGATTTTTTAATGATTTTAGACCTTTAATATACCAAGGTTATAAATATAAATCATTATGCTAATACATGTCATAGTAATCACAATGTGTATACTGCCATAATCACATACATAGTCACCTTGGTGTTAAAGGGTGGTATCTGCCACTTCTCAAAGTAGCAGATACCACCCTTTAACACCAAGGTGACGATGTGTAGTATCATGTGTTAATGCATAGTTGATAATATAAAAATCATTGCAAATTGATATTTTTAAAAACATTTTTTTAATCTGAAAGTGTATCTGACAGTCAGAGAATTGAAAATAAATTGGAGAAAACAAATAACTTATATAAAAGATGCAAATGGAAGATTACATATCTAATATGTGAAGCTTCAGGTATCAAAGTGTCTGTATGTCGGTTGGTTTTAATTAAATCACTGAATATCTTGCCCTACGAATTAAAAGGACTTATTTCCCACTTCTCAAAATGTTATATAACACCTTTTAATCCCTTGGGTCCGGATATTCGTGACCCATTATAATGGAGGACACAATGTACATTTTGAGCAAGCGAACATCTGGGAATCAAATATAATAAACCCTCATTTGTGGAATGATCTACCTGGGAATATTCACAATCACGTGACTTCACAGCAATCAAAATATATCACGTGACTAGTCATGGAAGCACGTGAATATCCACCAATCACATGACCACACAGCTATCACATGACTTTAACCTCCACCAATCATATCATCACAGAGCTATCACATGACTTACATCATCACATGACCACAGTGTAATCACATGACCAGAAAAAATATTGTCAGACCAAAGGATAGCCTGTTGCTCCGCCAAAAGCTGGATATACTTATTCTAACACTATATATTAATCTAGTGCTTGCTGAACCAGTATAGGCTACAATGTACAGCTGATTCAATTCATGATATGCCACAATTGTTTGCGCCCAAGTGTCTTACACGAGGCACTCATTCGATATTGGTTTAATATTGGGCCACCGTCTGCGAAGC
The DNA here is from genome assembly GCA_964017125.1 of Flabesymbios commensalis. Taxonomy (NCBI): domain Eukaryota; kingdom Metazoa; phylum Annelida; class Polychaeta; order Terebellida; family Flabelligeridae; genus Flabesymbios; species Flabesymbios commensalis. The sequence goes on from OZ024917.1 coordinate 1,303,263, forward strand.
TGGCCCAATATTAAAAAAATAGCACTACACGTTTGATAAGAAGATGGCTGTTGATTGACCACTTCACACGATGTGAGGTAAAACTACAGTCCCCCAATGGGTGGGTGTGGAGAACTACACGTGGGCGGGCACTTGTGTCGATGTATCTATGCAGTTCCTGTGAATCAAGGTGCTGGAAATTATAACTGGTATACATATGTCTAGTTCACACTACATTCAGCATTGTTTTACATTAGAGTTTTCTCTACAGTCTAGTGATGTGCGAGTTCATAGTGTCCAGTACACATGTACTTGAGTTCATACTACAGTGCTGTAGATGAGTTCTATATAACACTAAACAGGCTTCTTGGTTCACATAATGCCTGGCGAACACAGCAAACGTGATATGTTGTACAATGTTATTTTATTGTTTGTTCCCTGTCCAAGTCGCTAGCCCAAGGTTATTTTTAAACGAATGACTCGTTTTTGCTTTTCAGTTTACAATAAGCTTTAGTTTGCAATAGTGACTGGTAGGTATATATGAGTTAACAACATAGCATGTTCAAAGATATGGTTTCAGTAGTGCTTGGTTTCTATATGTTGGTTTAATGTTGGGGCAGTGTTGTAGACAATGGCCCAGCATTAAGCCAGCATTGTATGCTTCCTGAGATGGTTGACCATATCACTCTGCGTACTGGCCACGTGACCACAGACCTCTTTCTCACAATGATAATGAGGCTGACTACCGCCATACTCGCAATCACCATGGTTACATGGTAATATACCAGCCCTCAGTAAATCAGCCTTAGACGACTGGCCAGATTGTTGTACAGATAAGTCCACCGGTGGAGCCACATCTGTAGTGTGTAGACCTGGATTTGATATTTTAAAGGCGCTATCAATATTGTCCCCAGGGGTGGTTACCATCAGGTTATCAGATGTTTGGCGACCTGGATGTGCATCGCTTGTCAGCATATCAGATGCTTTAAGGCTTAGATTTTCTGCAGTGAATGTTGTATTATCCCCTCCGCCTCCAGCATTAAGACCTGGACTGAAGCTAGGACTATCCCCGCTGCTTACAGTAGTACCTGTACTGAACGGGAGAGTATTCATCCTACTGCCTCCTACATATGTACTCAAGGGGGGAGTATTCTTCCCATCACCCCCGCCCATGTCGGTTTTAGCATGGTGTATACTGCCATCGCCTGTGGCCATGTCAGTTCTAGCGCCCAGTACATCCGTTTTAGCGTGTTGTTTTCTATCATCGCCCATCATGTCAGTCTTATCTTTGTGTATACCGCCCTCCCCTGTGGCCAGCATGTCAGTCCTAGTGCCCAGTACATCCGTCTTAGCGTGGTGTTTTCTATGCGGCACCACCTTACTGCTGTCTGTACAGATGAAGGGACACTTCAGACAGTGATAATGTGTAGAGCGGCTGGTATACTCACAGTCTTCACGTCGACACTCTGCGTTACCTCTGAACACCTGGAACTCCTTCCCCATCAGAATCTCCTGCTTCTTATGTCTCTCCAGATGCTGTGAGAAGCGGCTCCTGTCAGTGAAGGCATACCCGCAAGGATCCTGCAGACAATGGTAATGGGTTTGATTCAGTCTATAAGCACAACGCTCCAATTCACAGTCCTCAGTCCATTTATATTTCGTAGAGCCGTCCGGGATCGAGTCATCTCGCACAGAACGAGGACTGGTAAGACGGCTGGATTTAGGAGTCACAACCATATCTGTGTCAATGAAGCCGTCATGTCTTGTTGCTGTTCTTTTACGTGATGATCTCCGGGCGGCTACTTTACTGTTATTGTCGTCTGTTGCAGTCTTTCCATCGCTTCCTGATACACTGTCTCTCATCTTATCTGACTGCTGGGAGCAGTCACTGCTCATCTGACTAGCCTCATCTCTCTGGATGCTCTTGTGGCTCGTCTCTTCTCCCTCCATTCTATCATCTGACCATCCCTGACTTTCACAGTGTGCATTGCTCGCCTGGCTGTTGACTTGGGACAGATCAATGATAAGTTGACCTTGAGAGTCATCGTCATCTATCATACTGTCCTTATCCGTCATGTCGTCGTCAGTCGTATCGTTCTGGTCAGACCCGTGTGACGGTAGAGGAGAATTAGATGTTGAATCTGCCTCTGCCTCGCAGTCGGTGCTATCCAGCTTAGTCCCGTGTTTCATAATGTGTCCCTTTAACCTTGACGCCTCGGCGAAAGCCTGATGACATTCAAAGCAGTGATAGTGATCCTTCCTCTTCAGCTTGCAGAACGGTCGGGCACAGTTCTCCTGTATACCGTAATGCATCCGCATCTTGATATCCAGCCAGTTGAGCTGCGGTAACTGATTCTGTGCCTTCTGCTGGAGGAGCGTGCTCAGCGCGGGACCGTCATCTACATCCTGGTTACCCTTGAGGTGTGGTAATGCGTTAGTGGCTGCTCCATCATCGCCGGTGTCAGAGTCTTTCACTGAGGTGTCGTCTTGCGCTGGTTTAGGAGCTATCTCTATCAGGTTGGATACCCCGGTAGATGTGGTAAACATGCCAGTAGATATGGGCATCACAGACTCAGCGCTCTGTATTATACCAGGTAAGGGAGACGAGGTAAATGGGGCGTTTAGACCCGACAACAGATTACTCTGCATGATACCTTGAAGAGATTGGGCCTGTACGAGGCCAGATAGGGTGGACGGTGCTTGTACGAGGCCAGAGAGGGTGGACGGTGCCTGTACGAGACCTGATAGAGTAGACGGTGCCTGTACGAGACCTGATAGAGTAGACGCGGCAGACAGACCTGTGATGGCAGAGCTGGTGGCGACCTGAGTGCTGTACAGTGGCTGAGCTATCGAGCTGGCAGGTAGACATTCTGATGCCAGAGGCTGTATAATGATAGGAGCCACCACACCTGTAGATGTAAGAGGATTAATCATACCAGGTGAAGCCATGGTGGCGCCCGGAGACAGCGCTACCACCACGGATGATGGAGTGGTGCCAACAACCACCTGTCCTAGGGAACCTGCCATGGTGGTCATCGGGAAAAATGTCCCTGTGGATTTAACAACTTGATTGCCGAGACCGGGGCTGGCTCCAACCATCATCTGACTTGCTCCTGTAGCTCCTCCTCCAATTAGCACCTGTCCAACTGACGTCACAGGTGATCCAAGAAGCACTTGGTTTGCAGTTGACTGAGCTGGTGACCCTAGAAGTATTTGACCTGCAGTTTGTGCTGAATGTCCTCCAATGACTTGACCTCCTGTTGACCCACTAATGACTTGACCTCCAGTTGACCCCCCAAGGACTTGACCTCCTGCAGACACCACTGCTGGAGATCCTATCAGCATTTGGCCTGCTGATGATTGTGACGTACCTGATAGTACCTGACTGGGTTTGGTAGTAGCCCCTCCAAGGATTACCTGACCTCCGGTCTGCTGTGACCCCAGTATGACCTGACCTGCTATAGGCATTGGGGCAATAGGTACCTGTCCAGGCCGGGGTTTCTGGGGGATGAGGCTGGCTTTAGGTATAGCTATAGATGGAGAGTGTGTGAGCCCCATCTCTGCCATGCGGTGTTTCTGATCATGCTGCTCCATAGTACTATACCTCACGAAGCTATAATCACAGCGAGGACGCACACAGTGGAAGTGCCGGTTAGCTTTATTATTATGACAGTGAGGACGACGACAGTTAATGTTCCTGTCAAAGAACTCAAACCCATCCATGATATTTATGTAGTTGTGGAAGTCCTTGGAGTGGAGTGTGAGTAGACTGAGTCTGTCTGTGGAATGGTGACACTTCTTGCGTACACAGTGATAATGGGCCTTAGTATAGAACATACACTTATCATCGGGGCAGGGACCGCCCTCCTCGTAGAGCTTGAATCCGTTACCCAGCACCTCAGGGTCACCTTTACCCTGGGCCAGCGCCTCCGCTATCTCATCTTCTGACATCTCTAGCTTGGGAATGTTAGGGATCTCGTCCTTAGGGTACTTTGGAGGACGTCCTCGTCTTCTTCTCATGGTGAGATCCATCTTAGCCGTACCGGGAATGGACCGGCGGATGCTCCGGGCGAACTCGTGCGTCTTGTGGTGCTCCAGACGGGCGAATACGGTGTCCTTCTCAGCAATCACATGTTTACAGTCAGCCTGAAAGAAAAAAAACAGCATGCTATCAAATGCTTATAGTCAACAGTAAAAGGAAACAAATACAGTACATTGAAAAGTCACATGATCATAGATAAAATAATTGTTTTCTGATATAAGTAAAGCTATGTTCTCTTATGTGATGAACCCTTTCAGTGCAGGGATCGACTTCAGAATCTGACGTTCACAGACGTCAAATTCTGACAGCTCTTGCTGCTATTATGGAGATAATTTATTTTCAAACCTTCATTTAATTAATCTTTGCGTGATAAAGATCTGTGTCAGTCAGATAGAAATGTTTGGAATGGTTCACTTATTCAGTTATAAATTATCATTATTGAGGCATACAGTTTTAATTAACAATAACGTAATCAATTATCTTACCCATAGACATTGAGAATGTCTCTCCTTCTTACCTGAATGACATGAGTCATTACTTAGTATTACACATAAGTATCACACCCATAGACAGTGATAATGTATTCTTAATTACTATTATAATATTATATATGTTCTCAACCCATAGACAATGATAATGCCTTTCATTCTTACTGAGATGACAGGAGTCTTGGTTACTACATGTAATATATGATTACAGTATATATGTTCTCACCCATAGACAGTGATAATGTCTTTTCTTCTCACTGAGATGACAGGAGTCCTGACTACTGAATGTGATATATGACTATAATTTCCTTACCCATAGACAATGATAATGTCTTTCCTTCTTACTGAGATGACAGGAGTCTTAGTTACTACATGTAATATATGATTATAATGTTCTTACACATAGACAATGATAATGTCTTTCATTTTTACTGAGATGACTTCACGTCTTGGTTACTACATATATTACATCATGATAAGGTCCTCACCCATAGACAATGATAATGTCTTTCATTCTTACTGAGATGACAGGAGTCTTGGTTACTACATGTAATAGTACATGTACTCACCCATAGACAATGATAATGTCTTTCCTTCTCACTGAGATGACAGGAGTTTTGACTACTAAATGTATTATATGACTATAATTCCCTTACACATAGACAGTGATAATGTATTTCCTTCTTACTGAGATGACAGAAGTCTTGATTACTACATGTAATATATGATTATATTGTCCTCCCCATAGACAATGATAATGGCTTTCCTTCTTACTGAGATGACAGGAGTCCTGATTACTACATGTATTATATGATTATAATGTCCTCCCCATAGACAGTGATAATGGCTTTCCTTCTTACTGAGATGACAGGAGTCTTTACTACTGAATGTAATATATGACTATAATTACCTTACCCATAAAAAATGATTATGTCTTTCCTTTTTACTGAGATGACAGGAGTCTTGATTACTACATGTAATATATGATTACAGTATATATGTTCTCACCCATTGACAGTGATACTGTCTTTCCTTCTTACTGAGATGACAGGAGTCCTGATTACTACATGTAATATATGATTATAAGGTCCTCACCCATAGACAATGATAATGCTTTTCATTCTTACTGAGTTGACATGATGTCTTGGTTACTGCATGTAATATATAATTATAAGGTCCTCACCCATAGACAATGATAATGTCTTTCATTCTTACTGAGATGACAGTAGTCTGAGTTACGACATGTAATATATAATTATAAGGTACTCACCCATAGACAATGATAATGTCTTTCCTTCTTGCTGAGATGACAGGAGTCTTGGCTACAGGATGCCGTGGATTCATACAACATGAATGATAGCATACTGACTTTATCCTGTTGGTCGTGCTGCCTACAACACACACAGATATATATACTCGCCCTCAAATTAGAATTGATCAACCAGGATCACATGATTTTCGGCGATTTTTCCGCCAATTTTTAACCGATTTCTTTCAAATTTTGCAAAGGCTATTTTCTATTCAAATCCTAATATCCCTTAAAATTTAGTAAAATTATATAGCGTATTTTAAAAGTTAGACCATTTGACATGTAGTAATTTGAAATTACGACGTCCCTCTATAACTCCATTAAACTAATTCTAGAATTTTATTAAATGGCAAATGGTCTAACTTTTGAAATATTAAATTCTGCAAATTTTTTACCGCTGTTAGGATTTTAATGGAAAATGGCCTATGCAAAATTTCAAATAAATCGGTTCGAAATTGACGGAGAAATCGCCGAAAATCGGCAAGTATAGGCGCGTTATGAAAAGAAAGATTACAGTAATACAACCCTACCCAGTACACACAAGATTTTGAAACAATGCTGGGTTGATGTTGACCCAGCGTCGTAGACGATGGGTCAACATCAACCCAGCATTGGGCCAATGGCAGGTGTTTGCTTGGTAGCCCGAAGATGAGAATGTGTACAGTAAGGCCTAAGATGTCCCAGGGACTAAGACACACAGATATAGGTGCGTTATGAAAAGAAGAATTACAGTAATAAAACCCTACCCAGTTCACACAAGATGTTGAAGCAATGCTGGGTTGATGTTGACCCAGCGTCGTAGACGCTGGGTCAACATCAATCCAGCATTGGGCCAATGTATCGTGTTTGCTGGGTAGCCCGAAGATGAGAATGTGTACAGTAAGGGCTAAGATGTCCCAGGGACTAAGAGGTCATGTATGTGAAATATGGAGCAAGTGAGATTGAGGCAATTTGTGTCAAGTGCGATACAGGACTTGCTCAGGGAATAAGGTATGATACTTCAAACAATTCATTTCCTGGAATATTCCATGGTGATACAGACATGTAGGCTATAATTCCTCTTTGCATTTACATCCTTATAGATTTTTTCAATTGATCTCATCTGTGACTACCGTTTCCGAAGCTTTTAGTTACAATAATTTTAGTTTATTCCGATTTTTTTATATTGAAACAATTCTTGATTATTCTGTGTTCATTATATTTGTGCTAGATATTTCTGGCATACTCCTATGGTTTTATTTTTGAGTTACTTACTTGGCATGTTCTCTATTTTTTAGCTAAATAATGCTGTCCCACTGAGGTACTTACTTGGCGTGTTCCCTGACTCCGTCTTTGGATCTGAACAGCATTCCACATTGTACCTGGTCACAGTGATAGTGATCCTTATAAAGGAACTGACAGCGGGAGTGACAAGGGTCGTTGGCCGTATACCTGTAATAATAAAATACAATAAAATACATGGCCACGCCTGGCAGTGAGAGGTGACAAATAAAAATAATTTGTCAGTAAGGATCAGATAGCATTTGGAACTCATAGTGTCAGGTATTTACATGATTCACACTGTATAGTTATACATATATCACATAATGTCAGGTATTTATATGATTCACACTATATAGTTATACATATATCACATAATGTCAGGTATTTATATGATTTACACTATATAGTTATACATATATCACATAATGTCAGGTATTTATTTGATTCACACTATATAGTTATACATATATCACATAATGTCAGGTATTTATATGATTTACACTATATAGTTATACATATATCACATAATGTCAGGTATTTATTTGATTCACACTATATAGTTATACATATATCACATAATGTCAGGTTTTTATATGATTCACACTATATAGTTATACATATATCACATAATGTCAGGTAATATATGATTCACACTATATAGTTATCTATATATCACATAATGTCAGGTAATATATGATTCACACTATATAGTTATATATATATCACATAATGTCAGGTATTTATATGATTCACACTATATAGTTATACATATATATCACATAATGCCAGGTATTTATATGATTCACACTATATAGCTATATATATATCCTATAGTGTCGGGTATTGATATGATTCACACGTTGTATCTATCTCTCACCTGGTCAGGTATTTCTTCCATGATTCGTCCCTCTCCTTCTTCTCGTTGACAGGGGGTGACACTTTCATGACTTTAGGAGTGTAGGTCTTCCCCTCCTGTTTGCCGGGTGTGGTCATGGAGGGCGCGGTTAACGGGTGTTTATTCCCCAGCCTCGGTTTCACCTCTGTTTTCTCCGCGGCTGACGTCTCGTCATGATCTGCTTCCTCCTGTCCAGGGATAGGTAGATTCAAAGAGTCACTCAGTCCATGACCTGATAACTTATGTGCCAGTCTGGCTAGCGTAGACGGAGCAGCCTTATTATGAGGGCTGTGTAGGAGGGCAGACTCCACAGAATCCACCTTACCGTGTGCAGGAGGGGGTATCAGGCCGGGGGAATCAGGCTCAGGTGACAGGCCAGGCTCGGTTTTAACCTTCACAAGCGAATCAAGGTCAGGTTTTACATCACCTTGTCGCTTCACTAAATCCTCAAGGTCAACATATTCATCCTCACGTCTCCTACGAGAAGTACTACCCGAGTCATTCACCAGGTGGCTCTCAAGCTGTGAAGAGCCCTGTGGCGTCACCCCCATCTGGCGAATGGCAGGGTTTAACATAGGCTTCTGGGTTTGGTCATCTTTGAATCTTCTATAAGCGTGTTCAAAGTCTCTGCGCTCGTGCTTGCGCTTATGAGAGTAGAGCTGCCCTGTGGAGTGAAGCACGTAGTTACACGCTGAACAAAAAGAAATACAAATAACATAGTTAAATGCTGAACACAGCAAAAATATATATACAGAGAACAAGGACAATAAAACATGGTTACATACATGGTTACATACTGAAAATAGAGGGGATAAAAATAACTTAGTGTAAATAAGTAAGCTCATGTATGATTAGAGGTTGCCAGTGGAGGACTTAGTTGGACGCTGGAAATAGGGAAAATATAAATAACATAGGTACCGTAGGCCTACATGATGGAAACAGGGGGAATTAAAACAAATATAGCCACATTATGGAAACAGACAATTAAAAAACCATTGTGTGGAAACAGTGGAGATAAAAACATAGTTACATGGCGAGTGAGGGAATATTGCTTTGAGACGCTTAGATATTTTGTTCAATTTACAAGAGAAAAACTTACCAGGTCGTATACAGTGTATATGGTTGCTGACTTTACTGTACCGGCAGTCAGGGAAGTTACAATGCTCGTATTTCATAAACTTCTTAAATCCGTCTTTACTGAGAACTTCGTCTTTCTGATGGTAAGCTTTGTGCTTCTCTGTAAGGTAGGAAACAAGGTGTCAGTAAAAAACACAGTATAAACACGCTGGACAACACACTCATAATAAAGGGTGTTAAAACAATATTTTGTTTATGTTTTCCTTGATTTCCATTAACTTATTAACCCTTAGCACACTGATGTCGACTACAGTTGACTATAGCGTTGTTTTCTCATGTTTTAATTGTCTTGTATAACCAGATTTCAAAAATTAAATATGTCTCAAATCTGTGATAATCATATACACTTCAACCAAGATTTTTCAAATTGAATTCATTTTTAGTCACTTGAAGTTGTGGATCGCGGTAGCGAGACACAACTTCAAAGGGCTGAAAATTTAATTTTTTCGGCTCAATGATCTAAGGGTTAAATACTAAAAAGAAAAATGTTTTGTTTACGTTAAAGTTATATTTCGTTAGTTATATTTAGTTTTCAATCCGTTTTACCAGCTGTTTAAAGCGCAGTTATCGAGAACGAAATGTGTGTTTTATCAAAATTTGCAAAGGTTTGTTCTCAAATTAAATACACATATGAATCATTTTCACCCACTTGAAGATGTGGATCGCGGTAGCACTAAAAAATCAAAATATCTATAATGGCCGTAGACCCATAAGACAGGTAGAGTATTCAAATAAACGAGAAAGAGCTGAGTAAGACACTTATAATGATTTCAAATTGAAAAAACTCTTTGGTCTTCATGGTTTATACAAACATATTTCAGCTTTTTGTAAGTGTAAACTCACCCATATCTGCCTTGTTTTTGAAGGTAAAGGCACACTCAGATCGCCTACAGTGGAAGTGCGTGGTGCGATCCCCATAAAACTGGCACTCTGGGCTGCCGCAGTCCTCAGTCGCCCTGAATCTCTGGAAGCCCTCCTGGATGATGGCGGAGTCCTTACGGTGATAGTTAGCGTGCATCTGAACATCCGAGGTACTGATGTACACCTTACTACACCCACTCTGTACACAAAAACAAGACAAATATAATAGGTGTACACATGAGTCTGGACATATGATGTACTGATGTAGACCTTACTGTACACTCTGTTCTCATTATTGTACAGAAAAACTAGTGGAATGTATCATAGATGATATTGCATTGATATGTGCACGGATCCCCAACGGATCTTTTTCATAATGTTTGGGTAGCGGATACAATATGTCTGTGAACGTAAGTGAAATGATTCCTGGCTCATGCATTTCTACTGGTGGAGTAATCATTCGAACACTTTTATCAAACGAAATGATAGAATCCCCCCACAGTGGCGGGTGATCCGATAATTTCATTTTATAAAATAAAATAATTAGATTTTATAAAAAGAGGATTAAAGGGATTTTTATAATATAATGGGGTTTATGTAGGACCTACACTATGTACACATGACATCAATGTACTTTTACTGCAAATTTTGTTGTTCTATTTGTGTACATTGGTAGTAAAATGTCACAATCATCTATAGGGCTGACCTATATACCCCCAGCCTTACCTGTAGACAGTGGTAGTGAGTCTGGCGGCCATTGTGTGTACAGGGACCAAACCTCTCTGTACAGTCGTCTATGGGGCTGTATCTCATGAACCCGTGCTGTACATACCCTGACCTATATACCCCGTCACCTGACCTATTTACCCCCAGTCTTACCTGTAGACAGTGGTAGTGAGTCTGGCGGCCATTATGAGTACAGGGACCAAACTTATCTGTATAGTCATCTATCGGGCTGTATCTCATGAACCCGTGCTGTACTGACCTAATCCACCCCTCACCTGACCTATATACCCCGTCACCTGACCTATTTACCCCCAGTCTTACCTGTAGACAATGGTAGTGAGTCTGTCGGCCATTATGTGTACAGGGACCAAACTTCTCTGTACAGTCATCTATAGGGCTGTATCTCATAAACCCGTGCCCTGACCTATATACCCCGTCACCTGACCTATTTACCCCCAGCCTTACCTGTAGACAGTGGTAGTGTGTCTGTCGGCCATTATGTGTACAGGGACCAAACTTCTCTGTACAGTCATCTATAGGGCTGTATCTCATGAACCCGTGCTGCAGAGATTCATCTCGCTTCTTGTGCCATTTAAAATGACGAATCATCTCCTCCTTTTTCACAAATACCTGGAAAAATGAGAATAGAAAAAAATAGCTAACTTTTCACAAACTCATAGGTCAACATCATTGTTGAATATGTAAAATACATCTAGATATTTAATTATTCATTCTAGATGTCAATGTTCCTGACATACACCGCTCGTATAAATACCTTAAAATAATAGTGGAAATGAATACCATAATACCGGTAAAAAGAATGATTTAACTTTCTATAGGTCTACATGCCTGTACCCTATAACCATGATAACTAAGTATAATTAAATCCCATATCATAGTAGCAGAGGTGACAACAGTAACAGGAAACCACACAACATTTAAAGAAGCAATTTTAATGAAGTCAAAATAATAATAAATCATAGTCTTTCGGCTGACGATCAGTGATTATATGATAAAAAAAAATTTAATCCGAGCATTAATATAATCAGTACAGGTGACTTGTGTGTTTTATATGTGACGTATAAAGACGTCAAATTCTGACGTCTAAAGTCGATCCCCGCACTGAAAGAGTTAAATAATTATCATGTTTATAATGGCAGTAGACCGATAACATAGGTATTCAAATGACGCGGAAAGAGTTAACTAACACATGTGTGATGATTTTAAACTTAACAAAGCCCTTTGGTCTTAGTTTATTTAAAAACATTTCAGGGTTTTTTTACAGCTTCCACATGTTTCACTTAAAGTTAGTTTTCATAAAGTTTTGCACGAAATTTGATAATTTTTGTGTATCTGGTAGACTGTCCACATGAGTTCAGGGGAATCTATACATTTATATTGATTGCTTTGTAAACTACCTACCCTGTATCCACAGTCCATACAGTGATAATGCTCTCTGTATCCCATGTCTTTACAATGGCCACCTGAACAATCCTCATGGGAAAAATACCTGAAACAATAACAATAACATTAACATCTCTAATAGATAAGGTACAACATAACATTAACATCTCCAAATGTAATTTCTAGCGCACTTTAATTCCTGATAAGCGCGATATATCGTGTCTCTAGTATCCAGAATGTCGTTTGCGCGACACAGATTAGTCATTTCGGTGATTTGAGAAGAGCAGGACATTGTCCCGCTGTTGGGCTTCTGTGTGTCATAGCATCGCCGAAACAATCATTTAAGAAAACAGCTCGCCGCTGGCTAAATGTGCGACATTCTAAAAAATAATAGAAGAATAATAGAAGAATTGTAGTTAGCGCTGTATTCGCCAGGGGGTACCACATGTTACCTTCATCCAGTATTCAGTCCTAATTTACTAGCGTGACCGCGTGACACTTTAGGAACTGTAGACGTATATAAGATAAGGCGTTTCAAGTAGGCCTTTCATTCATTCTAAGTTTGGAATATTTAAATTAGATTATGTATACGGTAGGGAAAAAGCCAGTAACTTGTCACTTTGGGTGATATTTTGTTTCACAATCATTTTAAAACATTTCACATAATTTGCTTAACGCTTTAGGTCCACAGCCGCTTTATAAATTGCTAACTCTTCAACGCTGGAATATTTTTGTATAACCTATGGAGACCAAAGGTTTTTTCATTTTTTAAATCATCATCAATGTCTATTTACTTACGTTTGTTATAGGTCTACGGCCATTTTAAATATTATTATAAATTCGGTGCGGGGATTGTCTATAGACGTCAGATTCTGACGTCTATAGACGTCAGATTCTGACGTCCATAGACGCTGAAAGCCCTCATTCCATTTATGACCCTATTACTGAGCAATATCTGAAAACTTGTATATTGGCATTGGATTTATTGCTATAGGGGACTACATCGAATTGATTAAGTAGGTAGTTATTGTACGTGTGGTATAAACTCAATGAACTCGATACGATAACTTTGGCGTAATGTTCGGAAACCGCTGTACGCCTGTGACAGTAATTAATACCAAAGGGACGATAAATCTTTGATTTTCGGATTATTATAAACGTTTACTTGAATAAAATCACCTTTGTGAAATAGGGTATGATATGACAACATTCATCTCCCAGATTACCTTTTGCACCAGGTGCTAACATGGTTAACGAAAGCGGTTTTTTACACCATTTTCTTCTCATAGATTTGTCATCTTTTGAAGTATATATTTAACAAAAAATAACTACAATATATAACATTGCGGCAGATTATAGTCCAGTCCAATCAATAAAATTAATAGCTCTAAAACTGATATAATCACAATCGGAATGTGGCGCGTGTTTATGATTCAGAGACTGTATAGGTGGTACCTAATCTGACCCTTTAAGACCTAAGCACGACTATAGTCTTTTTAATCTGTTTTATTGCCGATCAAATCACTGTTGCTATGGTTATTGGGAACGAAATGAGTGTTTAAGCATCAATGTTTGCAAATGTTTGATTTCAAATTAACCCTTTAAGCCCTCACAATGCATTAAAGCATCATTTTACATCCCTGAAAACAGAATAATTTTCCCACAACCAAGGGTTTTAGAAGGAAAATTTCCAAGAAACTGGTTTACCATTACATGACAATTTTCTTGAATTTTTCACCCACTTCAAATCAGCTTCATCCACTACAAGTCGAGAATTGCGACAGCAATTCGCGGCTTGTAGTGGATGAAGATGACATGATAAACTCGGGGCTGAAAGGGTTAAACAAATATTTGTAATTTTCACGCACTTGAAGTTGTGGGTCGCGGTAGCGAGACACAACTTCAAGTGGTTGAAAATTTAAATTATTTAATTTAGAGCTTTGCGGGTTGAAGTAAAATGATGTAGATCTGTTTATTTTCGCGTGTTTAATTTTTTGCGAATTTCTCATTTTGGTACTTTTCACTAAGTTTAGCATCCACGAATTTTCATTTGTCTTTATAGCTATTATAATTATTATTTTCGCGAGATTCTTGAATTCGCGGATTTGTTCTCCTCGCGAAATTTAAAACCTCGCGAATATTACCAGATCTACAGTATATATTTTCTCAGTTTATGAGAGTATTTGAGAATCTAGCCTCATTTTGGGGTTCCCCGCTCACGTGATTTATTATAACATATCGTCACAGAGACCAGACAATACATGACGTGTAACGGCAAACAGCAGTAGCTTGTTAGTTGAAAAGTAATCAGGGGGTGGGGGGCACCATTCAATCTCCAGGGGGAAAGGCTAGAGTATTTCGGGCAGACTATGCATGAAATAAATAATTTAATTCAATAACTGTTCTATATTATAAACATGTGATAAAATTAGAAATTTTCAGCGCGCCGCCAAACCGGGATGAAATAAATAATTTGTCCGCGACAAAAAATACCCCCCCCCCACCCCTGGAGATTAAATGGTGGCCCCCTTACTGCTGTTTCCCTTTGTAATATACTCCCGGACAAAGTCAAACAGTCGTAACTGCAGACTTGATGAGTAATCAGTTTCTGCTGTTTGCCTTTACTCAGTAGAGCCCATCCATTACAGTGTAGTTTATGGCTGGTATGCCGCGGTAACTACACTATTTTGATGACATTTATGAGCGTTTTCGTTCAGTACTTTCTCAGATATATTCACATATATACTCAGTGAAGTATTCCACCCCCTCTCTCTACCCGTGTGAAACTCTGTCTTCATTACATACTCTGATGTATTGTTCCATATCCTATGTCTCAACTCTTTCAAGCCTGAATTTACCGTTGTCATCTTCACCCGCTACAAGCCGCGAATTGCTGTCGCAATTTTCGACTTGAAGTGGACGAAAAGATGACTTAAAGTGGGTGAAGAAAATTGCCACGTGTTTGTGAAACAGTTCCATGTAAAATTTCTTTCTGCTAGACCCATATATCGTCCCCTTGGATATGAAAGGGTGCATCAGCCACTTTAACGATATATAAGCGGCTCCGAGAAAATAACATGTCACAGAAAGTTATAGAATAATTTGTTGTAAAATAAGCTGCTCAGGTGATTGAATAACTCAATTTGGGACATTATGTTTTTTTTCAGAAATATAAACATTTTTCATCGTCTCAAGCTGGAAATTATGTTAGATATTACAGCATTAAATGAATTAAACAGAGAAACAAACAATTCAGCAACAAGGGAGTTAAATATCGTCCCCTTGGAGTTAGAAGGTGCTAAACTGCCACTTCACAAAGTGGCAGTTCAGCACCCTCTAACTCCAAGGGGACGATTAGCGGTTTATGTGGTGTTTTGTCGTAGCTTTTGAAAATAACAAAAAATCTGTCAAGATTACATTGTTTTTATACCTCGTGTTATTTACAGATAGCGCAAATTCCAACGTGAAAAGGTTCAAAGAAAATGAGAAATTAAACATAAAATCCCACTAAATGTGTATCGCTTGATTTTTTTCTATAATCTACACTTATAGTTTGGTGTATTTTAAGACAAGTTTGTTTTTCCATCAACCCTTATTATAGCTGGACATGCTGAAGCTGTGAATGGTTGAAAAAATTGTTACATGATCGACGTATTTCAGACGAAGATGAGATGGACCATAACAAAACATACTGGTATGTCTAATTTTCATTAATATAAATATTTTTCGTCATTTGAAGGACGTTATTGGGTTGTTTAAATCTAAACTGAGAAAAAACGCAAAAGTCTCTCTTTCAATTTTATGAATGAATACAAATTGTCTCACTTGGTATTTTCTAGTAATACTTGTGCTTTAACCCGCAACTTTAAGTGGGTTGAAATATTCACTATATCCTTTAACATGTTTAATAGGGTTATTAAAGTTTACTCGACACAAACATAATATTGTGGCAACATGTTCAATTTGTTTTAGATGAATCTGAAAAAAATTGTGATTGCATAGATAATTTGATAAATGCGAATTAAAAAAAATCTCGGTAAACCGAGAACTGCATATATATTGAAATAGTGGAGTTACAGACATATGATGCACAGGACGTCGTCATCACCAGTTTTTGAGCACGCAGGTTTGTATTGTGACTTGTGACAGGCAAATGCAAAAAGCAGTAGCTGCTCACCTGAAAAGTAAGCAGTTACTGCTTTTTACAGTTACAGTACATATATATATCGTGCTCAACGCGTTTTTATGTGACAACAATTAAACATGGCAAATTAAATAGCACACCGGAAATAACATCACATAACACGTGACTTTCTGCGCTTTTTGACCAGAAATATTATGTGCGGGGGGGGGGGGGTGGATGGTAGCATGAGAGGGTCATGATGCTGCAAGGCGAGGCACCCTTACTCACCGGAAATCAGTACAGTCATCCGTTATAAACATAGTTTTTTAAACCGAAAACCGCAATGTCATTTAGGATGTATATTATAAATAAGTTTATAATGACCCATGTCAATAAAATATCTGTCTGTCTGTCTGTCTGTCTGTCTGTCTGTCTGTCTGTCTGTCTGTCTGTCTGTCTGTCTGTCTGTCTGTCTGTCTGTCTGTCTGTCTGTCTGTCTGTCTGTCTGTCTGTCTGTCTGTCTGTCTGTCTGTCTGTCTGTCTGTCTGTCTGTCTGTCTGTCTGTCTGTCTGTCTGTCTGTCTGTCTGTCTGTCTGTCTGTCTGTCTGTCTGTCTGTCTGTCTGTCTGTCTGTCTGTCTGTCTGTCTGTCTGTCTGTCTGTCTGTCTGTCTGTCTGTCTGTCTGTCTGTCTGTCTGTCTGTCTGTCTGTCTGTCTGTCTGTCTGTCTGTCTGTCTGTCTGTCTGTCTGTCTGTCTGTCTGTCTGTCTGTCTGTCTGTCTGTCTGTCTGTCTGTCTGTCTGTCTGTCTGTCTGTCTGTCTGTCTGTCTGTCTGTCTGTCTGTCTGTCTGTCTGTCTGTCTGTCTGTCTGTCTGTCTGTCTGTCTGTCTGTCTGTCTGTCTGTCTGTCTGTCTGTCTGTCTGTCTGTCTGTCTGTCTGTCTGTCTGTCTGTACAAAAGAAATAAATAAATTGTCTACAATAAAAAGTCAACGCATCGCATTACCGACAAAAATTGAGAGAGACAAAGAGAGACAAAGAGAATTGGTAATTTGTGACATCAGTTCTCAGGGAATAAATAAATAAGAAAATTGTCGTCAAAGTCCAATATATGCATGGCCTGCTCCTTTCCTTGTGACACTAGAAACTTGGTGCCAGCGAAAAATCTGCATTTTTCTTAAAAATTATAGTCTTAATGTTTCAAAATATATAGTGAAATTAATTTATTTACCTAAAGGGACACAATCAGATAATCAGCATTTTTATTTTGGTTTCTTGATATGACCATAATTTTATGATATAAACATGTCTATTGACTAGAAGTGCGTAAGTTTTTTAAATTTTTGTGTTGCGCATTTAACAGTTAAGCGAGATATATAGACGAAATTCCCATATTTCTTCTTTCGGACATATATATATCAAAAAACAATATAACTAAACAGGATCCACTGTGGCCTTGCAAGTAGTTGAATGGTAAAAAATATGGTGGAATACTCTGGTAGTCAAGGGGTAATTGTTGTATTGAAGAGAGACAGATCTAATCTGTCAACAACGTAATTAAATTTTAACCCTTATGCTGCCGGAACCGTGTATATGCGTTTGCAAGTAAATTTGAGACCAAATAAATTCAACTCAAATTGCTGAAATGTTTTGTGGTAGATGCCGAGTTAATCTAATAATTACATTTTGAAGACGTATATTTTTGCATAAATATAATTATTTTTCGTCATTCGGAGCTGGAAATTGCGTTAGCAATTCCAGCTTCAAATGAATGACAAATAGTCCTAAGTAACTCGGCAGCAAAAGGGTTAACCCTTGTGGTGCTAGGGTCTTATTCTTGAAGTCGGCGTGACGTCACATGTGGGCGAAAAAAGGGAAAACCATGCAGCAGGTAAACAAAAATGGTGCAACAAAATACCATTTCAGCTTTTAAATCAACGTTCGGTAGACGCTAATTTTAATATTATATAATATGAAAACAAAGTGCTTCGTTTAATCAAAAGTTATGCTGAAATATGTTGTTTGTGTGTTGTTAAATGTGTGGTAGGGGGGCAAATCTACCCCAATCCAAGATGGCGACGTGACAATCCGATTTCCAAAAGATATATGGTTTCCAGTCTATTCTGAGGGATGTCTATTCTCCTTAGAGGGTAAAAAAATAAAATGAAATGAATCGGGCTTTAGGCCACCTTTGTGCACATATAGGCTAAACTGGGCCAGGAGAACCTCCTGAGGATGTTGAGATGATTGGCGGTCTGAGGCCGAGCACGCTACGTCTCGGTCACGGAGGCTCCCTGACTTTCACACGTGGATGGGGAAGAAACATTTTTGTTTCTTTCAAACCGCCGAGACCGGGAACCGAACCCCGAACTCTGGCGTGAAAGGCAGCGGTGCTAACCACTACCCTAGGGCCCCCGCCCTCCTTAGAGGGTACTATTTTTCATCATTTAGACTGGAAATTCTAGCTTCAAATGAATGAAAATTAGAAACAAACCATTCAGCAACGTTAGGGTTAACCCTTGACCCTTCAGCCGCCAAATTATTCAATTGGAATTTTCACCCACTTGAAGTTGTGTCTCGCTGACGCGATCCACAACTTCAAGTGAGTGAAAATTATTCAGATTTGATAAAATGGAGGTCAACTCTTTTGAAATCGTGCTGATTGATGTCACATTTTATCTTTAACATGTTCAAAAGGTGGTACATAATGTGCTAATAAAAAAATGAAAACCCGAATATATGCGGCACCGGCGGTTAAAGGATTGAAGCGCTGAATATTTTTGTAAAAAAACATTGCGACCAAAGGGTTTATTTTGATTTGAAATCATTATAAATGTCTTAGTAAGCTCTTTCTGATTCATTTGAATACCTATGTTATGGATCTACGGCCATTATACATATTTTTACTCTTACAGCGCGGGGATCGACTGTAGACGTCAGAATCTGACGTCTACAGACGTCAAATTTTGACGTGTAAAGTCGCTCCCCGCGCTGTAAGGGTACAGTTCGGGGTCGACATTAGACGTCAGAATCTGACGTCTACAGACGTCAAATTTTGACCTCTAAAGTCGACCCCCGCGCTGCAAGGGTTTTTACCTGAGAACACTGATGCCGACTACAGTAGACATTCTGTGCTTTTGTAAGCACCTGTATAACCAGTTGTTAAAAAAAAATGCTTTCAATTTTGAAACACAGATATATCCTGGGACATAAATTTCACAAATAACACAAATTTTCAGTCACTTGAAGTTGGGACACAACTTCAAGTGGCGGAAAATTGAAATTTCTCAGCTCAGTGCTCCAAGGGTTAAGGTATTGGACGCCATACTTATATATTAATATTACCATTTTATAATATCATATTTCGAGTTCGATAATCATGATAATGTTTTACTGTACGATCTTAAAACAAGAGACACCCTATATTTCTCGTCAAATACCCCCCCCCCCCTGATATCACATTTAACATAACCACACATTCATTTATAAATGTATATTGCTGGTGCGGTAGCAGTCATTTACATATCATGACAATGACATTTAATATGACTTTAATTATAGCTATCATGCATATTTATTAATTAAATATGCTCTTACCAAACCAGCCCTCTTCTATCATGTGTATACAATATACTGTAGGCCCTAAATAATGAGAAATAAGTGAGATAAATGTCTATTTGTTGTGTGTATAGCCACTAAGAGCTCATTATCACAGGAATCAGAATAGACGCGGCAGATACCGTCAATAAAATACAGTGAATTCACATCAATTAGGTTTGTCAGGTAGGCCTACAAAGTGCACACGCTGCTAGGCGCAGAAATCATCAAATTAAAAATTCCTCAGCGCCATAAAAAGGATGATAATGTAATAATATATGTGCATCAGTGATACTGGTGCTGGAGCTGTCTGCATAGGGGGGGGGGGGGGGGCGGGCGTTAGAGGGTGAGGAGGTTTTTTTCTGAAATTAATATTTCTGTGACAGCGATTTATCCAACAACTAAATTTTGTGTTGTTTTTTAAAATAGTAAATAAAGAAAAAGACATACATATATCTATATCCAAATAAACCCTGACGCTAAAAACAGTCAGCGATTTTATGAGATTATTTTATGTGAGTCACTGTAATAAAAAAATAAAGTGAGTATAATATACCGATCCTAGGGCTGTTCAATGCGCCCCACAAGGCTTAGATCATATTATCCCTGGTTTACCATTTCAACTCCCCGGGGAGCATTTGGCGCTAGTAACTTATCAGACACATTGTCATCTCTGTCCTACCAGATATTTATTTACACCCGAGTTAAGTTATTCACTTGAAGGCGAAGTGTATGGTCCAAGGACACAACATCGAGACAACGTCCATGTCCCAGCGCTTTTTTATAATAAACAAAGAGGAGAAAAACATGATATTTCTCTGAAAATCTGCACCAAGCTGGGATTGAATCCGCGGCCATTATCCATCGCCTCTGTCCGCAGAATCTCTTCCAGTTCTGTGCCTCTGCCTTATTTGAAGCCGGAAACTGTGTTGGTAATTCTAGCGTCACGGCCAGCACATAGCCGTTGACCTACCCAATGAAATCGCTGCCCCGAGGGGCTACTGTATAACGTTATAAATTACACAAAACTCATAAAATCTCACATAATATACGAGTGGAAGGCCATTGTCGGGTCAATGGTGGGCCAGAGTCGCAGACGTTGGTCCAACAACGACCCAACACTGGCTAGCACACATAATACATAAGCGGAAGATAGCAAGCACTAGACACAAAGCAAAGTTGGTTTAATGTTGGGCCAGCGTTGCAGACGTTGGCCAAACATTAAAAAAACTATGGCTCAATGTCACAAGTTAATTAGGGTAGCAGAAAAATTCATACAATACAGGACAATTAATAAAGCCCTGTAAATAACAGACGTTCAACCAATGTAGAGTAAAGTTGGTCCATTGTCTGCAACGCTGGACCAGCACTGAACCAACATAGGCTCGATGTCAGAGTGTCCTGAGAAAACAGCACAATTAATAAAATACAGAGCAATTAATACAATAAAGGACATGTTAATGTCATTGTGTGCTGCGCGCTGTGTGTATAGGAGGGGGGGGGGGTAATGAGCCTTTATACGGCACATTAGCATGCTGGACAAATATCTATAAACGCTACAGGTTAACCCTTCACGCTCCACGGCCGTGATATTATTAACCCTCTGCGTACCAACGGTCAACCATTTGAGCGCTAACGGCGACTAGGTTTATAAATCCTACAATTGAACACTTGAAACTTCAAATGAAATGAAAGGAATCGGGCTCTAGGCCACCTTTGTGCACATATAGGCTAAATTGGGCCAGGAGAGCCTCTTGAGGATGGTGAGATGATTGAGATGACACTGTCCTCCAGACATAGGATTCGAAATTCGAGCCCTGGTGGTCTGAGGCCGAGCACGCTACCTCTCCGTCACGGAGGCTCCCCACAATACTGACTTTTACACGTGGATGGGGAAGAAACATTTTTGTTTCTTTTAAAGCGCCGAGACCGGGAACGGAACCCCGAACTCTGGCGTGAAAGGCAGCGGGGCTAACCACTAACCTAGGGCCCCCGCCCACTTGAAACTTCAAATCAGTTATTTTAACCCTCTGCGTGCTATTATATATATTAACCCTTTCAGTGCGGTGAACGGACTGCGAGGGTTAAGTTCTCAGAGATGCAAAACAATGGTTGTTTGAAAGGCTAGAATAAAGTGCAGTTTTTCAAGTCAGTATATAGTTTAGAGTATTACCCACAAGATCATACATCATAATAATATATTATGAGCGACAAACACCTACAACTGTGACTTAAACAGACCAGGCTGACCCTCTACCGGCTAGGGACCCATAATTTTATATGTGTCAGGGCGCGTTTTTTGGTACATTATTTTCCAGATGTCTCGTGACCTAATTCCTGCCGCTTTTTAATTAAAAAAACTCGTTGACTTTCCTCGTTTGACTCCCTCTTTAACATGTATAGGGAGAATACGAGCACTCTGACCCACTCGTTTAATCTCAACGATCCTCATATGCAAATGAGCCATATCTGAGCGAGAATGATGTTGAAACGGGCCCGTGGGGCCGATTTAAAATTAAATTAATTTCACAGAAAAAGCCAATGAGATACTCTGAGCTTCAGGCCATCTCGACCAATCCGAAGCCTAAGATATATCGTAACTTGTACGAGAATATGGGTTTTATGTGGATGTAGTTATTACAGATGACTATATTGAAAAATCGGGTATTAAATTGATTCACTGTTTATCAAACTTATTGAAATTGTATTTGTTTTTTTTAATAAATATATAGTAATAGCATCAGAGGCGGTCTAGAAAAGAACAAAAATGATTTGTGAACGTATGTTTGCGACCATCAGTTCCGCGAGACAAAACACAAAATGTAACTTATTCACAAAATAGCTCATTACAATAACATTATTTCCTGAGTCACATTGATGGCATTGTAGGGAGGAAGAAAGGGGGGGGGGGAGACCTGACGAGGGGGGGATGTTCTCTCAAATTAAACCGGGTTTTGTAATCTATTCTGACGGAGAACTTGAGGCTAAAAACGACACTTTCACAGAAATGCCACATGTCAATGCCACCCTTTAGGTCTGGAAAGAACAAAACATGTCACATGCCAAAGGAACCTTTTAAGTCTGGAAGGTACAATAGAGGATCTATTCCATGTGACCAAGTGTATACAAAGTGACTTTAGGCGTTGGTGGCCATTTATATAGATCTTCCCAATTAAAAATGAAATGAATCGGGCTTTAGGCCACCTTTGTGCACATATAGGCTAAACTGGGCCAGGAGAACCTCCTGAGGATGGTGAGATGATTGAGATGACACTGTCCTCCAGACACAGGAATCGAAATTCGAGCCCTGGCGGTCTGAGGCCGAGCACGCTACCAATCGGTCACGGAGGCTCCCCACAATATTGACTTTCACACGTGGATGGGGAAGAAACATTTTTTGTTTCTTTCAAGCCGCCGAGACCGGGAACCGAACCCCGAACTCTGGCGTGAAAGGCAGCGGTGCTAACCACTACCCTAGGGCCCCCGCCCTCACGAAATTAAACATTCATGTTTGATTTCTTCCCAATTAAATGAAATTAAAGGAAATAAATAAATTCGTTATTCACGCTAACACAAGTGGTATGTCCACATGCATAGTTCTTTTATTTCTTTTAAAGAATTTAATACTTGTATATATTCCCACCGTTTCCTATTTTATCATAATAATAACACTGAATAATATAAGGTTCTGTTCACTTTATTGAATATATTATATTAATTTATTGGTCTAAACTCTAAACACTATAGGTTCTTCAAAAAGAACCCTTCAGTACAATCATTATGCAACCCCAGGAGAACCCTGCAAGGGTTCTTCTGGGGTTGCATGGTGATAGTACTGAAGGGTTCCTTCTAAAGAACCTATATTGTTTAGAGTCTACATAGACTTTCCGTCGTTAATATATTTCTATCTCTGTATTATTCCTCGTAAGGTGGGCCTACTATGTTACAGCGACATGAAGAATGGGTGGTATACATGTATACATATGTGAAGCAGTTGTGAAGAAGTCTGTATAAATGTAGAGAAAAACTGAATGAAAAACTACCAAAAATGAATGATTATAGTAACAAAGAATAATGTAACGATGAATTAATCATGTTAATGGTAGTTTTATAATCAGCATTGACAGTCGTTTGTTGCACTATTAGAATGTTACAGACACGATTATGATGTTGCTATGGTTGAGAATGTATATGAAAATGTGGGGTGTAAAAAGTGTGGTTAAATGGGAGAATATAGAATACTCAATGGTGAGAACAAAAATATTGCCTACAATAAAAAACTCTCTTAAGGTAAGTTGCTCATTTCATTAGAGGTTGGAGTAGAGCGGAGACACCCCCCCCCCTCCCTCGAGTAGGAGCGGGCGGAGAGGGGGGGGGGGTAAATAGAATGTGGTTTAGTGTCAGAATAAGGAATATGTAATTATGTGAAAACCTGTTTTGACGAATGACTAATTACATTCCACAGAAATTTCTCATTTCCCACGAGTAGAAGTCACAGTATAACGAGTCGCCTACATTCACATATCATACAAGACAATAAAGGTGGCAGAAGTTATACTGGAAAATAATATATTCCGTAGAAATGTGGTCACAGGAGAAAGCAGAGGGAAAGTTCATATTAACCCCAAGATCACTGAGCTATGCAATTTACATTTTCAGTCACTTGAAGTTGTGTCTCGCTACCGCGATACACAACTTCAAGTGACTGAAAAATAATGTGATTTGTGAAATTTAGGTCCCAACATGTATTAGTGTTGCAAGATTAAAGGTATATTTTACTTTTAACAACTGGTTATCAGGGGTTATACAGGTGCTAATAAAACCACAGAATGTCTACTGTAGACGACATCAGTGCTCCAGGGGTTAATAATGAACCTAATATATAAGGATACAATGATTTTAAATTTTTAAGACACTTAATAAATACAAACAAAAAGTGATTTTATTCCTGTCACCAAACATATTTTTTTTTTTTTTTATCGACGTGATTGTCTGCGAATGTCAGTCAGTGACAAAAACTGAAAATTCACAAAAATGTCATTTTTTTGTTTTGAAAAATACGAAATTCTGCGAAAAACGGAAAAATCACATTCACGCTACAAGTTGGGTGTAAGAATACAATGTGCAGTACAGTAGATTTAATGTTGGGGCACCGTCTACGACGCTGGTCCAACATTAAATCAACATTGGGTGAACGTCTTGCGTGTATTGTGCTTTTAATAAATATTCCTCAGATTGAGTTTCTCATGAAACACGCGGTAGGGATTCGAATCTAAAACACGCTATGTACCTGACATACAAAAGAAGGTGGTATTCAAAGTATTAAAAATAATTTTTAATGTCGTCCTTGGGGCTTACACGATTATTATCGTATTTTCACATTCTAATCTCGCTCTCTTGTCTCCCGCCAGTTATGTACAATAAGCGGAATAACTGTTCATGTCGCCAGATGGCTGCAGGGCACAATAACAGTGAGAAACGACAAGTGTACACATGGTGCACACTGTAAGTGTACACATGGTGCACACTGTAGTATTAGAGCAGTTGTATCGACAGAAACAATATTAGTATTAATAATGAATCTTCAACAGTGAGTTTTCCAAAACTTGAATAACAGTTTAAGATTTCGAGGAATTTAACTTTCGGGACCTTTAGTCTTTAATGTCACAGTGACCCCCCACCCCCTCTGGACCCCCTCCCATCTTCCCCGAACACTCAGCCAATTAGCCTACTCTCATTTGTTATTCCCCTTCGAAATGTGAATTGTGACATCTCACTCAAGGTTGATTCAATGTTTTTGACATTTTCCAGTAAATTTTATTTAAAATATGTCACGTGGTGCAGTAACCCTTTTAGTGCGGGGATCGACATTAGCGTCTAAAGTCGATCCCAATGCTGAAAGAGTAAAAGTATATATAATGGCTGTAGACCTATAACATAGGTATTCAAATCGTCGCCTCGGAGCTAAAGGATCCTATCTGCCACTCTGACGAGTGTCAGATAGGATCCTTTAGCTCCGAGGCGACGAAATGAATCAGAAAGAGCTAACTAAGACATTTATGATGACTTCAAATTGAAAAAGACTTAAAGGGTTAAGCTGGGCATCATGGCCAGAGATTAATTGGAGTAAAGTATACAGCTAGAAAGAACTTTCTTACGAAAAGCGAGAAGTAGGATTCGAACTGACTGATATCTCACTGATTTATGCTGTGAATGAATGAATGAACGGACAAGACAGTCAGTCAGAGACTCTGATGGGGATCGTAATCTCAAAATCATCTACAAAATTTAATGGTTTGTTCCTTGGCCCGAGACACACCTCTAGTAAACGTGTCATGCAAATCCGTTCATTACTTTGTAAATAATCCGACGGACGATCAGACAAACAAACGAGCACGACCAAAAACATTACCTCCATTTGTTGACAGAAAAACAAATAAACAAACCAAACAAACCAAAACATAGCCTCCTTTGGTGGAGGTAATGAATGTGGTCTATGGTGATGATGTGAGAAATGTGATGACGGCCGAGGGAGGGGGGGGGGGGGGTGGGGGGTAAACGGTGTCACTTTGGGGTTATTATTATTATTCTTACGACTCGCCCGCGTTCTCTACATCTCTACATCGGAGTCGCCGCCGTTCTGTATATAAATAAGGCTGCCGAATATTTTGGAGACAATCAGACTGATTTGCATATACGGGGCACTAACCTGGTAATAAACAACCGAGGTATGGCTGACGCTCCACCCCCCGTCCACCTGCCACCCCCCATCCACTGACTTATACCAGACAATAAACCTTACAGTGATAGTAGCATCCCGTACATCTTCCAAGCAAGCGGCACACGTTGAACCAACGTTGGGTTGATGTTGTGCCGACGTCGCAAACGGTG
Organism: Flabesymbios commensalis; assembly: GCA_964017125.1. NCBI lineage: Eukaryota > Metazoa > Annelida > Polychaeta > Terebellida > Flabelligeridae > Flabesymbios > Flabesymbios commensalis. The sequence continues at coordinate 1,329,973 of OZ024917.1, forward strand.
GATCAACATTTACCAACATATTTTTATATAAACCAAGATAACAAATGTTTTTTTTTAATTTGAAATCATCTTAGCTCTTTCTGCTTCACTGGAATACATACCCAGCGAACACGAGACGTTGACCCACTGTTGGTTTATTGTTGGGCCAACGTCTACGACGCTGGCCCAACATTAAACCAACATTGGGTCAACGCCCCGCGTTCCCTTGATATGTTATGGGTCCAGGCCGTCATTTTATTTTTTCAGTGCGGGGATCGACTTTAAGTCAAAAGTCGGTCCCAGCACTGAAAGGGTTACGATGGTACTTAATTCAATTAATCGAATAAAAATTGTAGAAAATAATTGTTCTAAGCCAAGATATTACATTACTGGGCCGTGTCCTGAATAGATCTTAAAAGTTCAGCAGGTAGTTAATTCGTTTTATCCAGTAGGCCTACATTTATGTAGCGACTTAGCAGCTTATATCTCAGAACCAAGCTTTAAAGATGACCTCAAAATAATCACAATTACACATAACCAGCTGATAAATATTAAATAAAACTTATCAAATAAACATAATTAATCTGAAATATCAATCAAATTATAAAATCTAACGGGGATCGGTTGAAATTAGAAGTATTTTCCATCCACACGAAGCTGACAATTGCAATGCCAGGTGCATCTTAACCATTGTATTGTTGGATTGTTTGTTTCCACTCATTTCATTTCATTCATCCCCTATATTGAAGTATTGGATTGACTGAGCATCCACCTAAAAATTTTCTATCAAATTTTGTGATATTTCTATTCATCTAAAACATGCTTGAAACTGTGTATATGGGGCGTAGCAGGACAAGGGTTATTCCTGTCAAAGAGTGTGTAGCAATGAAAGGGTTATCTTTAGGTAAACGTATAATAGTGGTCGGGGTTTGGTCGGTATTTTCAGCTAAAAGGATAATTACACAGAAAATGGTAGTTATATTCTGGAGGCGGAAAAAACCCACACAAAACGCTTGCCAAATGTTAGTTTATTGTTGGGCCAACGTCTACGACGTTGGCCCAACATTAAATCAACATTGGGCGGATATATCGCGTTCGCTGCGAACGGGTGCCTATCTAATGCCTAATAATCATATGAAGCGACTCTGTCAGGCCAAAAATCATTAAACAAAAACATCATTTTTATTTTCGCTTCTTATGTCCATAATTATATGAGCATGTCCATAGACATGTCTTTTAAATTTTATGTTTCTGTGGCAACGTAGCAAGTGTGTCAAAAAAACGTTTCTCAGTTAATATTCCTGTATTTCTTATTTTGGACATGCATGTCTGAAATTAAATCTCGTCCTTATTTCTCTTTTAACTGGTAAATTATAGTCTATGGACAACTCGACATATTATGGAGATATCAAAGAGACAAAATAAAAATGTTTTTGGCCTGATTGTGTCGTTTTAATGTGGTTTGCCTGAAACGTAGATATATATATGAGCCTAGGGTTAAGTTTTCGCCTCGCGTCACCAACCAAGCGTGACGAACTGAATTTTATTTATAAATCAGAAATTCTGCGCACGGCGCCAGGGCGTAAACATGTATAAAGTGGTAAAAGCTATGGAGGTAGTACTGCCAAGTATACCAAGTTATGTGGACCGTAGATGACAAAAGAGGGGAGGGGGAGGAGGTTTATTTATCAGATTTTCTGCCAAACAAGAATTTTGATATGTGTGATGTATACAGACCAAGTTTGTGAATAAAATGAAAACGCTTAGCAGTTACCCTTTTGAGTCCCTATGATGCATTAAAGCATCATTTTACATCCTTAAAACACACCTAATTTTCCTACAACAAAGGGTTTTAGAACGAAAATTCCCATGAAACTGGTTTACCATTATATGGTAATTTTCTTTAATTTTTAAACCACCTTAATTCATCTTCATCCACTACAAGTCGAGAATTGCGGTAAATTCAGGGTTGAAAGGGTCAAGCTATGTATGATACCGGATAATAATAGCAGTGAATTCAGAAAATAAAATTGCGTTGCTTAACTTTTTATAACGTCATAATCATATAAATAATGTATAAATCATGGAGGTCGAATTTTTTTTCAATTTGAAATCATCATAAATGTCTAAATTAGACCTTTTCGCTTCATGTGAATACCTGTGTTATGGGTCTACGGCCAGTATAAATATTCTATTCTTTCAGTGCGGGGATCGACTTTAGACGTCAAAATCTAATATCTACAGACGTCAGATTATGACGTCTAAACTCGGTCCCCGCGCTGAAAGGGTCAACCCCTGCGACTGAATCAATAAGCTTCCAAACGAGTCTCCTGCCCAATGTCAATGAAACACATCAGATAGTTGGTGATAGATGCTACTGAAGTTAATAAAATGTTGGCAATGCTTTTTTGTTTGTCATATTAACTTTTAAACCCATTTAGTCGCCGTTCACGATAATATTCGTTTTTTATATGTTTTTATCAGCAAATTATAAACCAGCTTTAACATGTTCAACCCTTACAGCGCGGGGGTCGACTTAGTAAAGTGCTAACTAAGACAGTCATCATGATTTCAAATTGAAAAAAACCCTTTGTTCTCCAAGGTTTTCATAAATTAATTCAGCGCTTTAAGGGTCAAGATAAAACGTGATCCACAATTTCTGAAAATTTGTTGGATTTATCAAATTTAATTCCCCAACATATAGCATTGTTTCAGGAATTAAATGATTAACCTTTGAAGCGCTGAATATTGTTGTAAAAAAACATGGAGACTGAAGGGTTTTTATCAACTTGAAATCATCATAAATGTCCTAGTTAGCTCTTTCAGATTCATTTGAATACCTGTGTTATGGGTCTACGGCCATTAGAATAATTTTTACTCTTACAGTGCGGGGATCCACTTTAGACGTCAGAATCTGGCGCCTACAGACGTCAGATTCTGACGTCTAAAGTCCATCCCCGCGCTGTAAGGGTTAAGGACATTTTAATTTAAAAAAAATTGTTATACATGTGCTACTAAACACGGGGTTAAAACAAAGATATACTATACCTTGGGCCAAATTCAACCATTAGCGCATGCTTTTCGTTGATTTCTCCGTCAATTATCAACCGATTTTCATTAAATTGTGTAAAAATCATATTTCCTAATATCCCTGAAAATTTCGTAAAATTATATTCAGTATTTCAAAAGTTAGACCATTCGACATGTAGTAAATTGAATTTATGGCGTCCCTCTTTAAATCCATTAGACTAATTCTAGAATTTTATTACATGTCAAATGGACTAACTTTTGAAATATTCAATATAATTTTGCGAAATTTTTACCGACGTTAGGATATGACTTGAAAATTGCCTGTGCTAAATTTCAAGAAAATCGGTTTATAATTGACGGAGAAATCGACGAAAAACATGCGCTACAGAATTACCAAAAAGAATGTGGCCCAGGGTATACTTTCTTAACTTATTTTTTTTTAATTCCAACTAATTTTTAAGCAAGATGTGGATCGCGGTAAACAATTATAGACGACATCAGTGATCTAGGGGGTTGACGGTTAGTGTGGTATCCATGACAACAGACACTTCACGCTCCAATGCGCTTCACTTAAAACCGGTCTTTTATTATGTTTAGACCACATTTAATACTGCGCGATGTATATTTTTGATAAATAGAAAAGATTTGAAAAGAAGTGTATACTGCCAAATATTCTTTAGAATTAGGTCTTTTGACGGAGGGAGCATTTTGTTATCACGTTTATATCATACGCTCAGCTTGCTGCTCGTCATAGAGACAAATTCTGTGGAAACATACATTCTATACAGATTCCTATATCAAGTACATAGAATGCGACTCGCGTACTTCAGACTAAAAACGGAGATATGCAGAAATAACTGAAGTAGTTATAATATGTATAGTGAATCATTGGAGCGGAGAGAGCGTGAAATGACTGCTCACTGATGATAATATATCTCCGCCGGGTTTTTTCTCAACAGGAGACACCTCTGTTATAATGCATTCTCGTGTTTTTATCAACATATCACATTAATTTAACCCTTGTGGAACAGGCGCCGATTTCAGGGAGAAATAAAAGTGGTGGAAAACTAGACATATAATATGTTAACCCTTTAACTCTTGCAGTGTGGGGATCGACTTAAGACGTCAGAATCTGACGTCTGTAGACGTCAGAATCTGACGTCTACAAATGTCATATTATCACGTCTACAGACTTCAGATTCTGACGTCAAAAGTCGATCTCATCACTGTGGGATTAAAAATATTTCTAATGGCGGTAGACCCATAACATATGTATTCAAATGAATAGGAAAGAGCTAACTAAGGCAGTTATGATGGTTTAAAATTGAAAAAAAAACATTTGGTCTCCCAAGGTTTTCATAAAAAAATCAGCGCTTTAACGGTTCAGCCTTACAACGCTGAAATATTTGTGTATAAACCATGGAGACCAAAGGGTTTTTTCAATTTGAAAGCATCATAAATGTCTTAGTTAGCACTTTCCGCTGCATTTGAATACTTATGTTATGGGTCTACTACGCCAATCTATCTCAATTTTTTATTCTCATAGAACGGGGATCGACTTTAAACGTCAGAATATGACGTCTATGGACATCAGATTCCATCGTCAATAGACGTCAGAATCTGATATCTATAGACGTCAGATTCTGCCGTCAATAGACGTCAGATTCTGCCGTCCATAGACGTCAGATTCAGGCGAAGGATTTCGCGCTAAGCAGACAGGCAGGCCGACAGAACACGTTTATTTTTATGACTGTGATCGATGTTAATGTTTTATTAGAGATCAGATCACTATCAGTGGGAATGAAAACTCGGAAGTGGGTGGGTGGGCCAGGCCCCAACTCGGATTGGTTTCTTTTTTTGGAAATTTAGTGTTTTTTATTGTATTTTTGTGTTTTTTTGTTGTTGTATATGTTTCAAAAAAAATAAAAAAATTGGATAAGGGTTGTCTAGCCAATCCGAGTTTTTCTCGGATTTTTGGATTTTTTTAACTTGGCAAGACCCCTAAGCATAATTAATTTAATAATACTAAATTAAAAAAATACTCAAATTTATTACGAGTAATTTTCATCCATTTGAAGTTATGAGTCGCGAATAATTTTAAGCACATAAGTGTAAGTCAAATTGAAAGTTAAAGACCCGTATTTGTGACCCATCTGCACAAAATCAATGTCATCCGTCATTATTCAGAAAATGGTAAAAAATGAAATGAATCGGGCTTTAGACCACCTTTGTGCACATATAGGCTATACTGGGCCAGGAGAACCTCCTGAGGATGGTGAGATGAATGAGATGACACTGTCCTGCAGACACAGGATTCAAAATTCGAGTCCTGAGGCCGAGCACGCTACCTCTCGGTCACGGAGGCTCCCCACAATACTGAGTTTTACACGTGGATGGGGAAGAAACATTTTTGTTTCTTACAAACTGCCGAGACCATGAGATGAGGTAAAACTGCGTAAGGCAAATGAACTATTTGTGAGGTTCAAGAATTAGCAATATTATTATCTTTATTTAAATCAAAGTCATGGAATTGCAAACATTTGAAAAAACAATCATTGTAAAAGTTAAACCTTACAGTGCGGGGATAGACTTTAGTCGTCAGAATCTGACGTCTGTAGACGTCAGATTCTGACGACTAGTCTATCCGCGCACTGTAAGAGTAAAAGTATTTCTATTGACCGTAGACCCATACCATAGGTATTTAAATGAGTCGGAAAGAGCTAACTAATTTATGACGATTTCAAACCAAAAAAACCCTTTGGCCTCCTAAGGTTTTCATTAAAAAAATTCAGCGCTTTAAGGGTGAACTGTTTTTAAACGCATCCTTTTTAATGCATGTCATCAAGTAGGTCATCGTAAAAAATGCAAAAAATCGAATAGACCCAGAAGGTTGATTTTATAAAAAAATGTATTTGTTGTTCTACATGTAAACAATTATTTTATTGAAATATTTATTCAATAAAACAAAACTAACATTTATGTCCCTCCTGGGAAACGTGGGATGGAGGGGGGGGGGGGGGACAGATGACGTTCAGATAGTCAACATATCATGTAAATAATATCTAGATATAGATATGTATAGATAGCCCAGCTGTTAGAAGGAAGTACTTACTTGTGAAGTAAGCGGGCTTTGTTGATGAAGTGAAAGCCCTTAGAATGTATTTTTTTACCCTCCCCCCTACCTTCTTAATGTTTTTTTATGTGACAGACAAAGTACAGAAGGCACATTTGGTGTAATTATTATTGAAGGATACATGTACAAAGAGCACATGTTATCCCTGGTAGTGCAAAAGGCAGTAAGTACTCACAGAAGAAAACAGTTACTGCCTTTGGCTTTGCGGGGGCAGATACAGCATTCAGTAAGTGGTTATATAGATGCTTTATTGAAAAAAGGTGGTAACCGACTTATTTCTTATCAAAAATATATATGTGCATGTAAATGTATATACAGCAGGGTTAGCTCTGTGAAATCACATGGGAATATCTATTACACCTGTAAACTAGCAAATGACATTTAAAATATGCAGCATAATTACTCAGGATATCAGATTCTATCGTCAATAGACGTCAGAATCTGATATCTATAGACGTCAGATTCTGCCGTCAATAGACGTCAGATTCAGGCGAAGGATTTCGCGCTAAGCAGACAGGCAGGCCGACAGAACACGTTTATTTTTATGACTGTGATCGATGTTAATGTTTTATTAGAGATCAGATCACTATCAGTGGGAATGAAAACTCGGAAGTGGGTGGGTGGGCCAGGCCCCAACTCAGATTGGTTTCTTTTTTTGGAAATTTAGTGTGTTTTTTTGTATTTTTGTGTTTTTTTTGTTGTTGTATACGTTTCAAAAAAAATTAAAAAATTGGATAAGGGTTGTCTAGCCAATCCGAGTTTTTCTCGGATTTTTGGATTTTGTTAACTTGGCAAGACCCCTAAGCATAATTAATTTATTATTACTAAATTAAAAAAATACTCAAATTTATTACGAGTAATTTTCATCCATTTGAAGCTATGAGTCGCGAATGATTTTAGGCACATAAGTGTAAGTCAAATTGAAAGTTAAAGACCCGTATTTGTGACCCATCTGCACAAAATCAATGTCATCCGTCATTATTCAGAAAATGGTAAAAAATGAAATGAATCGGGCTTTAGGCCACCTTTGTGCACATATAGGCTATACTGGGCCAGGAGAACCTCCTGAGGATGGTGAGATGAATGAGATGACACTGTCCTGCAGACACAGGATTCAAAATTCGAGTCCTGAGGCCGAGCACGCTACCTCTCGGTCACGGAGGCTCCCACAATACTGAGTTTTACACGTGGATGGGGAAGAAACATTTTTGTTTCTTACAAACTGCCGAGACCATGAGATGAGGTAAAACTGCGTAAGGCAAATGAACTATTTGTGAGGTTCAAGAATTAGCAATATTATTATCTTTATTTAAATCAAAGTCATGGAATTGCAAACATTTGAAAAAACAATCATTGTAAAAGTTAAACCTTACAGTGCGGGGATAGACTTTAGTCGTCAGAATCTGACGTCTGTAGATGTCAGATTCTCACGACTAGTCCATCCGCGCACTGTAAGAGTAAAAGTATTTCTATTGACCGTAGACCCATACCATAGGTATTTAAATGAGTCGGAAAGAGCTAACTAATTTATGACGATTTCAAACAAAAAAAACCCTTTGGCCTCCCAAGGTTTTCATTAAAAAAATTCAGCGCTTCAAGGGTGAACTGTTTTTAAACGCATCCTTTTTAATGCATGTCATCAAGTAGGTCATCGTAAAAAATGCAAAAAATCGAATAGACCCAGAAGGTTGATTTTATAAAAAAATGCATTTGTTGTTCTACATGTATACAATTATTTTATTGAAATATTTATTCAATAAAACAAAAATAACATTTATGTCCCTCCTGGGAAACGTGGGATGGAGGGGGGGGGGAGGGTGACAGATGACGTTCAGATAGTCAACATATCATGTAAATAATATCTAGATATAGATATGTATAGATAGCCCAGCTGTTAGAAGGAAGTACTTACTTGTGAAGTAAGCGGGCTTTGTTGATGAAGTGAAAGCCCTTAGAATGTATTTTTTTACCCTCCCCCCTCCCTTCTTAATGTTTTTTTATGTGACAGACAAAGTACAGAAGGCACATGTGGTGTAATTATTATTGAAGGATACATGTACAAAGAGCACATGTTATCCCTGGTAGTGCAAAAGGCAGTAAGTACTCACAGAAGAAAACAGTTACTGCCTTTGGCTTTGCGGGGGCAGATACAGCATTCAGTAAGTGGTTATATAGATGCTTTATTGAAAAAAGGTGGTAAGCGACTTATTTCTTATCTAAAATATATATGTGCATGTAAATGTATATACAGCAGGGTTAGCTCTGTGAAATCACATGGGAATATCTATTACACCTGTAAACTAGCAAATGACATTTAAAATATGCAGCATAATTACTCAAAATAAATAAAACAACAATGCCATGACACGTAGATGGGGGACATATATGTTTCCAATACAAACACTACAGATAAAAAAGCTGCAAAGACAAACGGCAGTAGCTGCCATCGAGTAACTGCTTACTTTACAAGTAAGTAGTTACTGCTGTTTGTCTTTGAGCTGCAGGATTCTCTTCTGCCATCGAGTACTGGCATACTGACCGCCGTGCAAAAACAAACAGCAGTAACTGCTTACTTTACAAGTAAGCAGTTACTGCCGTTTGTCTTGAGCTGCAGGATTCTCTTCTGCCATCGAGTACTGGCATACTGACCGCCGTGCAAAGACAAACAGCAGTAACTGCTTACTTTACAAGTAAGCAGTTACTGCTGTTTGTCTTGAGCTGCAGGATTCTCTTCTGCCATCGAGTACTGGCATACTGACCGCTGTGCAAAGACAAACAGCAGTAACTGTTGTTTGTCTTTGCCGCCCAGCCGATCACGCCTACTAGGCTCACGCACAACACACAGGGATATATCACCTTTTGATTTACTTGCAGTAACTGCCTACTTTATAAGTTATCATTTATTGCTGTGTGCACGTCATAGGGAAATAAAAGTGGTGGAAAACCAGACATATATGAAAACCCTTGAACCCTTACAGCGCTGAAATATTTGTGTATAAACCATGGAGACCAAAGGGTTTTTTAGTTTGTATTGTATGCGGGGACAGTAGGCCTATAGGTTTAGCCCATATTCAAACAGAATAAAGACCAACGGGTTTTTTCAATTTGAAATTATCATAAATGTCTTAGTTATCTCTTTCTGCTTCTTTTATTACCTATGTTATCTATATCTGCACACTGCACTGCCCCCCCCCCCCCCGACATGATCAGGGGTCGCTCACCTTTTAATGTACTTGCTATAATCAGGCAGCACATTCTTCCCGTCGGGACTTGCCGCTGCCGCCGCTTTTGCCAGTTTAGGTCCCATGTTGGGGTCAAAACATGCCCGGATGTAAGCTGCACTGGTCGCGAAACTCCCGGGACTTCCCTGTTTACCTGGCAACAAAAGAAATACATGTAATATTGGTATCATTTGTTGGTTATTTATTAATTTGTTTGGGAGTGAATGAATGAATGAATAAATGAATGGATGAACGAACGAACGAACGAACTAGCGAACGAGCGAGCGAACGAACGAACGAACGAACGAACGAACGAACGAACAAACGAATGAATGAATGAATGAATGAATGAATGAATGAATGAATGAATGAATGAATAAATGAATGAATGAATGAATGAATGAATGAAATCATCATTACCAAGAACACCCTCGACAATAGCCGGCTGAATTCAACTTGACTAATAACTGATTATAAAGTACAATTTTGAGCAAGATATAGGAGGAGCTTTGAGGAACTCTTCCAAGTTGTCGCGCCCACAAAGCAAAATTAACTACGTAAAATGCTAGTAATCGCGATAAATCGGCCATTTTGATTTTTTTAACCCATTATTGAACGTGTCCAAGTTCTCTTTGTTAGTAGCATGCAGAACCGAAAAAAGTGTTGAAGTTATCGCGCCCACAATTATACCGCCGATACCGACGATGCCGATATTCAATTACAAAAAAAGTTAAATTGCGAGCTAAAAATTCAAATTATTAAAATAGCAAATGGTGTCTATCTGATCTATCATAATAACGGAGTGACTGGTGAGGATTGGTTGAACGTGTCACGTGGTCGGCAGACACGATACCTGATTGGCTACAGGTAGACGTCCAGAGAACAGATGAATTGACAAACGACGTTTATGCATGTATCAGAACAACACAGTAAACACAAAACATTTGTATAACATTTATAAAATGTTGGACCAACGTCGTCGAAGACGTTGGGCCGACGCTGTATGAATGTTATACAAATGTTCTGTGTTACCCGTGTACTTCAGACTAAAATTTTTTACGAGATAAAAATTTGGATTGCATACGAGCGATTAGATTTTTTAGATTGATGTGTATTAAGGTGATTGTACATAAGTTGTATAGAAAAAACTCTTTTGTGGCGCGACAGCGATTATTTTTAATCTTAGCAAGGACGTTCTTGATCTCAGCGAGGGGCTCCAACAATGTTAGTAATTTGGTAAAATAAACGTTTCTGTCTGTCTGTCTGACAAAATTGATTGATCATGACTTTGATTGTCGCGCTTCTGAGCACGAAACAGTGAATTTAAGAGCTCAAAATGAGAGGCGGTTCGAATTGATTACAAAATTATTTATACATAAATACAGATTCCGAGCTGATTTCCATAAAATTTTAAAAAAGGACATTTACTAGTCAAAAACAAACAGCTGTAAAAAAATTGCAGAATTATGTTAAGTATTTCAAAAGCTAGACCATTTGTCTTATAATGAAATTCTCGCACGACTATAGTCGTTTTATATAGTCAAATATAAGTAATTTTCAACCACTAGAAATTATGGGTCGCGTACCTAGCGAGACACAATTTCAAGTGGGTGAAAATTGTAATTACTTAATCAGGCAATTTAAAAGTTTAAAGGTTAAAATTGAAGCCAAACTCGGAATACTACAAAATTCACAAAAATAATTATAGCAGATGTTGTCTTTAATCCTGTTAATATCGAGACTTTAATGTTTTTATTTAAACTTCATGCACATTTTCACCAAATGCTAAAAAGTGTATGTCACATGTCACACCTGTGTTGCTGTCTGTCTGTATGGTATCCATGGCAACTGACCCGTGATTGGTCAGCTGGATTCCTTGACTCCGCCCCCTCAACAAACCTGTGTAAAACAAACCCTTTGAGTGCTATGGCTAGATATTCGTCTAGGCGAACTTTCCTTTCTCACAAAATGTACAGTAATTTTATGTTTAAATGTTTATCTAGAATAATATTTTAAAATATCTAAAATATTGTCAGATCAGGTAAAAGTAATTAATTTCAGGTAAAAATGACATATGTTTTATGTATATTTTTTTATTTATAATAAAAAGTTTCTGATTAATTTGAATTTCAGTGGAAAAAACGTAAATAATGAGTTAGAAAGTGTTATCTTGGAAAATTTTGTATGGTTATAGCACTCAGAAGGTTAGTTAAACACTGGGACGGAAAGGGTTAAACAGGTAGGCACACAAAACATTATCAGACCATATGTAAAAAGTGAATGAATGAATGAATAAATGAATGAATGAATGAATGAATGAATGAATGAATGAATGAATGAATGAATGAATGAATTAACGCATAAACGGGTTAAAAATAGACACACTTTATTAGACATAACGTAAAAGATGAATGAATGAACAAACTGGTTATAAAGGATATAGACACACAAAACCATTACTGGCCTGCGACGCTGACCCAACATTGTACCGTCATTGGGCACGTCTCGTCATTGCTGGGGTGGCGGGGCAAAGTCAAAAGGCAGTAGCTGCTTCAGTTACTGTCCTTTGTCTTCGTAGAGGTATGTGACAGTAGATGATTTAGTTATGACTATCACTCTATTATGTATTGATTTCTCATCGCATCATTTGATACTCTGATTTCACACAATAACAAATCGTTATTATTATCGTATTCACTGTAAAATATTCGCATTTTAAAATATTCCACTGTAGACTATACGGTATTCCACTGTAACCCTTAAAGCGCTGAAATATTTTTGCATAAACCATGGAGACCACAGGGTTGTTCTCAATTCGAAATCACCACAAATGTCTTAGTTAGCGCTTTCTGATCCATTTGAATACCTATGCTATGGGTCTACGGCCATTATAAATATTTCTACTCTTACAGCGCGGGGATCGACTTTAGACGTCAGAATCTGACGTCTATGGACGTCAGATTCTGAAGTCTAAAGTCGATTCCGTCCTTTGAGAATTAAAAATTGATAAAATTAACCCTTTCCCCGCTAATCACGACTAAAGTCGTTTTCTTCCGTTTTATCAGCTGATCAAATAAATCACAGTTATTGGGAAGGAAATGAGGGTTTAAACATCAAGATTTGAAAATGTTTGGTCATAAATCACATATATGAGTAATTTTCACCCACTTTTCACCCGCGAGACACAACTTCAAGAGGGTGAAAATTTAAATTGTTTAACTTAGCACTTTAAGAGTTAATGGTATGTATTGCAGCGTAATACTAAATATCAGCGGAATTCAGTTTCTTATTCACATCTTTATTTTTATTTTCCACACTATGTCCTGATTCTAATAATTATTCAAGTTTAATATAACCAGTTTAACCGTTCGAAGTGTGTCATTTAGACACAATAAATATTTGGCTCTGAATGAATTTTGCTCAAATTCTACCACGTGCTGAATGCTTGAAAGTTAAAGGAATGGGAATTACCGGTTCGATAATATGTGCGAGTGGTGAATTCCTTAGACTCCAGACTTTAATGACCAGAAGAAAACATCACAATGAAAAAAATAAAGTGGATGATTTATTTTGCTGCACTATATTTCATTTATCAGTTTATACTCAGATAATGAAAACTGTTGTTTATATGTTATTGACACGAATGACGTGATCTTAGGCCTGCATATCATCGACCTTACTAAATATATTATTTATTGTCATGGCAACCAGTTGATGGTGTGTGTGAAGCACGCGAGGTGGCGCCCAGTATCACACACAATTATGTTGAACCAATGGTGGTTTATTGCTGGGCCAGCGTCGTAGTGTTGGTTTAATGCTGGGCCACCGTCTACGACGCTGGCCCAGCAATAAACCACCATTGGGTGGTGATTGTTGCAGTTCTATCTCTCTCCCACGCTTTTATAGCTACTCGTGGTCTGAGCGGGGTTCATTAAAATTGTAACATACGGAAAAATAATACACGTGTTTTCTACGGAGAGGTCACGAACAGAGGTCTAATAGAGGTCACAGAGAACACCCGGAAAACACGTGGACGGAAGCCAACATTGAGTCAACGTCTCGTGTTTGCTGGGTAGTCTAACATTAGATGGGCGGAAGGGGGGGGGGGTGAATAATAATCTTTATGGTGAATCAATTTGTGAATAATGACCTTCATTGTGAATCGTGACATTTATAATGTGAATAATGATCTTTCTCAGTGTTTATGGTGAATCAATTTGTTTTGGATCTAGTTTATCCTGGATACGGAATGGGAATGGCTTAATCAATCATAGACCTATAGAACATGTTAAAACGGAGTATTACTGTGCTGTCAAAATAGTCTGTAATAAATGTTGTCTAATTTTATTCCAAGCCCGCTCTTCGGTTATTTAATTGAAGGAATAAGATTACGCCTATGGCTATAATGGAATAATGCAAACATATTAGTCAATAAACGAAACGGAAACAACATAGCTTTACATCTGTTTTATGTGGATGATATTTGTTCAATCATGCGTGTCGGTGTTTTTGTATGTGTATAACTTGGTCCATGCTTCAACTACGTCTCCTTGGTTACCAGAGCGCTACCAGCCAGCACAGCGCGCATTAATACATCCACCCGTTCACAGCCTTGTGTGTACCTCCGCGGATCACTGAGTCCAGATATACGTGTATCTTCACCAAACCCAGGTCGGACCTCTGAATAATTAGTGTGGTTGTTTTGTTGCTATGGCAACCTGATCATTGGCTTGTCTGTCTGTGCATTATGACGGACACGGTTGCCTGGTTACAGGGTCTGTTTACCGCGTGACGGTTCACAATTATTGACAAACTTCTTGTAAAGAAAGACGGGTTCACTGAGAATCTGGCGATCCGGACGGGTGGCGCCGCTCCTACGACTGGTGGCTAGATGGACAGCCTGGATCAGAGAGGAGGTGGAAGGGGGGGGGGGGGTGAAGCTAACAAACTAAAAACTATGTGATTACGAAAGGAAAATATTGTTCAATATCGCGCAGCAGCGAAAAACCTAGGCAATTCTGAAATTGATTAGTGATATATCATGTATATTTATACAATATTGAAGAGGATGGAATGCATAATGTGAAACAAAGTTTGGGGAGAAAATCAGTGATCAACATAATCTGATAATGTTCCCTGATCAGGCTATGTATGGAAGTCGTTTACACCCTTTATCTAATAGTAGGCCTAGTGCATATATATGGATCACAGGAAACATTCGAATACAATACTTTTAATCATGTTTATCCAGCGGAAAATACCCCCATTCATTAAAGGACAGAGGTGTGCAGCCTCAATTTGATGTATCACAATTACGTGTTTTATAAATGTTGTAGTTTTCATCCACTGCGAGGTGGGAACAGCTGACAATGAATGTAAATTACCGGGTAGAGTTCAAGGGTCATCATTGATTCAACATTGACCATTTTCTTGTCAAGGTATCGTATTTTAGTTTTCACCCACCAGAAGTTGCGTCTCGCTACCGCGATCCACAAATTAAGGTGCATGGTGAAAAGTACTCATATGTGTTTAATTTGAGATCAAATAGTTTGCAATTCTTGATGTTTAAAAACCCATCCCATTCCTAATAACTGTGATTTCATCGGCTAATAAGTATAAAACGACTGTAGTCGTGCTAAGTGCTTTAACCCTTTCAGGCCTGGGTTTACCATTGTCATCTTCATCCACTACAAGCCGCGAATTGCTGTCGCAATTCTTTGTATAAACATATTTTATTTTGCAATTGAAACAAATACGAAAATGTAATACAAGGTTTTTCTTGCTACATGGCTACTGATGACCGGTGATGTCTTGTGTCGTGGCAATCGATAAGAAGGATCCTAGTGCAAAGCTTTTGTTCGACAGCAATAACCAATTCTGGTAAGTTGCCCGAGGGAGCATCACCAAAAAGTACAGTGTTTAGAGTGGGGGTAATTGAAGTTGAAACAGTTCAGCTGTAAGCTCTTCCCTAGCAGACAGACAGACAGACAGATATTTTATTGACAGAAATAACAGTTATTACAGACTTATTTGTCATAGTAATAAGATGTGGTGCAGTGGACAGTCAAAAAAATAATGTTCAGGGGTTTCTATTACTCCACAGGGACAATTGGGACTATCAGCAATGTGATTCTGATACAAGTGGTATAGCAGTTCATTGCACTGCATTCTAATTCTAGCTAATGTAATGTTAATTCGTCTGGAATACATGTAAAAATAGGATATTTTGTTGGGTAAACTGCGATATAAATATGATTTAAGGTTATTGCGATATATTTGTAATTGTCTCGTCTGTGGAGTTCCAATTGTTAGTTGTGGATGGGAAAAACGAATTTCAAAAAGTTTCAGTTCGTGTGTGGAATTGACTGAGGTCTGACCTATTTCGCAGTTGATAACGGTTCTGAGTTCTAAGCTGGAAGGATGGGGGGAGATCCTGTTGTGAGTAGCTAGGTATATTACCATGGACGATGTCGGCAAATAAGATTAATTTTCTACGTTCACGACGGGCCTGTAATGATTTCCAGCCTAGTTCCGAAAGAATTGTTGCATACGCAGTACCTTTTGTGGCACCGGAAACAGTTATACCAGCACGTTTTTGAATTCAAGACGTGTATTGCCACCATCAGATATGTTATCAAAAGCCACATCGCTGTATTCAACAATTGGCCGAATATATGATATATATAAAATGTCTAGGGTTTTTCGGTTTAATTTAAAACGTAGCGCTTCAAGAGCATTTATGTCATCAACGTGATTATTCCATTTTTAGATCAGAAGAAAATGTTAGACCTAGATGCTTGTGAACGCTGACAGACTCTAAATTAGCTCCAGAAAAAGCTAACGGCATAGAAACTGCTGAGGTTGGTCGTAGAGAAAGTGACATATCACAAGTTTTTTTAATACTGAAAGTTACAAGCCACTGTTTCGACCAGGTATCAATACGGACGAGATCTCTGTCCAGGACATCTTTGTTAGTGTTGTGTAAATTTGAAACCATATAAAACGAGCTATCGTCTGTCGCAATTCTCGACTTGTAGTGGATGAAGATGATTTGATGTGGGTGAAAAATGAAGAAAATTATCATGTATTGGTAAATGAGCTTCATGGAAATTTTCATCATAAAACCCTCAGTTGTACGAAAATTAAGTCCCTTTACAGTGATGTAAAATTATGTTTTAATGCATCATGAGGGCTTAAATGGGTAAACCCTTTCAAGCCTGAGTTTTCCATTGTCATCTTCATCCACTACAAGCCGCGAATTGCTGCCGCAATTCCCGACTTGGTAGTGGATGAAGATGATTTGGTGTGGGTAGAAAATTGAAGAAAATTACCATGTATTGCTAAACCAGTTTCATAGAAATTTTCATTCTAAAAACACTATTTGTAGGAAAATTAGGTCTGTTTTTAGGAATGTAAAATGATGTTTTAATGCATCGTGAGGGCTTAAAGGGTTAAGCGTGCAGTAAATGCTTTATTCTGTGTATCTATACACGCAAAATGTACCCAAAACTGATCAAATGCATGGGTGATGTGATTGATAATGAAACAAAAAGAGCCTAATTAACTAATTCCGCTTATAAGTATATAGACATATTACCATGATAAACAAATATATGACGAATACAATGTAAAAACTGTACATGCTTATGTTCAATTAAACCTATGTTAATTGGGTACTGTTGATTTATACTTTGTAACTGATTTGTGGAATTATTCTTATTCAATTTTACTGCGTTTAATTTATGTAAATTTAGGTTCTTTGAAGTATACCGATTCGTGATTATTGAATCTAGCCACAAATCGGCATAGTGGGAAATAAAATTACTTTGAATGTTAACTATCTTCAGTGAGAAATTTAAATTCGTTGAAATTATAGGCATGTTGATTATGATTATTGTCCTAAGTTAACTTATTTTAATCGATGTGACATTAGATGAGACGAGGTGTACTTACAGGTTAGACATATGGAATGTATGTATGATACAATACTGGGTAGGAAAGATATATTGCAGCATAACAAGCTTAGTTGGATATTAATGTAATAATCTTGATTTCTAGTTGTGTATAATCGCATTATATCTTTGGAAACAAGCTGCTTAAAGCAGCCCCTTGGGATGACATCAATTTTTGTTTTTAGTTCCGTACTGAAGTAGTGTATCCCACGGATCATGTTTCTATTTTTTTCAGAATTTTTATATTTTTACAAATATTTTTAATCAACATTTCTATGAAACCAGAAGAAACCCAAACAAACTATTTTTATACCTGAAGGACGATTGAATGTTTTCACAGCATTGGGCCACATGCTGATGGCATCGGCCCAGCGTTGGGTAGACAATCAGTGCTGCAGGTGTGTCCTCCCGTGTCCTGACTATGAGACACCAATTAGCGGCGACTGCTCTGATCTTACCGTCTGATACGTGGGAATATGTGATGTAAAGTGCTGAATATTGCTGACTTGTTTTGTTTACATGGAAATATACGACCTGGAAATGCAACTATTTCACTCTTTTTCAGTGCTTTAAAATTGTTTCTTGACTTTTTCGTATTTTCAGTTAAGATAAGTAGGCTATATAGCCTCATATAAATTAAATTTTCAAAATTGACAACATTGAAAATGTCTCATCCCAAGGGGTCCCTTTAACAACAGTTCTAATGTGTTATCAGGTTATTTGATCAGTATTAGCTGTAACAGAGCCATGAGTACAGTCCAGCAAACACGAGATGTTGAATCGATGTTGTTTTAATGCTGGGCCATCGTCTTCGACGCTGGCCCAACACTAATACAACACTGGGTCAACATCTCGTGTTTGCTGGGATATTGGTGTCAAGTCAAACAGCTGTAACTCATCACTTGTAAAGTAATCAGTTACTGTAGTATGTAATTACTAAGCTGGAAAATAACAGTAACTGATTGATAATACCAGGAAAGTGAAAAAACAGGTTTTAAGTATTAGGGTTTACTCTTTTAGCGCGGGGACAGTCTTTATACGTCCGATTCTGAAGTCTATAGACATCAGAATATCGTCACCTCGGAGGTAAAGGATCCTATCTGCCACTCTGACGAGTGTCAGATAGGATCCTTTAGCTCCGAGGCGACGATATGATGTCTATAGACGTCAGATTCTGACGTCTATTGAAGTCAGAATGACGTCTAAAATCGATCCCCGCGCTGAAAGAAGTAAAACAATCCTAATAGCCGTAGACCCATAAACGTAGGTAGTAACAAAGAAGCTGCTTATTACTTTTTAAGTGGGCAGTTACTACTGTTTGTCTTTGACGTACCACACAAGCAAAAGGTAGTAACGGCTTACTTGTAACGTACGCAGTTACCGCTGTATGCCTTTGAATTGTAGAATAGCCAAATTATGTAGAAGGGCAAAGAGAAGTAACTGCTGACTCTTTAAGTAATCAGATAATGTTATTTGCTTTCTCACAGCACTATAGAGACCTCTAAACGTGACATTGCACGTATACCTAACTAGACATGTTGACCGTTTCCATGACAACCAGTACACTTTGGATTAACTGCCAAACGAGTAGATTTCCACCATTAGAGCACCACAGGTGAACAAAACTAGCAAAATAACTCTCAGAAAAGACGACATTTTCATCTCAGAAGCTAGACTCTTCAACTCCTAGAGTCGCATATACATGTGGATGCCCCTCTCAGTACCGTTCCCGACTATTTTGATCGTCTACACATCATAATTAATTTATCTTTAACAATTGTTTTCCAAGTATTTGCACTAATTTAAAACGATTTTACACACTCGAAGTTGTGGATCGCTGTAGCGAGACAAAAATTGTAAGTGGGTCGAATTTGAATGATCTTCAGGATCAAATTACAGACATATATAACGACATATTACAAAAATATTATTATTTATTTATAATTGTTTAGACATTTTTTTGCAAAAACAGAATCCTTTTTATTCATTTGAAGTGGGAAATTGTGTTTGCAATACCAGCCTGAGGAAGATTGAAGAGGTTTAACCCTTTGACCGCCGGTGCCGAATATATCGGGTTTTTTCTCTCAATCATTACCACATTCAGTACCGCCTTTTAAGCATGTTAAAGCCATAATGTGACGCCAATCAGCACGATTTGAAAAGAGTTGAACACCATTTTGTCAAATCTGAATAATTTTCACTCACATGAAGTTGGGGATCGCGTCAGCGAGACACAACTACAAGTGAGTGAAAATTCCAAATGAATAATTTGGCGGTTAAAGGGTTAACATGTTTAAGACGTACATAGTATTCTACATAAGGGTTTGTTCCTAAGATTATACGTAGAGTAGTACCACATAATAACTATAGAAATAAAATAAACGACAGGGTTTCCGCCAGGAATGTTTGAGAGGGGGGGGGGTCCAAAAGGGGTGAGGGGGTCTGGGAGCACTCCCCCAGAAGAAAAAAATCAGAGTTTTAAAATTTTGGTGCTTAAAATGGTCTTTTTTAACCGAAATAACAGTAAAATATGGAAAATATTTTAATTTTTTTTGCCAACAAGAGATGATATCCCCCCTGTGGTGCTGAGTGGGGGGGTCCGGACCCCCCCCTGACCCCCCCTTGCGGAAACCCTGAACGATATCAGGGGGGGGTTGCATGTATACAGAATTATTCAAGCAGTTTAGGGACAAAAAATGATATGACAAGTGTTGAGTCGACGGGGTGTGGTAAATGTTGGATATGAAGAGAGCCATTTGTGTACAGAAAGGGGGTTAGGGGGGGGGTATATACATATCGTATTATATGTAGATAACGCTACGAATCAGTGTGTCTACAACAGACATGAAAACAATGTTGCTCTAATGTCGGGCCAACGTCGTAGACGTTGGCCCGACATTACAGCAGCATTGGGGCGATGTGTCGGTTATGTGTGCATTAAAAACCATTCAACACCGATATCTTCGTCAAAAAGTGAAATTATTCAACGATATTCGTGATTATACTATACTTATATAACGTTATGAAACTATATCTAGTCTACCCCTAGTGTTGTTATTATGCTGGGCCAGCTTCGTAGACAATGTGCCAACACTAAATCAACATTGTGGCTATGTGTCACTGGCTCACTTTGTGTATATAATCAGATAATGAAAAAACAACATCGATACGCTCGTTAAAAATGAAACCATTCAACGAATGTTATATTTATATATGTAACGTGATGAAACTGTGTACGCACAGAATTCATCGCGGGGACCGATTTTAGATGTCAGATTCTGACGTCTAAGGGGGCGACCATTCAATATTCAGGGGCGGGGGGGGGCTGGAGTTTTTGACAAATTATTTATTTCAACCGGGTTTGGCGGCGCGCTGAAAATTTCATATTTTATTACATGTTTATATAAAACAGTTCTTGAAGTAAAATATTTATTTCACACAAAGTCCGCCCGAAATTATTTATTTCAAAAAAACTCAAACCCCCCCCTGCAAATCAAATGGTGGCCCCCTAAAGCCGTTCCCCGCACTGAAACAGTAACATATTTATAATGGGAAGAGCTAACTAAGACATTTATGATGATTTCAAATTGAAAAAAACTCTTTGGTCTCCATGGTTTATATAAAAATATTTCAGCGATTTAACCCTTTCAACCCTCATGATGCATTAAAGCATCATTTCGCATCTCTGAAGAATGACCTAAATTCCAAAAAATTAGGGATTTTAGAACAATTTTTTTTATGGTGCTGGTCAATAATAACACTAGTTTTTTTTCATTTGTCACCCACTTCAAGTCATCTTCATTCACTACAAGTCGAGAATTGCGACAGCAATTCGCGGCTTGTTGTGGATGAAGATAACTATGGTAAATTCATGCTTGAAAGGGTTAAGGGTCAATATGCTAGTGTAATGTTTAGATAACGTCGGAGATGATGGAGTGACTTTGGAGCAACATTGGGTACTTTGTGGTGTTCGCTGATTATCATTGTATTATATATATTTTTTTATGAACATTTATTTCAAATTATATTTTGTAAGTCCCATTATATTTAGTTATTTCAGACACACTTGGATTCTTAAAAGTGGGGTGGGGGAGGGGGTTAACAGGTTAAAACAATAAATCCAGGTAATGTCACAAACATCTTAGAACTACATGTAGGACAGCAAATTAACATTAACATTGATTAACAAAGAGATATTTCAACGGTAGGTTACAGGTCATACTTAATAATTACAAGAAACACAAATACACAAACCATTTAATGACTCTACTTTCTTATTATGTGGAAATCATAAACTATTTATTTATATTTTATTACAAAAAAAATGAATTTACAGTTACTTTTCATTTATTGTTTGCAAATATATTATTTCAACAATATACTTTATAATTCAAAATGGTAATCTTGAGACATAAAAGATATAAGATTAACCGGCTGTCGCATAGAAAAAAATATCTACAATTTGAATGAACAAGTTTGAAACCTCAATCTTAAAATTGTGTGCTATCTTCGCGTTGTGCGCAATCTTTAAAACGCAGTCTTTGAATCTAAATGAAGTGTATTGTATCTGATGTCCTGACATTTTCTATGTAAACACGATGTTTGCCAACAAACCAGCCATTCTGTCATTCCCTGCTATAACCTGTTCATCCAGCAAATAAGTTGGTTTAATGTTGGGCCACCGTCTGCGACGTTGGCCCAACATTAAACCAGCATTGGGTGAATGTCTTGTGTTTGCTGTCTGTCAACTGTTTGTCCTCGGTCACTATGTCAACATCTGATTCATTACCATGGCAACCAAGCGGCGTCTAGCGTCTTGGACTTTAAACCAGGTCAGGTTAATGTCTACACCTGTCTACAGAGGGCGCTCTACTAAGTAGTATATCATTTCATTTTGAGGCGATTTAAATGTCTACACCTGTCTACAGAGGGCGCTGTACTAAGTAGTAATATCATTTCATTTTGAGGCGATTTCTCCAAAAAGACAAGTCGAAAATAACTTAACCCCTTCCTGCTTAGCCCCAGTGGCTGAAACAGGTTTCAGCCACAGAATTACCGCGAACAAAATCGTGGGACATTTCATTGGACTGTCATATCGGAAAATATCGGGGAGTAATCAGGTCAAAAATGGTTTTTTTAGAATCAGTAACATTTCATTTCCATGCCCGCATGCTCAGCTCAGAGGTCGCACAGTCATTAAAAAGGTTTGGACATTTTTCGGACCTTGGGGTCGGGATCGCTCTCAGTCACCGCCATGTTGGATTTTTCGGGTAAAGCAAATACACCCATCCACGGCCTCGGAGAGGACGACACGGCAATTTTCTGCTATGCTATCTTATGATCATGGTAATCAGAAGGTCTATTTAATTCATTTGAAGATGAATTTGTGAAGGTAATTTCCGGCTTCAACAGAAAAAATTCCCAGATCAAGACGCTGATACAATGTTGGACCACCGTCTATGACGCTGGTCCAGACAATGTTGGACCACCGTCTATGACGCTGGTCCAGACAATGTTGGACCACCGTCTATGACGCTGGTCCAACATTAAACCAACATTGGGTCAACCTTTTTATGTTTATTCACGAAATAATTATTCAGTTTCGTTCAGTTTTGTCGCAGTAGGCCTACTATTGTCCCTTCTAAAAGCTGCTAGACTAACATATTAATGGTACCTTCATTCAAGTAGCCCCACTACACATGTTACACCACATAAATTATTCCACGTTTTTTTGTAAAACTGAATACCATGTTTAAATAATGACAAATCGTCCTAATAGAGGTGGTGACGATATGAGAGCTGGACGAGGGCAAAGGTGGGTATGCGCGCGCACCGGTAACGTGGCAACACAGTTTATGCATATAAATGAGCTCACAGGGCGGGGGGGGGGGTGTTTGAACAGCTCAGGTGATATCCCAGTAAACATGACACTTTCAACCTATGTTGTTTTAATGTTGGGCCAACGTCTGCGACGCTGGCCCAGCATTAAACCTACAATGTATGAGCGTAACATGAACAGCGGGCTGGGCGGAAATCTGAGAAACGAGAGAGAATGTGTACATTATCTGTAGGGGGGTGGGGGGGGGGGGGGATTTGGTTCGCTCTGGGTGACTTCGGAACTTGGCCATGCTTAGAAAATCTACAAAACATATCTAAGCAATTATCATGATTACAGTATGCAATGCCATCGACTGCACACTCCAGGCTTTTGAACAGTTTGAAACACTGTCTGACTGTGATGAACAACAAAAACCGGCTAGGATTTTAACCTGTTAACCCGGTACTTCTAAGTTACATACAAATCTACTAGATCTAGATTCGTGAAAGGCTGCTACATAACATTCTATGTAATAACACATTATATGACATACAGCCAATGCTGGTTTGATGTTGGGCCATTGTCGCAGACGGTGGCCCAACATCAAACCAGCATTGAGTCAACGTCCAGCATTGAGTCAACGTCTGTACCCAGCGACTATTATGATGACACAACGTTGGCCTAGCGTTGACACAAGACGATTATATTCATGTTTTAGCATGTAAAATACGACGCAATATATAAAACATGATAAACAGCTAAATGCGTGGCACACGTTTATTTAATTACACGCAATAGCTGGGTAAATGGCGGGGGGGGGGGTATTTGGGGCGGGGGGACATATTTTTCTGTAGATCGATCGCCTTACATTCAGTCTGGTCGCTTCACCCTGATTGGTGGGCAATGGACTGTATTGTTACCATGGCAACGGGTCAGAGCGGCATATGTCCATACACGCATTCTGGCGACATATGGTGACATTACAAATACTATGGTGTGCGAATTTACCAGCACAAAATGACAACTATCCCTTTATTCCTTAAACAGTGTCAGGATGGGACTTCAACAGTGTTCAAATATTTTATCAGATCTCAAAATAATCTTGACAAATTACAATGCTTCTAAATATCTCACACTGTTCAAGTAAAGTAGGATTTGTTAATAGCTTCAGGCATATTTGGTCAAATATATTTTAATTCCACTTGTGTTATGCTTGTTTTATTTACCAATTGTTTTCAGTGACACTGGTCATCATTTCATCATAGTATGATTATTATTGTATTATTACTTTATTATTTGTATATTGTTATAAAGGAGACCAAATCGACCAAAGTGCTGCTTGTGATCCTGGAATAAAATGTACGAATCCTAATATTTTATCGACATCATGAGATATCTTATCATGATGATAGACAAACCTGCATAACATCTACCGTAATAAATATAATATTCTCAAGAAATCAATAATAAGATCGAATAAATTATGAAAGTAACAAAGTCTGAGAAATATTTGCCCACAGTCTGCAACGCTGGCCCGACATTGAGCCAACGTTGGTGTAATGTTGGCTAACCGTCTACGACGCTGGCCCAACATTACATCAACATTGGGTCATCGTGCCGTGTTCGCTGGGTGTGGTGTAATCATTTAGCATATATATTGCCGTATATATCATTCATCATGTTCATTGGGTGATTAATAACATTAGGCATCTGTTCTTTTGTAAAAAAACAAGTACTTTTCATTCATATGAAGATAGAAGTTGAGTGAAAAAAATGGAAAATAACAACAAGATTCAGTTAATTTGACAATTTTTTTAAAAGTTGGGAAAATTAGTTATTCTTCAATTTCAATGAGCTATTGAATTTATACTAACATAAATATCTAAGTAGGCCAAATTTGGTTGTGCAGTGTCGCCACTCCACTGTGCACTACGTGGAGTTATAGCTAGATTTATATAAAAAAATAGTTTTAGAGATATAATGTCTTATGAGGACACGGATAGTCCAATACCTCCTTATATCAAGAAAGGAAAGTCATGATCAAGTGGTAGATCAATTTACAATTTGTTGGAGGTAATAGGACTTCATCAGTGGATGAAAATTACTCAATTCTATCAAATGCTCTGGTGTAAAATATCAAATTAAACCTGCTAGGAAAAAATATAAAAAACGATTATAATCATACTTAGCAATGCAAGGGTTAAAATGCCACTGAACTTGATACATTTTGTGGTGAATGTTTGAGGAATCAATTATTCCAATTTGTGGTGTTTATTTTGCTCAAATAAACATATTTTTCGTTAGCAATTCCAGTTTTAAAGATGTTAAATGACGAAAAATAGAAACAAATCGTTCAAAGCCAAAGGGTTAATTCACTCGAAAATATCCTGCCCAAAACCACAATAATGCCCTATTTTGAATTAATATTGGCCGAGCGTTGAAGACGGTGGGCCAACATTAACCCAACATTGGGTAAATGGATTGTGGCAATGGCACATATTATGACGCATATTATTATGTGTGTCACTAGCATATAAGGTATGTAAAATGTCAGACTTAGTACATAATCATGAACAATTGTTATTTGTTGATCCCAGACCTTAAAGGGTCAAATAATTATGCTCGCTACGTCCTGAATGTAGAACATACAGACAAGATGTGCAGGACATGAAAACGGTTTAGGAAATAGCTCACCCAACAAAGCATAAACCGTAAAAATACAGATACATCCAGCTGAATGCAGAGTTGTTCATATACTTATTTGACCCCTTTCATGCTAAAGTTATTTTATTTAAATTTCACCCACTTGAATGTGTGTCTCGCTAACGCGATTCACAAATTCAAGTGGGTGAAAATTACTTATATTGTTCAATCAGAGATCAAACATTTGCAAATCTTGATGTTTAAACAAACATTTTATTCTCTGTGATTTAACCCGCTCATTAAACAGATTAAAACGACTATTACTATAGTCGCTTAGCGCGCAAAGGGTTAACTATTTAAACACATGTTCTTCCACTTCAGATAATGATCATATAATCCTCACTACGTTGAATTAATTTTGTATAAATCATGGAGATCAAAGGGTTTTTCAATTTGTTCATCATAAAAAATTATTGTCTTATAGTCAGATTCACATCAACATGATTAAATTCATCAACCAGGATTAATGAATTTCGCGGATATCTCAGTCAATTCTCAACCAATTTTCATGAAATTTCACACACTATTTTCTATTCATGTCGTGACTACCCTGACAATTTCGCGAAGTTTTGATAAGTATTGTAGAGTTAGACCATTTGACATGTAATAACATTCTGAGACGACCTAATGGGTTTATAGGGGGCAACATTTTTATTTATATACTACATGTTAAATGGTCTAACTTCTTAAATACTTACCAGAACTTCCCGAAACGTTTAGGGTAGTCACGACATGAATGGAAAATAGTGTATGTGAAATTTCATGAAAATTGGTTGAGAATTGACCGAGAACTCGGCGAAATTCATTCACCACGGTTAATGTGAATCCGACTATAGTTAGCTCCTTCCGCTTCACCATGTTCATGTGAACATTTGAATACCTATGTTATCATGGTTATGGGTCTACGGCCATTATCAATATTTTAATTCTTTCAGTGCGGGGATCGACTTATAGACGCAACAGGTGAAATACCGTGGCTTGTCAAACATGTCAAATGTGACATTTCCAGTCTACAATATAACAATGGCTGCCATCTCATTTCATGTAGCCTACTTTTCACTCACAACTCACAAACCAAAAAGTCAAGGCGAGGGGGGGGGGGGGGGGTGAATATTATAATTTATGAATTATTGAAAACTGAAAAGTTATCCCTGATTATGCTGATTAAAGATATTTAACCTTTTAAGCCTAACAGGTATTTCCTAACATTTTTAGATTGATTATGTTTTGGGGTGAAAAATGACTCATTTGTGTGCTGAAAGTACTAGTCATATACACTATTTCACATGAGGATGTGCAATTATTATGTTAAAACATCGATGCTGTAGAAATCGTCGCCTCGGAGCTAAAGGATCCTATCTGACACTCGTCAGAGTGGCAGATAGGATCATTTAGCTCCGAGGCGACGAAATATATCATCTGATGAACTGTTATATCATGCATCCCTCCCCCCCCCCCCCCCGTATGGTTGTATGTTAAGTCAAGACAGTCATTCCACTTTTTTTGTTGTGAATGTTGGCGTTCGTAAATATTCTGTACAAATTTAAACGCTGAAGAACAAAAAAATATGACATCTGTATGAACTTCTATACACCCCCCTCCCAGCACCCCTCCATATCACCATATGTCGCAAGTTGAATAGAGCTATATGCACACATGCGCATTGGCGAAGACGCCAAATATGTAGAATAAAAGATCGATCCACCCAAAAATGTGACCGAGGAGATATATGAGGACGAGATCGAGAAGTGGGCGATAAAAGGTGACCTCGTGGTATTTTGACCCATATCTTAAGCCTGTGATTGGTCGAAATGGTCATCTCGAGAAATCACAGACCTAACATCTGGGTCACTTGTATGTATGTATATCTGAAAAAGAGTAACCACTCCTGAACCTGTTACCGTCTCTATGGATCAAGGTGCACCAAGGGATTCCAGATAATCCATAAAACATGTAAAACGCAGCATGAGATAAAAGTACAGAACAGTCAATTTACATACACTTATATCATGTATATATAGTTATGTCTAGGTGTGACGCATTAAGCCCTACATCCACTTATATAGTTGTGTCTAGGTGTGACCCAATAAGTCCTACATCCTCTTATATAGTTGAGTCTAGGCGTGACCCATTAAGTCCTACATCCTCTTATATAGCTATGTCTCAGTGTGACCCATTAAGCTCTACATCCACTTATATAGTTATGTCTCGGTGTGACCCATTAAGCCCTACATCCTCTTACATAGTAATGTCTAGGTGTGACCCGTTAAGTCCTACATCCTCTTATATAGTTATGTCTAGGTGTGACCCATTAAGTCCTACATTTACTTATATAGCTATGTCTCAGTGTGACCCATTAATCTCTACATCCACTTATATAGTTATGTCTGGGTGTGACCCATTAAGCTCTACATCCTCTTATATAGTTATGTCTCGGTGTGACCCATTAAGCCCTACATCCACTTAGTTATGTCTCAGTGTGACCCATTAAGCTCTACGTCTACTTAGTTATGTCTAGGTGTGACCCATTAAGCCCTACATCCACTTAGTTATGTCTCAGTGTGACCCATTAAGCTCTACATCTACTTAGTTATGTCTCGGTGTGACCCATTAAGCCCTACATCCACTTAGTTATGTCTCAGTGTGACCCATTAAGCTCTACATCCACTTAGTTATGTCTCAGTGTGACCCATTAAGCTCTACATCTACTTAGTTATGTCTCGGTGTGACCTATTAAGCTCTACATCTACTTAGTTATGTCTCAGTGTGACCCATTAAGCCCTACATCCACTTAGTTATGTCTCAGTGTGACCCATTAAGCTCTACATCTACTTAGTTATGTCTCAGTGTGACCCATTAAGCCCTACATTTACTTAGTTATGTCTCGGTGTGACCCATTAAGCCCTACATCTACTTAGTTATGTCTCAGTGTGACCCATTAAGCTCTACATCTACTTAGTTATGTCTCAGTGTGACCCATTAAGCCCTACATCCACTTAGTTATGTCTCAGTGTGACCCATTAATCCCTACATCCACTTAGTTATGTCTCAGTGTGACCCATTAAGCCCTACATCTACTTAGTTATGTCTCGGTGTGACCCATTAAGCCCTACATCTACTTAGTTATGTCTCGGTGTGACCCATTAAGCCCTACATCCACTTAGTTATGTCTCAGTGTGACCCATTAAGCTCTACATCCACTTAGTTATGTCTCAGTGTGACCCATTAAGCTCTACATCTACTTAGTTATGTCTCGGTGTGACCTATTAAGCTCTACATCTACTTAGTTATGTCTCAGTGTGACCCATTAAGCCCTACATCCACTTAGTTATGTCTCAGTGTGACCCATTAAGCTCTACATCTACTTAGTTATGTCTCAGTGTGACCCATTAAGCCCTACATTTACTTAGTTATGTCTCGGTGTGACCCATTAAGCCCTACATCTACTTAGTTATGTCTCAGTGTGACCCATTAAGCTCTACATCTACTTAGTTATGTCTCAGTGTGACCCATTAAGCCCTACATCCACTTAGTTATGTCTCAGTGTGACCCATTAATCCCTACATCCACTTAGTTATGTCTCAGTGTGACCCATTAAGCCCTACATCTACTTAGTTATGTCTCGGTGTGACCCATTAAGCCCTACATCTACTTAGTTATGTCTCAGTGTGACCCATTAAGCTCTACATCTACTTAGTTATGTCTCGGTGTGACCCATTAAGCTCTACATCTACATAGTTATGTCTAGGTGTGACCCATTAAGTCCTACATCCTCTTATATAGTTATGTCTCGATGTGACCCATTAAGTCTTACATCCACGTATATAGATATGTCTAGGTGTGACCCATTAGGTCCTACATCCTCTTATATAGTCATGTATCCGTGTGACTCATTAAGTCCTACATCCTCCTATATAGTTATGTCTAGGTGTGACCCCATTAAGCTCCACATCCTCTTACATAGTTATGTCTAGGTGTGACCCATTAAGTCCTACATTTACTTATAAATCCTAAACTATGTCTCCCAGCTACATCCTAAGCTATGTCATATTAGTTTATTGGGATGATAATGTTTTCTTATCAAATCAGCGACATCAATATATAGATATATAATATCTAATATCTAGATATACACCGCATTCATCACAATACGTGACTTTTATCATTTCTACACGTTTTCGGCCACATCTTGACCTTTGACCCCGCAGACAGATTGCGGCTATAAGGTATAATAATGATTTATCTGGTGATGGGAGCCCTTATTAGCGGTTTATCAGAGGTATAAAGTCCACACCGACCTGTTACCATTTACCGCCCTTTCTGCTCATTCTACACATAAACCATAACACATGCGGCTTTGGCCTAATTCAATATATTATCAGTTTGATATGAACCCTTTACTCTCAAACGCTGAAATATTTTTGCATGAACCATGGGGAACAAAAGTTTTCTTTAATTCGAAATCATAAATGTCTTGGTTAGCTATTTCCGTTTCATTTGAATACCGGTACCTATGTAATGGGTCTGCGGTCATTATACGTTTTTAACTCGTTCAAGTTGACTTAACCCTTTGACTTCCAGGCCGGGGTGCATGCCAGGATCCAGATATACTGGTGTAGGAGTTCTATTTTTCGTCATTTGAAGCTTGAATTGCTAACGCAATTTCCAGCTTCAAATGACGAAAAATACATAAATGTAGTATACAGGTATATATTTGACGAAAATTTGTGTCATTTTATGGTTACGTTCTTTGCCGAATATTTGACGACGGAAATTTCCGTCACGTATGGTAGTGAAAAGGTTAAGACGTCAGAATCTGACGTCTGTATTCGTCAGATTCTGACGTCTTAAGTCGATCTCGCCCTGAAAGAGGATTTCTTATCACATGTTCAGAAGAGCATTCAATCTGCTAGATTGAAATATGTTTTGATTCGAATTGCACACATGTAATTTTCACCCACTTGGAAGTTGTGGGTCGCGGTAGCGAGACACAACTTCCAATGGGTGAAAATTACATCGCTAAATTCGTGCTTAAATGGTTGATAAAAATGTACTAGGTTCAGACCCCTCCCTTGAGACCCCTCCAGTCTGTCTAGCTAGCCCAATTTTACATATTTCAGAGTTTGAGCTTTTATGCGCAGTTCGTTCACTAAGGATTAAATTCTGCGCATTTGAAGCTGACGATGTCATCGGTAAAAGGTACTTGAAATGAATGTAACATTTCAATATACATGATATACTAGTAGTACGATTTTAAGCTGGCCAATTTCAGCGTTTTTTTAGAATGTTTTTTCATTAAATATTTATCATGTTTTTCCTTGAGCATGTTCAATGATAATCAGGTAATGCGTGATTGGTGGTGGTGACGCGTGAATAGACCTACAATCATATACAATGAAGAAAAAAAGATAAGCTATAAGATATAGCTCAACGAAGAATAAATGCTAATCAGGTGATGGGTTAGTATATTAATAAACATGATGAAGGGATGAGGATTGAAACTAAGTACAAATTTGCATAAGAGCTGTCAAATTAGTCCAATATGCTATAAAAAACAAAAAAACAAGAGGATATTAATAATCTGTTAATGGCTCAACATAATCAATTTAATGAATATATTTTATTTAAACACAAAATAAAGACTGTGGAATATTACCACTGATCATCCATTATCAGTGATTATTGAGCTAAGGTGTTATGTTGGTTAGTTTAACAAGAGGGGTTAAAAAATGCTTTGAAGTTGGACTAGCGTCGCAGACGATGGCGCAACTTTAAAAGAACATTGCTTCAACGTCTAGTGTTTGTTGGGGTGGCGTGGTACCCATGGTAACAGAATGATGACGTCACTTACCTGGGGGAAGTCGGGATAGCTTGGCGATGTTGTCCACGAATTTGGAGTAAACAGCGTCCTGCATTTCACTGGTTTCGGGAGAAGACGATCTGGAGTGATCCAGATCATAATGGTCCGAAGTGGGGGTACTGCACATGGATGAGGGGTCAGTTGTCGTTGGCAACGCATCACGTGACCTTGGTATATTCAATACGGGCCTTTTGTGCGCAGACTGCAGAGCTTTAGCCAATGAGCTTTCAGGGTTGATCACGTGTGATTTATGTGGGCGGGGCTTCTCTCTAGGCTCTCGCGGGCCTAGGATTCTATCAGAGTCGAACCTCTCGAGGGGTATCTTGCTGGTGATGGAGGTAGCTTCATCCCCCACGCCGTACATACTGAGCAGTTCTGTGACGGTGCTCTGAGCGTAGTCTTTGATGACCGAGGCGTCACGTGTTGGTACCCGGTGTACCGAGGGCTCTGAGGCATCACGTGTTGGTACCCGGTGTACGGCGGCCTGTACACCACCCGCAGGGTGTACTGGGAGGGGTACACGGGGGTGCTGGTGAGCAGGGGGTCCACAATCAGCCTCCAGCCTCCCTGGTTGTCCTCTATCACCTCTAGAGGTGGTGATGGGGTCAGGATGGTACTTGGTTAACTTGGCAGGTTTAGCCTGCATGGAGGTGTCACCTTCAGGAGACCTCCCAAAGGACAAGTCAATAGCTCCATAATCATCACTGATCAGGTCATCCTCCTCCACCTCATCAACAGGTTCTGGGTCAGGTCTGAGTCCCCGCTGGGAGTAGTTGGTCAGCTCTAGAGGAGCATCACCATCACCATCATCAGCATCCTCTACCTCCTCCACCTTGTTCTTCTGGTTCTTCTCGTGCCAGCTGCTCATACTGTAATCCTCAGGTTCTTCAAGTTCATCTTTACTGTGGTTCAGGTGGTCCTCTTTTGAGGTATCTACATCAGTGTTGTTAAGGTGATCCTTGGTAAAATCATTAGTGATGTTCAGGTGATCATCTTTGACCTTGGTAAAATCATTACTGTCATTGAGGTGACCATAGTCTTTGACCTTAGTGAAGTCATTGAGGTGCCCATAGTCTTTGACCTTGGTAAAGTCATTGGTGTCATTGAGGTGGTCATCTTCACAGACCCTGGTGAAGTCTACATCAGGGTTATTCAGGTGATACTCTTTGAGATCGTCGCATTCCATCTCGTCATCTCCCTCAGAGAACTTACTGAATTGAGCAATATTCACTGGACGGAAGTTTTTCCGTTTGTTTTTTCGCCTGCTGGACGAGCTAGGCGCTGATTGGCTGCATGAGCTGGGTGCTGATTGGCTGGACGGAGGTTGTTTATGGCAAACAGGGGACGGGGTCGTTGCATAGTCTTTGACTTGACCTCTACCAAGATCCAGGGGTGACATGTCCAGGAGGTGACTGTGTGGGGGCGTGACCTTATTCACCCCGTTTAGGGGGGTGCTGGACAGATCCATAACAGCCGGCTGTTCCATCATATCCACATCCCCCTCCGTATCAGAATCAACCCACCCTGCACCCCACAGGCTACTTCCGGTCTCATTATTATTATCCTCCTTAACATCCCGCGTGGGGGCGCCGTGAGCTGAGTTCCCAGCATGCGTTGTTCCTGTGGAGAGCTTGGAACATATCGCGTCCAACTTAATGGCTCCACTGCCCACCTTGGCGGCCATCTTGGATTTTCGCTCAAGTGACGTCAACTAGAGTATGGCAAGCTGGCCATTCCTAAACCTGTAACAGAGATTATATTGAATCAAAATACAAACTGAGAGATACATGTAAATGGGTATTATTATGTCATATTGGTAAAAAGAGTTACGCGGCAATCGAATTTATACGTCAGAATCTGACGTCTGTAGACGTGAGATTTTGACGTCTAAAGTCGATCCCGTCGCATTTATTGCTATTATTATGTCACCTTGGCATTAAAGGGTTATATTTGTCAAGTACGACCCCTTAATCCTTACAACGCTGAAATATTTTTGTTAAAACCTTGGGAGACCAAATGTTTTTTTCAATCTGAAATCATCATGAATGTCTTAGTTAGTTCTTTCCGATTCATTAGAATACCTATGTCATAGGTATACGGCCATTATAAATTTTTTTACTCTCACAGTGCGGGGGTTGATTTTAGACGTCAAAATCTGACGTCTGCAGACGTCAGATTCTTACGAATAAAGTCTATCCCCGCGCTGTAAAGGTTAACCCTTACAACGCTGAAAAAATTTCGCATCAACCATGGGAACATGGGAACCATGGGATTTTTTCAATTTGAAATCATCATAAATATCTTTAGTGAGCTCTTTCCACTTCGAATAATTAAAATAAATTTCGGCAAACTTGTAAGTAGGATCTAAAATTAAGAAATTAATTAAGGTAAATTTGAATGTTTAAAAGGTGATATTTTCACAAATAAAACTATTCCAACCGATTTCAACCTGATATGTATGTCAGATTTCACAATCGAGCGTGCCATACAAACTGAGATTAAAAGGGTAGATAAATATCAACAAAATTGTATTTCGATGATAATATATCGACTTTTAATGGGGGTTTTTAATCAGCTATGGGCGAAGTGACCTTAACAAAACGTGTAATAGACATGGAGACAGGTGTGTGCCTCTGAGCTCGGCACTCTCAAAAGACTAACCAGAGTAGTATCGTTACTATGGGAATATTTCTGCTTAAAAAGAAATTAACATTTTTTAGTCAATTTTTGAATTGATTACAAATTTAAAAAGCATGAACGACAATTATCGCATCCCTGCGCACCAACGTTACTGCGCTTATATTTGAAGATGGACTTCGAAAATTGGTGCATGCTCTTAAATTCGAGCATAAAAATAAATATTGTCCCGTTCAAATTCTTTAAAGGCGTAATTCCCC
The DNA here is from genome assembly GCA_964017125.1 of Flabesymbios commensalis. Taxonomy (NCBI): domain Eukaryota; kingdom Metazoa; phylum Annelida; class Polychaeta; order Terebellida; family Flabelligeridae; genus Flabesymbios; species Flabesymbios commensalis. The sequence continues at coordinate 1,364,566 of OZ024917.1, forward strand.
ATATGCCGAAGCTATTCAGCTATCACACCCATGCACTACAGCTTTGACAAGTTTATGCTTGAACTGTCGACGCACATACTATATCTATGATGTGGAAAAAATATTAAATAATATAATTAATGTAGTTAGATCAGCGACATATTATAATTCAATAACCATGGACGTATGCTATATAAGCCGATACATATCACTTGTTTGCCACCTGTAGTATATGGGTGAGTTACACAGCGGTGTAGGTAGTAATTTTCAAATAAAAGTGCATACACGTAGTATTCGAATATAAGTGCATGCACGTATAAATGAACAATAATATTTTGGAGCTAGGCCTAAAACAGTCGACTTTCACTTATAGATGCATGCACGTTTATGTGCGGGGATACAGTAGTGTTTGTTATTGAGCCAGGAAATGATAAAAGGGAGTCCAAATTTACTCATTGTTGGGCTAGGACGGGGTATGGGGTCCTCTCACAATGCAATTTGGTGGAATCTGGTGATATTTTTCTACGTCCAGGCTGAAAATAGGCCGTCCAAAAGATGGCTGGATAGGTCTCTGGCTATGTCTTATTTCATAAATGAGCATAGGCGATCACAAGTTTAAAGCAGCCCCTTGGGATGACATCAATTTTCGTTTTTACTTCCGCACTGAAGTAGTGTATCCCACGGATCATGTTTTTATTTTTTTCAGAATTTTCATATTTTTACAAATATTTTTATTCAACATTTCGATGAAACCAGAAGAAACCGAAACAAACTATTTGTATACCTGAAGGACGATTGAATGTTTTCACAGCATTGGGCCACATGCTGATGGCATCGGCCCAGCGTTGGGTAGACAATCAGTGCGGCAGGTGTGTCCTCCCGTGTCCTGACTATGAGACACCAATTAGCGGCGACTGCTCTGATCTTACCGTCTGATACGTGGGAATATGTGATGGAAAGTGCCTAATATTGCTGACTTGTTTTGTTTACATGGCAATATACGACCTGGAAATACAACTGTTTCTCTCTTTTTCGGTGCTTTAAAATTGTTTTTTGACTTTTTCGTATTTTTAGCTAAGAACAGTAGGCTATATAGCTTCATATAAATAAAATTTTCAAAATTGACAACATTGAAAATGTTTCATCCCAAGGGGTCTCTTTAAATATTAGGGAAAATAAAAACGGTACATAAAATAAGTAGTATAATGTGCAAGTGGATAAAAGCATTAAATGCAAAATTCTATTAAATTCGATATACTACAGGCATTAAAAAGGCGATGAGAAATAATAAATATTGACAAGAGCATTTAATTTTGTTTTTATAATTATTATACTTTTCTTGCCTAACATAAGCCTGAAAAAAGTGGCAGAATGGTAACTATCTTTACTCATTATTTTCTTGTGACCTTGTGTGATATGAAATGTTTGTGAGCAAAATGATAAATATTGATTGGAACCATTGTTATTATAAAATTATTGTAATTATTATAATGTATCCAGCCTAACATATATAGGCCTTATATATATTAGAAATTATACAATGATAACTGACTTTACTATTTATTTTTCGTTTGAGCTTGTGTAACATCAAACGAATTTATGATATAATATCATATGATATTAATAAAAATACATTTTTAAATTAAATTACAATACTTTTCAGACCAGTAATGCCAGTATTTCTGGTTGTTTTTTTCTGGCGTTCGTGCCAGTCTGTACCAGACAGTGTTTGTGTGAGTTACGTCTAATAAACATGTCTCCATGGTGTATACCTAGTGACAGCCTACACTGAGCAGCAAAGACAAAAGGCAGTAACTGCTTACCTGACAGGTAAGCAGTTACTGCCTTTTAAATTTGTATGGCTGTAATGTTGTGATATCTATATGGTCCACAAAAGCCCGATATGTTAGAAAATCGATAATCAATCAACAAACTGTACCTTGGAGACGAACAGCGTGGCAAATAAACTCTGTACTGCCGCATACTGAAATACTGAGTTATATTGAGTTAAATAAGAGACGCTATGAGCGCTAGGGGAGGCTTAATAGCAAATAAACTCTGTACTGACGTATACTGAAATACTGAGTTATACTGAGTAAAATAAAAGAGACACTATCAGCGCTAGGGGACTGTGAACAGGAAATAAAAGTCTGTGTACTGCAGCATACCGAAATACTGACTTATAATGAGTAAAATAACAGACACATTCTGAATACTACAGGGTAGTTCCGCATACTAGACATGAGTAAAATAACAGGGACATTCTGGGGTCTAGGGGCTCTAGAGAATCACGGGAGTTATAAACTCTAGGAAATCTGTAAGCCTAAGTTCATATTCTGCGATAATGAGACTATACTCGATACAAGAGAAGAGACATTATTATGATTATGTTCAATAAAAATCACATAATGATGCAGCAAATAATAGAGTTAATATAAGCCATTTATATTAATTACAAGTTTATGTAACTGAATAAGGGCAAGTGCCTATTTGCTTAACCCTTTCAGCACTGTCTGTAGACGGCAGATTCTGATGTGTAAAGTCTATCCCCGCACTGAAAGAATTAAAAAACAATTATTAAATTTTTAATGGTCGTAAACCCATAACATAGGTATTCAAATGAAGCGGAAAGAGCTAACTTAGACATTTATGAAAAAATGAAAAAAACATGGTTTATACTGTAATATTTCAGCGTTGTTAGAGTTAGTGTGGTCACTCACTATTGGACGCCCATCAATCACTGTAGCGTTCAGAATCAGCGTCGCAGAATGGGAGATATATATCCTAGAAACGCTCTGGATCTAGACGCACTACGTCGCCGACGGTAACGGACTTGTGTTTGTGTACTTAACGTTACATATCACGGACCTGTATGTGTGCGTATCCCATGACAACTCAATAGTTAATATGTATACAAAGAAAATTCACCGCACAGACAAACTTGTTGAGAACGGTATCGACCTAAGACAACCAAATATAGAAGTTGATAAAAGCTGAAAGAAAGTGTTGTGTTAACCCTTTAACCGCCAAATTATTCAATCTGAATTTTCAGCCACTTGAAGTTGTGTCTCGCTGACGCGATCCACAACTTCAAGTGAGTGAAAATTATTCAGATTTAACAAAATGGAGGTCAACTGTTTTCAAATCTTGCTGATTGATGTCACATTTTATCTTTAACATATTTAAAATGTGGTACTTAATGTGCTTATAAAAAATGAAAACCCGAATCTATGCGGCATCGGCGGTTAAAGAGACAGTAACTCAGGAGATTACAAAGTCCACCATGAAGAGAGATATTCAAGTGATATACACATTTTTGGAGCTGTTTTGAGAGCGGCTCGTTCCGAGTGGCTTTGTTTGCACAGATCTGATTTGGGTGAAAATCCACATAGCGATAAAGACATCAGTCAATATCACAATCTACTCCTGTATAATAGGCGTCCTAAAGAATCATACAACAATCCTGTGGTGTACATGTAATAAGACATGCTAGGCGGTGGGTGGGGTGAGCTATGGTAGACCTGATTAGGCTTAATAATCATAAGTTCCATATTCGTGAATTATCGTAGCGTATAAGACACGTCGACATTTTCGTTAAATCCTCAGATACGGTTTGGGGATCCAGGGGTCCCGTGTATATCGATCATAAACTTAACATTTTTTTTCATCCAAGAGCGATCTTTGGCCCTAACCATTAAAACAACGACGTACTGGTGGCCCATTTTAATTTTAATAGGCTACGTATGTCATGGGTCTATGTCTTACCTCCTTAACAGGGGGGGGGGGGGTAGATAAGAATTTTGTTTAGCTTGGCGCATTATTTAATAGTATTTAGTCGTTAAACAATATTTTTTCAGTATTATAGTTACACGAAAAAAGTTTGGAGATTATTGTTTGGAAAAGGGATCAGACGGGGGTCAGACCCCTCTGTGACCCGACATCACCCTCCATATACATATATAAATGCGATGATGGCGCCTAAATGGTTTCACAGCTTCGGGGTTCATGTACGAAATCAACATCCAATGTTTGGTACTGCACTGCCAGCATCGCAGACCGTGGGCCAACGTTAATCCAACATTCTGTCAAGGAATTTAATATACATGTTACAATCTAAGGTATGTTTTGTGCCATGATATGTATATTGGCAATAAGCTGGTAAAATGGAAAAAACAGATGACACTTAATAACAAAGATCGATGAGAAAGGTTTGAAAGAATAAAAAAGTCGTTATATTTTTAAGCATAGGGGTTGAAAATATATAAGCAAACATGCAATTAAATGTTGGCTTCCAACAACGGAATGTTTTATTTTATACAAAAGAGTAATGGCTCCTCTTTTTTAGCGAAACAACAATAGTTTTATTATATTTATTGCCTATTAAGAAATATTCAAGTAGACCCACCTAAATTTTGTTATATTTCACTTCTCATTTATTGAAAATAATGTCATTTGACGAAGGTATTATGCAGGTTTGTTCGATACCGATTTTGTTGGCAAACTGAAATGAATTTCGATTTTTAATTATTCTTGTTGAGCCCACACATCCATTTTCTAGAAAAATATATAAAAAAATGTTTTTTAAATTATCGTATTTGTCAATGGGACATATTTGGAACAAACGTAGTTTAAATTTAATAGACAATTGTACAATTTATCGAAAAAAGACGTTGACTTTTAATTTAAGCCCTTCAAGAACTAAATTAAATAGTTTAAATTTTAACCCCCTTGAAGTTGCGTCTCGCTACCGCGACCCAAAAAAGTGAAAATTACTCATATTTGTATAATTTGAGATCAAAATTTGCTAATTTTGATGTTTAAACACTCAATTCGTTCTCACTAAACTGTGATTTACCTTGTTAATAAAACAGATTTAAAACGACTGTAGTCGTGCTTAGTGTGCAAAGGGTTAGGTTACACTGCATGGGGGGGGGGTAAAACTTAGGATATCGCTACCGCGATTCCCACCTCACAATTATTGACAAATAATAAAAAAATTGTAGTTAAACGAGCAACGGATACTTGGGTGTGGGAGTGAACGTTCATCTCATTATTTTACCTTTAAACGCTGGTGCCGCATATATTCGGGTTTTCATTTTTTATTAGCACATTAAGTACCACATGTGACATCAATCAGCAAGATTTGAAAACAGTTGACATCCATTTTGTCAAATCTGAATAATTTTCACTACTTGAAGTTCTGGATCGGGTCAGCGAGACACAACTTCAAGTGGGTGAAAATTTAAATTGAATAATTTGGCGATTAAATGGTTAATAATTGCATCTAGATATTTTAAACATTTTCTTGTAATTGTCAATAAATTTCAATATTGCTACCACAATAGCCACATCACAATGAATGTAAATTACATGATATTCCTTGTTATTACAAGTGCAATGCCGATTAATTTAGCGCCTATCTATTCTGCGTTACTGACATTATACTGTTATAAAACTGCTAGGAATTGTGATATATCAACGTAACACGTAGAATCAAAGTTCAAACGCGCTCCTTATTATAGAGCAGATAAGCTGGTATATACGGCAAATTCTGGTACAGGTACAGAATATATTATTAAGTACCCCCCCCCCCCCCCTCCCCCTGGGCAGATACTGCTGATAACCAATACTCCAGTTTGACTGTAGATTCACCTTTTTTATAGTGGAATTTTCCAGTCTTTATGTGAACAGCTTGTTTACGGTCTAACGACCGACCGGTATTGATTCAAAATGTACCAGAGTGGAGGAATGCCATGTGATTTTATTCCGATTTAATGTAGACCTGGTTCAGTATTCTGATGCAGTATACACCTACCATACAAACACCAAACTCTGACCCGATAGTGGTATAAATGCCACAAAGAGTTGAAAAACGAGAAACATGACGCTTACGAAAATACCACAGTATATATTTTTATGACACTTGATGAGCACTGACTTTTATTGTTTTAATATTATTTTATGTGGCTATCTTGTGTATTTGTTAATTGGTCAGTGCTTTCACTGACCATCTTGTATATCGTGTATATATAAGTCGGCTACATATACTTGTACATAAATATCTTTATGACAAATAAGGAATAACTTTTATTGTTTATTGTGTCTAGCTATGTATGATGATAGTGTATGTACAACTACACTGCAAACTTAAAACTCCCACCCGGCGTTGGTCCAACGCTGGCTCAACGTCGTAGAGCGCCGAGTGACTTAACCCTTTAAGCACTCAGTTTTTTAATATCGGTTTTATTCACCTTGTGCTGAGAATTGCTGCCGCAATTCTCAGCACAAGGTGAATTAAACTGTCCTTATTTATTCTGTGGAACGCAGTGACGTCACCGGAAGCTGTTTTGAATAGCAACTAAGTGAAATCAAAGTTACATAGCACCCCATCCCCAATACTTCATTGTATTAGCATGCTCGGTGAAAATATTAGCAAGCTCGGTGAAAATATTAGCAAGATCGGTGAAAATATTAGCAAGATAGGTGAAAATATTAGCAAGATCGGTGAAAATATTAGAAAGATCGGTGAAAATATTAGCATGCTCGGTGAAAATATTAGCAAGGTCGGTGAAAATATTAGCAAGATCGGTGAAAATATTAGCAAGCTCGGTGAAAATATTAGCAAGATCGGTGAAAATATTAGCAAGGTCGGTGAAAATATTAGCAAGATCGGTGAAAATATTAGCAAGGTCGGTGAAAATATTAGCAAGATCGGTGAAAATATTAGCAAGATCAATGAAAATATTAGCAAGATCGGTGAAAAAATTAGCAAGATCGGTGAAAATATTGGAGGTGAAGGCTATTCAGTTACACTGAATAGCCAGTAAAATCCCTCAAATTAAAGCTGAGAACGACCTTATTCAATGACTTTTATTCAAATAATGATAATTTATTATGTGGTGCAACAATGATATGAGTTAATGTCTACAGGTCTAGCCCTGTATGCTGATATGTTGACCTGAGTTCTGTATGAAAGTCAATACTTTACTCACATTTCACGTACACATGGTGCATATAGCTGTGTTGTAATTTATATATTTGCCACAATACTTATAGCCTACATTTCCAGCATAAGCTCGTAAAATTAAACACTATTGTCGTTAACTCGCCAGCTTCACTTACGTTAATTAGACACCGTCGTGAATTATTTATTCACATTGCAGACAATGAGATTCAGTCAATTCTTATACTGTTATAAAAGTAAAAGAAATTGTGATATATCGACCTGACACGTGGAATCAAAGTTCAAACGCGCTCTTTATTATAGACCAGATAGACTGGAATCTACCGCCGCCTTGGATATGAAAGGGTGTATCTGCCACTTCATAAAGTGGCAGATACACCCTTTCATACTCAAGGGAAGGAAACACGCAACAATACAGCTTATCTGTATTGTTGTGCAGTTAATGTAATGTGTATATTTTTCTAAAGAAAATGGCCTCTACTTTCAACAATAAGTAGTCTATTTTAAACTGAAAGTCCATAATCATGATAATGGAGAACAGTTCTTCTTATATAATATTTATTATTTTACTTGATTTCTATTTTCTATGGTTGACGTGACTCGTACAGGTCGTCTCGTCAAACAAAGTTGACAAAGTATTTGAAGCTTTGTGTCTTTTTTGACCTTTTTACATGTTTTCAAATGGGAAATAAACAAAAAACCTCGGTACTTAATACATTTTAATTACACCATATTGTCAAATTATTGGTAAAGATATCTTCACTGAATTAAACATGTTAAAGATTTAGTTACATTCCGGCGGAGAAAGGTTATATATCCGTTTTAAATTTAGTGGTGTGGATTCCGAGTTTAGATCCAAAGTAGAGAATATGACCTTGTGCTAGAAAAATGTTGGGACAATGTCTGCGACGTTGGCACAACGTCAAACCAACACATGATGTTTTAATGTTGGGCAAGCGTAGCAGACGGTGGACCAGCATTAAAACAACATTGGTTCGATGTTTCGCATTTTTGGGTCATGGCACTGGATTCAAATACAGAAAAAACATCAAATTCCATGTGAGATTTGCAGAAAAAGAAATAGTGTAGCCGATACACTTATGTGTCGACGTCCAGCATTAACCAATCAATGGTCGTATCTGTGGACCACGTGACAAATACAGCCAATCGCCACTCGTCATTCTGATGTTATGACGTACTTGGACGTATAATCAATCAACATCACCTAATTCGTTATTTTATTTATTTTCAGATTCTAAAAATGGATAAAAGAGAGAAGAACAACCTGTCTCGTTATATGAAGCTGGATACTCAAGTTTAAAGTACACCTGTGAATCCAGTCTGTCAAAACAGTAGATTCAGACCTACGAATCTACTGTTATTTTCAATACCGACCAGGTCGGGCACAATGTACAGGTTTGTTAACCATGAAAGCGCAAGGCTGATGTTTTGTGATTTACCATTCTGACAATGAAATTGGGGTTTTCTACATCAAATATTGGAACACATGTACCTATTTGGGTATTTTAAATCGAAGAAAGAACTCAATTGCGATTGATTTTTCAATCCGATACAGTCTACGAAGCTATCGAATTGTGTTCCTTCTTTTAACTTAATCAATATCCGTGATATACAAAATGAAAGTGGTGGATAAGGGCATAATTGTTATGGTCTAATTCATGAATTTGTATTCATATTATTAATCTTTGATGACTGAGTGGTTTTTTTCTACTTTTCGGTCATACTGACGCATTGTCCAGCTACGAAATGACGACAAATATTTATGTCATATGTCATCTAGGAGTAGAAATACTTAGAAAATACGATGAATACTACAAACTCAACGTTTATTTAGTGTTGTGCCAATATCTGAAATGTTGAAAAAGGAAGAAACGTTGGACTATTGGCGCGCTTCGCCAAATATTATATTTCGCATTTTTTACTGTCACGAAGCGACTAATATTTTGTCACAGGCAGTGCAGGCGTGACCCCCCCCCCCCCTCCTCCTAGATTAGCTAGGCCACTCACCTGCCTATCACCTTGCAGATAAGGAATTGTCCCATTGCTGTTTCAATGATGGCCCACCGTCTATGACGCTGGCCCAGCATTAAAACATGAGTTGGGCAAAGGCTCATGTTTGACAGTCATTCTCTGCTCAGCAAATAACACACGCTGACCCAACGTTGGTTCAATGACGGGCCACCGTCTGCGACGCTGGACCAACATTGCACCAGCATTGGGTCAGCGTCTCACCATGTGTCTTGTGCCACATTATGGATCATTACCAGAACGGTTGTCAAGACAATAGTGCTGTGTTTGTGTGACAATACAACCCCAACCTGTGCGCGCGGGTGAGGGGAGGTCTCATTATCCACCGGCACGGTCAATGTGCACCCCCGCTTCTCCAGGTCGCCCCCCCCCCCTGAACAATTAATTGTTCCTGGTTCCACTTCAGTGGACGCAGGTATTTGGAAAGGTTGCCATGGCAACTGATCCTGTGTGGTTATTGGACATCAATAGATCATTGAGGAGTCTTAGCTCTAGGCGAGCTGACGCCTTCAATATTACCATGGCAACCAACACAACGCAACATCTGGGACTGTTTGTGAGCATTAACACTTGTCACGCTAGGGCTTGTAATACAATAACCTCTGATACATGAAACTCTTGTCATACTACGGCCTGTATTACATTAACACTTGACACGCTAGGGCATCTAATACAATAACCTCTAATACATTAACTCTTGTCAGGCTAGTGACGCTACGGCCTGTATTACATTAACCCTTGTCAGCCTACGGCCTGTATTGCATAAATCTTTATCACGCTACGATCTGTAATACGCTATCGGGTTAATTTTAAACATAGTAGATACTGAGTGATTAAAGATTTTGTCCACTATCCTTAACATCGTAAAGTACTACGCTATATCTTCCGTTTTCTTACATTATAATATGCCAACACCTATAACTTATAACTGATAATCTACAGATTTATGTGATTAATTATATTCAAGAATGAAATAGTATCAGCATACTGCTTGTGTTCGTAATAAATATTATTCTTGATGGTTTTAGTTGACATAGGTCCTATTACATGTCAACATTATAATCTGGTAATGCGCTCTAATCAGCTAATATAAACAATTAGGCCTATTATTATTTTAGGCCTATACTGTAGGCCTATTACTTTATATAGACCCTATGTTCATTTTCAAGATGCGTACGATGATACGTCTACATATACTTACTGTCGTGAATAAATAGGCATATCTAGGCCTACCTAGCCTATGATAGAGAGGCATGCAGACGTAGCGCATTGGTAGAGAGTCTGACTGCCACGCCAGTCATGCATGCGTCCCGGGTTCGAACCCAGCTGATCCGGCGTGGGGTTTTCACAGAAATATCCTTGCTTCTCTATACATAGTCTATACATAGCCTAAAGCTCGATACGGGAATAGGCCTATATAAAGCAAACATATGAAATATAAAGACACATATATTTGCTGGTTCTGCCCGGATAACGGCAAAAATAGTGATCGATATAAATTTATGCAAAAATCAATATGTCAGACTTGCATACTGTTTGCGTTCGTAATAACTAGACCACTACATCTGACTGTCTATAGTAGGCCCCTATTAGTATTAATTAAATCTACAGATGAAGACAAGTAGACCTATAAGTGCCATAAGTAAAAAATGGACGAACAAGAACTCACCAGTTCAGTGGAAAATATATCAAATAAAACTCTCCGCAAGCAGCCTACAAAACAGGCAAGATCATCTCTAGAAAAAAAGTAAATGTGACGTCATTGTCCACGAAATAGGTCTAGCGTTGTCACGTACATTGCTATGGTAACGCTTTGTGATGTCAGAATTGGGTTTCATCATAGGATGTTACAATCCAGTCATGTGCCCCATGTCTTGTGAATGATATCTAGTGTTATTGAGCTTTTAATTTCACAACCAGAAGAATTTTAGATTGAGATCAAGATAGCCTTCATATGATTTTTAAGTCGGTCACTCTTGAATTCACGTATTTTTACGGAAGACTACACTCATGCAATCCCGTATGATGCAGATTTAATTTGGAATTATTTAAGTTTAGGCCTAGACTACCCTCCTGGCATCTACGGTTTTTCTTCTCATTTTCAGTTTGAGGTATTATATTATACGCAATCACCACGTCAGAGAAAACGGGTGCTTATACGGGTGATTTTATGAAATAACGATAATAACGATATTATCTCAAATTAAAACTCTGAGCGACCTTATTATGACGGATAATATGCCTACCATTTTTCATTCTATGGATTTTATATAAAAAGAGCCACGTGGTACATCAATGCGATTAGGGTTCAAAAGGTCATGACTGTCAATAGTAACCCTTTTCATCCCCAGACTGTGGGCAAGAAAAGGCGAAATAAAAAGTTCAGATAACGATTTTATCACAGTGCGTGACATAGCACTATCTTTCAGATGAAATCTCACCACATACCTATTTTAACCCCTAGAACTCAACACTGACCAATTCAATTTAAATTTCCTATCACTTGAAGTTGTGTCTCGCTACCGCGACCCACAACTTCAAGTGACTGAAATTGTGTGCTAGTTGCGAAATTAAAATCTAAACATATATCAGTGTTTCAAGATAGAATGCATATTTTAATTTTATCAACTGGTTATACAGGTGGAGTAGAAACGCAGAATGTCTACTGTGGTCGACATCAGTGTCCTAAGGTTTAACCCTTACAGCGCGGGGATCGACTTTAGTCGACAGAATCTGACGTCCGTAGACGTCAGATTCTGACGACTAAAGTCGATCCCCGCACTGTAAGAGCAGAAATATTTCCAGAGACCGTAGACTTATAACATAGGTATTCAAAGGAATCGGAAAGAGCTGACTAAGACATTTATGATGATTTTGAAATGATTAAAACCCTTTAGTGTCTATGATTTATGCAAAATTAATTCAGGGTTAATGAGTTAGCCTAACATAAACACTGTATAAGCCAGGAATTATCATTGTCATCTCCAACCACTACAAGTGGATAAAGATGACCTGAAGTGGGTGGCAAATTAAAAAAAAATATTCTGGTCAATAAACAGCTCCATGATTATTTTTTCTCAATCCCCTAAGTGTAGGAAATTAGGTCATTCTTAAAGATGCAAAATGATGCTTCGATCGATTCATCGTGAGGGCTTAAAGGGTTAACACCCCTATATGATAGGCCTAAGCCCACTCTATTCAATAATTTTGTTTTGAATATTCCATGTGGTGCCTTACGATATACCTTACGACATTGCGACCCTTTAACCTGTTAACATGTTTTACCTACAACGCTAAATTATTTTGTATAAACCATGGAGATCAAAGGTTTTTTTATCAATTTAAAATCATGTATAAGCCAGTAATTATCATTGTAATCTTCATCCACTACAAGTGGACTAAGATAACTTAAAGTGGGTGGCAAATGTCTTGGTTAGCTCTTTCTGATTCGTGCTATGGGTCTACGACCAATAGAAATATATTAATTCTTTCAGACGTCCAAATCGTCGCCTCGGAGCTAAAGGATCCTATCTGCCACTCTGACGAGTGTCAGATAGGATCCTTCAGCTCCGAGGCGACGAAATATGATATAGGCCTACGTCAGATTATGATGCATATAGACGGTCCGGTCCCGCGCTGAAAGGGTTAATTACAAGGGGTAAAAATACGCTTCAAAGAAGGACTGTTTAATAATAACAACAATATCTTGTTTTTTTCATTTGCCAACCACCTGAAGTCATCTTTATCCACTTCTAGGGGATGAAGAAAACAATGGTAAATTCAGGCTTATGAGGGAATAATCAATGCTATCTAACAGTCTAAGAGGACACTCTCAAACATTCGACAAAATGTGCCCGAGCCATAGCTGGGTGTGTATCATTGTAATTTTATTTCATTATTTTTATCGCACTGCAAACGTTCTACAAAAGCTAAAAAAAGTAGACTTCTGACAATAAAAGGAATTTCAAGAAAAATGTTAAGGCATACGTCTAAGCAACAGGGCCACTAGTATTTTTAAAAACAAAATATACAAATTATGTGCATGATGTGTAGGCCTGTACAGACGTACTTTTGTCTTTTAAAGGGACCCCTTGGGATGAGACATTTTCAATGTTGTTGATTTGAAAAATTTAATTTATATGAAGCTATATAGCCTACTGATCTTAACTGAAAATACGAAAAAGTCAAAAAACAATTTTAAAGCACTGAAAAAAAAATGAAATAGTTTTATTTCCAGGTCGTATATTGCCATGTTAACAAAACAAGTCAGCAATATTCAGCACTTTAGATCACATATTCCCACACATCAGACCGTAAGATCAAACCACTCGCCGCTAATTAGTGTCTCATAGTCAGGACACGGGAGGACACACCTGCAGCACTGATTGTCTACCCAACGCTGGGCCGATGACATCAGCATGTGGTCCAATGCTGTGAAAATATTCAATCGTCCTTCAGGTATACAAATAGTTTGTTTGGGTTTCTTCTGGTGACATAGAAATGTTGATTAAAAATTTTGTTAAAATACGAAAAGTCTGAAAAAAATAAAAACATGATTCGTGGGATACAATACTTCACTACGGAACTAAAAACGAAAATTGATGTCATCCCAAGGGGCTGCTTTAAATTTGCTAAAATAGTATTTTTTATAGTTACGATACTTCAGCATAAATTTGCCACGACCCAAAACGCCAATACACAAAGGTTGATGGTATAGACGTGGAGGGTGATATAAGGGGGGGGGGGGTGTACTATGTTGAACATCGTACTATTTTATTATTAGCGACACGTGAAAATACTCACAGCAACCAATTCCATGAAGCGACTGCCAAAATATATATGCTAAATATGTGCGTTTACCTGATATTAAACACAGCTGTATCTAGGCCTACATGACTAATGGCATTGTTTCACGGTATACGGTCCGTGGGCACGCCGTCAATAACGGCAAAATAAAAATTAGAATATTCATTTTGCATTTTTTAGTCGCCCTGTCTGATCTAAAGGTTCATAACTGATACTTACTAAAGTATCAAAAATAACAGTTTGATTCCCACAAAACGTTGTGTTTTCTCTTTGCTAGTTGAAAGTTGTAGAATTTGCATTATTTACTTTATTTCCAAATTTGATCAATCTTAAATATTTTAAGGAAAAAACTATAAAATAACAACGTTAAGCTACGTAAAACTGCTTGCAAATCTCAATGATTTGTCATCTCCTTGGCAACATTAACTTGATCCCCTCCCCCCTCCTCCCATTTCACCCCACCATAACAGATATATCTGCAGGGTGTCGGCGCCTAGCGCTCAAAGTGTTGTATACGGGGTAGCGGTCTATGTGGTTTGGTCTATAAACTAAACTAACTCCATCAAACCATCCAGAAACGGTAATTTTCTCTTCTTGACTGCTATAAAATACAGCTTGGAATATAGACTGTTATAATAAAGGTGATCAATTATTCCTGTGTCGACATGTGAATGTAGGCCTGCTACACGGCATAACATGTGTTACTTCTAGGGTAAATACACCTACTATGTACACATATGTCGTCATTTTGTATTAAAGGCTCGTAACTGCCACGTTGTTAAACATGTTAAAGGCTCGTATTTTCTAGGCCTATATCAATAATGATAAAGGCTCGTATCTCAACGTGGTGGATACGACCCTTTAACCCTAATGGTTTTTTTTCAATTTGAAATCATCATTACTGTCTTTATTATTCAACTCCTTCCGACTCATTTGAATACAGGTGGGTCTACGGTCATTAGAAATATTTTTACTCTTACCGTGCGGGAATCGACTTTAGTCGTCATAATCTGACGTCTACAGACATCAGATTCTGACGACTAAAGTCTATCCGCCTTTATCTGTGCTGTAATAAGCGGCAGATAGGACTCCCTAATGTAACCCTTTACCTGTTTACCCACTAATCACGACAATAGTCCCTATACGAGGTGATCGGATCCAGAGCAGGTAGGCCACCAAAAAGTGGCCTCATATGGCTTTCAGTGGGACCTACGAGAAGTTCATAAATTTGTTTTTATAATTACTGAGGTATCTCTTTAAAAAACGTCATTAGGAAGTGGAAAGGGGCTGTTCAACAATTACGTAACGCCTAGAGGGGGGGGGGGGTTAAGCGATGCGTTACGGACCGTAGTCAACACAACGTTAAAAAGCGTTACGAAGGGGGAGGGGGGTCAAACATCTCTCAAAAAAGCGTTACGTAATTGTAATTAGATAAGAAATCAAATTTTTAAATTGATTAAAAATGGCAAAGAAACATTAGGGGTAGCTTATAGGGCCTGAAGGAATATATCTCTCAGGAATCAAGGTTATAGTTATAGCCCAGAAGGCAGACGCGGAACCAATGCTGATTCAATGTCGGCCCACCGTCTGCGACGTTGGACCAACATTAACCCATCATTAGCCTAGCGTCTCATGTTTGCTGGTAATATAGGAGGTAGGTCTTCCCAGCAAACAAAACATTTGTATAACATTTATACAATGTTGATCCAACGTCGAAGACGTTGGACCGACGTTGTATAAATATTATACAAATGTTTTGTGTTTGCTGGGTTATCACACAGGAATCAATAATAAAATAATTCTCCCTATATTTTAGGTGACGTTCTAAGCCTCAAGTCCCTCTAATATTAGTCACTTTAAATCCCAGTCAGTGGGACAATTAACAATATAGGGCCGAGTATTACTTTTGTATATATTGGGATATATTTAAAACACGAGCGATAATTTGAACAGAGAGCTCCACAAACACCAGACAAAGATTGGACAATAATAACACGGTGTTGGTTTATTGTTTGGCCAGCGTCGTAGCCGTTGGACCAACATTGAACCAGCATTGAATCATCGTTCCGTGTTTACTGCACTAATCTCTCTTTGTGATCCGATATATTGGTTATTAGTGAATTCAGCAAATATGGGGATAAAATATACAGGTGTAATTTTACAAATTTGCATGATATCATTATGTGATCAACAAACCCATTTCAGCTACCAGCATATTATTATAAATACCCAGTTAAATTAAAAATATCTCGATTGACCTGGTATATTGATAACCAGCTATGCACTGGATCCATTGCGATAATGTTTTAATCTGCAATGAAATCTAAATTAATCGAATTGAAAATTGAAAAACTCTAGAAAATGAAACTCACCAAAATTTGAAATAGCCCACGTCGTGGCTTGGTAACATTTCCTGCACAATGATGATTCGTACAATCAGCCAGTGACCTGGGGCGCAGTGGAATATGAATAATTACTACCGCCATCCGGTATTAAAATTCCACTCGTCGTGGTTCGCACGGTTACTATGGCAACACACCGGAGTTGGCAGGCGGTGGCTTGATAAATTCAATACTGTTAGATTCCCAGTATATAGTATAATACACAACTGCTAGACGTGTTTGGCTTTTCACGCACTGAATCATTTATCTAGATTGTCCACACTGTAACCAAGACGCCGTAATATTTGATCTAGCCTGAAATTTGCCCCGCGCCGTATATTTATCTATTTATACATAGCCTACATGGCCTACCTAGTCCGCTTGAGTGTTTGCATTGAATTTTCTCATAAAAACCTGGATAACGTCACAAGCGGGGACAAGTTCAGACCAGTCAACCGACACGCGCCCCCCTCCCCATTCAACTTTTTCTGCCAAAAAACGCGCACCTGTCATGGCTTCAATTTAGATGATTATTCCAAAAATAACTTACCCTTGATGACCACGTTGAGACAATTTAATAGAGGTGAACACCTAGGTTAGTGTACTATTTGTGGTGAAGCGCTCAGTAAATTAGCTTGTAGGATTCTATAAGTGAACCTTGACCCCAGAAAGCGCAGCCTGTCAACGTGTGAGATCCGCCAATAAATGCTCCCACAGTTTTGGGGCAGAACCGCTAAAAACTGACACTTTCCACTCGCACAAAGTTAACCAAAATAGACAAACTAAATATGGCATACATATACTTACATCCCCCTTGTAATAAGTTTCCATATAACTTGAGTTGAGTATCCCATATGAGACTTGTTACCATCCCTACCTGTTGTAAAATCGATGTTTTTCACAGCAAAGTGGCGTTTCTATCGCCACCATCGCTCGGCGAACCGCAGACCGGCACGATCGGCAACACTCGGCAATCTCCGTCACCCCCCTCCACAGACAAACTCAGTCCGCCAGCAATAAATGTAACGTATTTTTTAATTCTGCAGATTTCTTTAGTTCTTTTCCCATATTAAGTAATTAATCTAATACGTTATATTTAATATAATGCATAATTGATTGTTTTAGAGGTTTGTTCGCACGTGGTTTCCATAGAAACGAGGCTGTAGTGGATGTCAACAACACGTTGTCTGCACCAGCTGTAGACCTGCTGATTTGTACACCAGCCACATTCACACTGTTTACGGCAGAATAACAAAATGTCAGACAGAGAAGACGAAGAGAATTATGAAGGAGAAGGAGAGGAAGCAACAGGGGAAGATGAGGCGGAAGACGAAGCTGTTGATCAGGAGGAAAGGATGGGGGAAGAGGAGGAAAACTTAGGAGACGAGGAACAGCAGGAGGAGCAAGAAGAAGAGGAGGAGGAAGAAGTAACGTTACTTTTTTATTTTTGACGAGCGAGACTTTTTGACATTTTTGATGTTATATTCATATTGAAAACCTTAGCCTATAATTAATCTGTTTTATAATTGTTTCGTGTAGTGTCACTGTTGACAGTGTTGACTGCTGTCAGTGTGTCACTACACTGTCACTGACTTGTCACTGGCAGTGCCAGTGGCACAGTGGCAGTCGCACGTCACTGAGTGACTCAGTCTCACTCAGTCACAAAGTGAGTCTGAGACGGTCACAGTGTCACCTGGTCACTGACACTGACCAGTACTGGTACTGCCAGTGCCAGTGGGTACTGATTCAGTACTAGCCTACCCAGTCTCTGCTACTGGGTGAGACTGAGAGTGCTGACCCGGCATGTTAAATTCAGTAAAAACAATGCTGAAATATGTTGATGTGTATTTTACTGACACTGACTGTCTTGTTAATTTGTATTTAAAGTAAAAGTCACTTTTTGAAAGTGACAGATTTAAATTTTAAATCTGTCACTTTCGCGTTGCATGTTTTTCGCTCATTGCTCATGCAATTGTCATCCGATTGTCATGAAATTTTCCAAGCATTAGTTTCTAGCTTTACGGCACCTGCTGCTAAAATTTCAAGAAAAAATATTATGTCCTTTAAAAGTTAGACCATTTGTCATGTAGTTTTTGCGAATTATGACGCTCCTCTATAAACCCATTGAACGCTACCAGCTTCAATCACGAAATTCCACTACATGTCAAATGGTCTAAAGTTGAAATAGGGGATCTACTAATTCAAATTTCGCAAAATTTTCAGGGTAGTTGCCGGAATACTCAAGTGCTTGCAAAATTTTAATGGAAATTGATTTAGAAATTACAGAGAAATCAGCGAAAAACACCCAACACTGGTGGAAGTTGACTGCAACTATATGTGGATTTATTCACAGACTTGAGTCTTGCTTGTTTTTAGAAGAAAAAAACTAAAGTGTCTGTGGAACTGATGACTTAATTTTACAAATCAAAACTGTAGATAAACACTGATAAACTATAGATATGATTTTTTAACAGAAAGATCCAGAAATGCCTCTGACGGAAGAAATCATCAGCGAAAGTTTGTCTCTTTTATGTAAAACTGGGGATGGCCTAGCTCACGCTTACGTCAGATTGGATGTGAAGGAAAGGTAACCATCACCTAATAATATTAAAAATGATCTCATTCATCTGTTCATGTTTCCAGGAATCAATATGATGGCACTAAATGTATTAACTTTGAAACATTTATTTTGAAGAGCCTTGATCACATATATTATCAGTTTCAAAATAAACATTCAAAATTTAATTTGTTTGAAAATGTGAATCTTTTTGGTCTTTTGAGAGTTTATAGGATCCACTTTCCAGTGAAATTTTGCGCATATTGGGACATATTGCTTAAAATAAAACAACTCTAGGTCTAGAGTTAACCCTTGTGCTGCTGGGGTTTCAAGCTTATTATGCTTGAAGCCATATATATTTTACATCCTGAAATAGATATATCACTAAAGTTGATATAATAGTTTTGCTTAGTTAATCCAATATAATTCAATATTGGCGATGTCTATTTTTCATAAATTATATAATCCAGCTTCAAATGAATGAAAAATAGAAACATATAGAAACAAGCAATTCGCCAGCACACCAGTTAACCCTTCAAGATTATATATACCCCTTTAACCCTTAACCCTTTAAGTCCTCACGATGCATCAAAGCATCATTCTACATCCCTGAAAACAGACTTAATTTTCCTACAGCTAGGGGTTTTAGAATGAAAATTTCCATGAAACTTTTTTACCAATACATGGCAATTTTCTTTAATTTTCCACCCACACTGAATCATCTTCATCCACTACAAGTAGAGAATTGCGACAGCAATTCGTGGCTTGTAGTGGATGAGATGACAATGGTAAATTCAGGCTCGAAAGGGTTAAACTGATGTTGACCTTCAATGTTTATTGTTTACAGATTGATAATGTCCATGTTTTTTTATTTTCTTGTAGAGAACTGACAGATATAAACATTCTTAACTCGTACATCCACTTACGATACCTAGATATCGCGAGAAACAACCTGCGGGACATTTCATCTCTGAGCTCCCTGACACATCTACTCACAATAAAAGCAGAGACCAATAAACTAAATAATGCTCGTCTAGAAGAGCTGCCTTATCTACAGATGGCAAACTTCAGTCACAACAGAATCAAAACGACAGAAGGCATTAATCATCCACTGCTTGAGCATATCATTCTTAACTGTGAGTTGAATCGTTGATGAATTATTGTGGTGAGAAATGTTTCTGAAGTGAATGTTCATTCTTGGCACAATTGCTCATGTTCAGTAAATTCAACAACATATATGTGATAATAACCCTTGTGCTGCTAGGACTATAAATATGGTCCATATTAACCTTTGTGCTGCTAGGACTATGTAATTATACAGTTCATTTGATAGTTCATTGAAATTTTCAACCACTTGAGATTGTGTCTCGCTACCGCGAGCCACAACTTCAAGCTGTTAAATATTACTCATATTTGTTTAATTTGAAACCAAACATTCACAAATCTTGATGTTTCATTCCCAATATCAGTGATTTGATCGACTGATAAAACAGGTTAAAATCGACAAATTTTCGTGATCAGCAGGATAAGGGTTATGCTGGACCGCATAAATAATGTTTCAAGCAAGTTTCAGATAAAATGTCACTGAAATCTCTCAAATAGTGATACCAGTAGATGCGCAGTTAATCAATGAATTCAATTTTTCATAAATAGATATATTTTTGTTATTTAAAGCTGGAAATTGCATAAGCAATTCCACCTTTAAATGAATGAAAAGCAGAAACAAAAAATCAGCAGCTCAAGAGTTGACCCTTTATTCTGACAAATTGTGTGTTTTTATTTCTCATTCTTTTAAAACTGGAACTGTTAATACCAGCTATGACTGATGAAAAATAAATATTTCCAATTGGATGATAAAATCACACAAATTTTGATTTCAGCGATAGGTTATTTATAATAATGTTATTGGTTACAGTTAACGAGGTAAACATGGTTCGAGGTTTGGAGCCGGATCGCCTCTGTCGACTTCACACACTAGAACTCCGGGGAAACAAGCTGACGAGTACCGAGGGAATCAATCTGCCAAACCTGAAAAATCTCTTCCTTGTAAGTATCCAATTAGAAAACACAAACATTTTGCGGCTATGCCTAATGCTGGTTTGATGCTGGCCCACTATTGGCAATGTCAGCCCTACATTGAACCAACACTCAGGCATAAAAGTGAAACCTATAAACCTCTAAAAACCTATACTGTAGATCTGGTGATATTCGCGAGGTTTTATTTTTCGCAAATTTCGCGGGAAGGACAAATTCGCGAATTTAAGAATCTCGCGAAAATTATTATTATAGAAGCGCTACTAAAGAAAAATGCAAATTCGCGAATTCTAAATATCGTGAAAGTCCCAAAATCAGAAATACGCGAAAATTTAAACACGCGAAAATAAACAGATCTACAGTATTTGAAAAAGTAACCTATATTTTTCCGAAAATAGCCTATATAACCTATAAAAACCTATCTTTTGATTTTGCTTGAAAAAAAACAATATGTTGAACTATATTTTACTTGTGGGAATGTGTTTGTGAAATTAGTATTGAAGTAAATAATTATTTAAGCTTTTCAGCTGCAATATCCCTTTAAAAATTTCCAGCCTCGCTTCGCTCGGCATAATCTTTACTAAACCTTGTCTGATATTGGGTTGAGCTATGCTGACAGAAAAAAATTATATAGTAAATATATGTATTCACCTCCACAGCTAAACTTGTGTGAAGAATTTAGTAAGTGCAATAATTAATTTGTCCAATTCAAACACTCCAGCCCTCCAGCGACCAAGTAGGGGTAAGGGCCAAGAGCTTTGAATTATAAACTCATAGATGTCGCTCAAGTATATATGAACTTGCTGTGATTTGAGAACTTGCTCTTAATGAGGCTTTGGGTATGAAACGCATATTTAGTATTAATATGGAATAGGGACTTGGCCTACCCACGGGCACTATTGCCTTCTGGGGGACCCTTGTCCCTCGAATTTTAACAGTTGACTACACCTTTAAACATGGCTCCCTACGGTAACTTACAGCAAACAGTTCGACTTGTTGCCTATACAAGTTCGAAAAACCATACTACATGTATAACCATAAGCTGATTACCCAGTAAATGACAATGGACAAACCTGTATTAAAGTATGCATTTTGGACACTACATATTGTACCCGATATTCAGGTGTGTATTATATGGTCTACTCCGTGAAACACAGTAGATATGGCTTTGGAAATGTAAAAAAGTATGAATTTTCACATGGCGGGCACATTATTTTCACTTGAAAACCTATAAAAACGTTTAATTTTATGTCAAATAAACCTATAAAAGCCTATATTTTTACAAAATAAACCTTTAAAAAAACCTATATTTTGGCCTAAATGGACTTTGAAGCCTGAACACTGCTAAACACTTTGTTTCTTATTTTCAGTGTTTTGAAGGTGTAATGTGAAAGTCATGGTGTAGAGTCATTTTTACCCACTTGAATTTGTAGATCGTGATAGTGAGACTTTTTGGTATATAAAAATTTGAACTCTGGTAATTACGCCTGATTTTTTATTATTATATGTTTTACGGGCCCGCCGACATTGATATAACCAAAATAAAATTGAAATAAAATTGTTATTTTCAATTTTTTTTCCAATTTTTTTTAATACCCCAATGGGTTATTCCACATACTAGTAATATATTTATTTTTCTTGTAGAACATGCTGATTTCACCATGTTTTGCAGTCCTTAGAACTGACAGACACAACTATCCGCGGCCTATAAATTCGTCCCACATGCCCAGCAGATGCTGAGGTCATTCCCGGAAACCGCTCTGACATTTTGTTTGATCCACCCCCTCCAAAGATTCATGGCTTTAACACAGTCTTTATTTTAAAGATATATCTGAAGTTTATTTTTATTCCGAATCCCGATATTGCATCCCGCCAATTTCCGCCCGTAAAACTGGCCTTAGCATTTTAACGATTAATTTTATTGAATATGTGCCAGATGACAGATATGAGTCACTAGCATGTGAAGGGTTCACGAGTAATTAGTCCTGGAATTCAAAGTTTTTATTACAGTTAATTTGCTGCTGAATTGTTTGTATCCATTTTATGTCATTGAATCTGGAATTGCACAATGTCCAGCTATAAACATGATAGTGATGTATATTTTTCACAAATAGAAATATTTAACTAAGTATTTTCTGAAAAAAAATATGACTCTGTTCCCAGGGAGCAAACCAGATTACAAAGCTCGAAGGTTTGGATAAACTTGAACATCTAGCAACGCTCCATCTCCGTGACAACCAGCTCAGCAACTTAGACGGATTCTCAGAAAATATGAAGAATTTACAGTATGTCAATTTGAGGTGAGGCAATGTATTCTATTAATATACACATCATATAACATGTATTTATAGTCCTTTTGGAGTTAGAAGGTGCTAAGCTACCACTTTACAAAGTGGTAGTTTAGCACCTTCTAACTCCAAGGGGACGTTATATATACATGTACAAATTACAATGCTTATATTCAACCTGGAAATATTGAAAAAAATTACATCAAAGGAGCTAACTTGTCTATCAGATTTTTGAATTCTGTGTCTGAGGGGCAGTGTCCAGTGTCATCTCATTCATATCAACATCATAAGGATGTTCTCCAGTTTAGCCTATATATGCGCACAAGGGTGGCCTGAAACCCCATTCATTTCATTTTGCATCAGATAAGTCACTATTGAAACTTGTCATCCTGTAGTCTTTTTCTAACTTCAACAGCACCAATTTTTTAATACACTCATATTGCCAAAATCAAGGCACCTGTGTTATTTTTATAAAATGACCTGGGCATCATATATTTGTTTTTATTTGGACTATTTTTGGAAAATGTTGGGCTAAAAAAGGAAAACTTACTACTGATACCATGCAATCAGTGCAAAAATCTTGGAATGTAACATTTTTTTTTTTTTTTCACCAGAGTGACGGGACCCGCAGATAAGCTGTGGATTAATTAATACTTGTCATCCGGGTCTGGCCAGCACATAATTTGAAAAAAACTGAATTCTAGTTCATAATTTATTTTTTTACCGATAATCATATAATGATATTTGTAATCGATCATCATATAATTGGTGTGTTAAACAGACGGATTATTGATTATAGCTGATAATTTTTCACATAGTGGAGATGATAGTGTTTTGTAGCCCACTGCTGATAGATTTAGATGTGTGTGTGCCATCAGAGATATTTTGTCTACATTTTCTAATGTTTTCTTCACCAGGGGGAATGCTATTGCTGATCTGAAGGAAGCTAAGAAGATGGCTGTCCTCCCGCTGCTCAGGGCCGTAGTCTTTCTGGGTGAGATTTTACACACAGTTTCAAACCCTTGCAATTTGTATACCTCTGGGAGCATGAAATATTTCAAATACATTTTTTATTTGCTTGGAATTGTGTCCCGCTGGAGCTATCTACAACTTTTAGTGACTGAATATCACTTTGCTTTGTGACAAGAAGTTATAAGGACATCAGTAAAATAGACAGCAGTATAGTAACAACGTTGATTAAATGCATAGTACTTGGTAAAAAAGAATTACAGGAATTGTGTAATATTTTTAACAATAACCTTAACACAAAAACAAAAACATAAAAATGAGCAATTTGTGGGGGGGGGGGGGGGTTTCCCATGGAATCATTTAGCCCACATAGATTTTCATATAAAGAAAAGATTTTATAAATAAAATTAAGTTGCATTTATTTGCAATGCCATATAAATGGCCTGAACAATTGCTTGCGACCTTTTGGCCCATAAAATATTAAAACATACAATGATGTCATTCAATTGTGTTTTATTTCAATCATAATTACCATGTATGCTAAAGCTGATCTATTATTAACTAATATAGCAGAATTGATTTCATTCTATATATATATTATTTTTGAGGCCCTGTGTAATTATTTTAATTTTTGCATTACAATATTGGGAGAGTGGTGTGTCGCCAAATCAATAGCCAAAGCCAAATTTTAGTAGCCAAATTCTGACTTCGATGAGCACTGCATTATTGTCAACATCAGTGCCCCAAGGGTTAACCCTTGTATTGCTGGATTGTTAGCTGGTCATTTTTCACTCATTTGAAACTGGAATTGCCCAGCATGACCAGTCTGCCCAACTCGCCGCAGACCTAGCTGCCACACTGACCACCAATTTGTGTACACAGCAAGCGTTGTGAAAAGGACACTCGCCGCGCCTACTGAGACAAATCTTTCGAGGGCAAATTAAAATTAGGTGTTTTTTAGCTTGCGAAATCTAGAGATAATAATAAGTATCAAGAAATGTATCAGGACTAATATTTAAAAATGGAGGTATCTGTGTCTGGCACCTTGCGATGTCATCAGGGTATTAATTCCCAGCTTTACAAAAAAATTTGATTGATGAAAAATATGTTTCCCAAATTGGATTATAATTATATATTCTGAACTGTGGATGGTGTTTTACAGATAACCCGATTGCAGAAGAAGACGAGTATCGTTTAGAGGTGTTTATAGCATTACGGAGGATAGAGAGATGTGACAAAGATGAATATACGGAAGATGAACGGACAGAAGCTCAGGACATCGCAGAGCAGCGGCGGATAGAGGAAATACAGGCTCTGCAGGTCAGTAACTAGCAGGAAGGGCTTAGGTCCAGCAGATAAGGATAAGTTTCAAATAACTGAAAAATAGAAAAAACCATTCAGCACAGCAGGGGTTGGTCTACGCCCATAAATATTTTAAATCTTTCACTGTAGGGATTGACTTCAGACTTCCGAATATGACGTATATAAGACGTCAGAATCTGACATCTATAGAAGACAGATTCTGAATGTTGAAATCACTTGTGATAGCCCCTGTTGGAGATAAAATGTCTCCAATCAACAAGAATAAAAAAACAAAACTTGGTCGCAGATTTGACAAATTTAAATAATTTGAATCACCTGAATTTGTATATCATATCAGTGAGGTAAAGTGGGTGATAATTTACATTAGATAACACAGCATTGCCAAGCACCAATTTCATAATTATTTTGCCTATTATGAATAAAATTAATTTCAGCAAAGCATAAAAAAATCAGAACATTTTTTTGTGTGTATGACTCTGGTGTATTTTCAAAATTGTGGAATTTTCGCTGAGATGGTAGTTGCAATTTTCAGGGTAGTCACCATGGTCACTGGAATATATAATGCTTGTAATATTTGATGAAAATTGAGAATTGACTGAGGAATCCGAGAAAATTATTCAACACAGTTAATGTATATCCTACTGTATTACAATTTACCCCCTGATGCGCTGAATTAATTTGTAAAAAAACTTCGCAAACAAATGATTCAATTTGGAATCATCATAAATGTTGTTCAGCTTGTTCAGCTTTTTCTGATTCATTTGAATACCTATGTTATTTTATTTTATTTTCAGACTCAGGATGAGCAGGTTTTATCTGACAATGAAGAAGCCATCGCTGATTAAACACCAGTCATCGCTAGTGACCCGGTCAACAAACTAAAACAGAACAACTGTCACTGTCCAGTCAACAAAATTACAACAAACTCACTTAAATTCACAAACTTTAAAATCGACTACTTGCTTTATTTACATCTAAACTGAAGACTAACAAAAGAATCTAAATCTCTTGATCTCTATAAATGACAATGCTACCTGAATAAAAATCCACAAAATGCCCTTCCAACCAAGCACCTTTTGTCCATTCCTGCTTTAACAATAAATGGCAAATTCCTTTGAATTTTAAATCATCCTTCATCCACTACAAATTCACGGCTTGTAGTGGAGGAAGATTGTAAAAAAAATCAAGAGTAAAGGCTTCAACAAGTTTACAATAATTCAAATAAAACAAAAAAGTGTATTGATGAGATCATTAAAGGTCAATTTAATATGGATTTTGATAAATCCACAAAAAAATTATTATAAGTTTGAACATGATGCCTTTTTGTGTGCCTAAGGAATACAATAATGATATTTGAAGGCAATGTTTGTTTTTCCTTGTGGATGGAATGTTATTTATCTATTATATTTGAGGAACGTATATATTTTGTCATATTTCAAATGCGCCAAACATGGAGAATATTTATTTGTTATATATATTTGTAATATATTTGTAAATAAATGTTATTTTTTTATAATAGTCTGGTTGTGTTTCTAATTTATAAAATCAATGATGACATTCACATTTTTCATTGACAGACTTGTGTTGTTGTTTCTCCCTGTACTGAGAATTATAATAATAGCCTAGAGACCTAGCTATGACTAAGTGAGAAAAGATGTTTAAGCATTTTTTTTTCGGCAGATTGATTTTGGTCTATAAATGATAATAAGCCCGAGTCTATAAATGATAATAGGCCCAAGGATGAATTCTTTTTCAGTATTGTGAAACGCAGTGACGTCACTCGGTGAAAATAAAGGAATATAAGAACCCTCCCCCATACTTTATTGTATTAGCCAGCCCGGTGAAAACAAAGGAGGTCGAGGTCATTGAGTTTCACAGAATTAAAACTAAACAGTTTTATTAACTATCGGGATTGACATATTAGTCACTTATTTATTTTTAATGTTTTTTAACCGTGTAAATCTTACTTTTTTGTTTTCAATATCCCATGTATTTTACTACTGGTAGTTAGTGTTAACCGAGGAATGAATATTGGTGCTGCAGGATTCAAATCCTGTACTGCCGATCTCGCAGTGAATAAAAATAGCTGAGAATTCTGTCAATTTTTTAAAATGCTCCAAATGTATTATATAAAGAAAATTCTCATTTCGATGTTCTGTACCATTTTCTATGTAATATCACTCTCCTTGAGAATATACCCTGACAAGTTTATATGACACGTTGGTGGTTTAATGTTTGCCAACCGTCGGCGACGCTGACCCAACGTTAAACCACCATTGGGTCAACGTCTCTTGTTTGCTGGGTTAATATTATCAAAAGTGTTCATTTAATGTTGATTAAGTCAGTTTGTATGGTATTCACCAGGTGTCGCTCCTTTACGGCTCGGCCAGCTTGTTTCACTAGAGCCTTCCTCAGTAGGCCTAATGTGTGGCCAGAAACCAGTGTCTCATTTGTAAATTGTGATTCCCCACCTTTACTTTTAGCCCTCAAAGCGCTGAATTAATTGTTAAAAAACATCGCATCCAAATAGTTTTTTTTTCAATTTGAAATCATCATAAATGTCTTAGTTATCTCTTTCCGATTCATTTGAATACCTATGTTATGGGTCTACGGCCATTAGGGAGATTTTTACTTTTACTCTTACAGTTGTCAGAATCTGACGTCTACAGACGTCAGATTCTGACGACTAAAGTCTATCCCCGCGCTGTAATAGTTAAACAACTAACGTATATTTATATTCGTATAATTTTAGCTAAAATACCATTTATATAGGGCCTTTATATTTACACGTTGAATTGTTCCCAAAGTATGCTTAAAAGTTCACTCGTTTCACCAGTGTCTCTACTCTGATAAGTCAGTGTAGCTTAAAAGGTGATGAATAGATTCCACATAGCCGAAAACCATCGAAAAGAGATGTTAAATGTGGCTGTACGACTATTAGTTTAGAATGGCCGTCATTTTAAATTTGGTTCAACCAGTCACATGACGAGATCGGTCAATCATCGCCGTTATTCAATTGTTATTCAAATTAGGGGGTAGAATACAAGACTTGGGCCAAAATAATATCACAAAGTAAGGAATTTCGATATTTTTCTTAGGTATAGCCTAACTGTTTACTTTCATCTCAAATATATTTAAAACATGGTGATTATAAACAGTAGGCCTACAAATCACCACCTCCCCTCCTCCTATAGAGTTTTTATATAATATGAATTATACATAAAGATCACTTTCGGTTCTCACATCTGCGACACCCTTAAACAATGCGAACAGGAAGTAAGTAATGGAAATGTAGCAGGATTACTTGCCAAAAAGAAACATTATCTAAGTGTTAAGAGGATAGATCAGTTGAGGTCTGCATAAAAAGCTGAAAAAGCTATGGTACGATGATTGAAAGTGTCACAAAACTAACTGTAAAAAAAGTATCTAATGTGTATGTGATATGCTTATAGCCATAGAATAAGGATAATGCCTATCAACTATTAGACTGCATATAATATTATTATTTAAGTATATATGTATATGTTAATGCATTTTTACTCATCGTGTTTGTAAATATAGAGGCCGCTAATACGAATATATTTCTACAAAACAGTTAGGGAATCTAAATGAACACGAAATGATTCATACTGGTGGTAGTTAATTATGAATGTGAAATGTGTGATAAACGGTTCACACGGTCAGAGAATATTAACCCTTTAAACCCTCACGATGCAATAAAGCATCATTTTATTCCCTGAAAACAGACTTCAACCGAGGGTTTTAGAATGAAAATTTCCATGAAACTGGTCTATCAATACATGGCACTTTTCTTTAATATTTTAAGTCATCTTTATCCACTACAAGTCGAGAATTGCGACAACAATTCGCGGCTTGTAGCGGATGAAGATGACAATGGTAAATTCAGGCTAGTGAGGGTTAACATGGTTAAGGCACATGCCAAGATTCACAATCGTGGTAAACCTTATGAATGTGGAACATGCCATGAACGCTTTACATGTTCTTGATATATAACTAAACCTGAACTTATTCACTGGCGCTATAAACCCTTTGAATGCGAGGAATGTAAAAAACAGTTCACAGACATGGGAAGTCTAAAGCGACATGAGCGTATTCATAATAGTATTAAAGCTTATAAATGTGGAACATGGCAGACGCAGTTCAAAAGGACTTGTAATCTAAAGAACCACGACAATATTCACACTGGTGATAAACTTGATGCATGTATAAAGCCTAATGTTGTGTGTGTCGTCACTTTCTGCAATCATAACCATCGAAATAATATTGAAGTATTAGACTTTAAAGGGACTGGCCCAGGCTAAAATCATCAAAAAATCGGTGATTTTATTTTGGCTTCTTAATATCACCATATGATGTAAACATGTCCATAGACTAGAACTGCAAAAGTTTTTTAATTTTCTGCTGCGCATTCACCAGTTAGACTAGATATAGAGACGAGATTCCTGATTTGTAATTATTGACAACCATGTCAAAAATTAGAAATACGGGAATTTCGTCTCTATATCTAGTCTAACTGGTGAATGCGCAGCAGAAAAATTAAAAAACTTTTGCAGCTCTAGTCTATGGACATGTTTACATCATATGGTGATATTAAGAAGCCAAAATAAAATCACCGATTTTTTTATGATTTTAGCCTGGGCCAGTCCCTTTAAAATACAATTATCATCTTGTTTCTTGCTTCTTGTTTTTAGGGAAGCAGAGAATCTTAAGATTGCGAGCTCTGGGAAACTACCCGACATTTGGAAAGAAATTACAAAACAATACGTATCCGATAATATGTGACCCGCCACTCAAAAAGCGCAGTGCATTCCTGTTTCATAAATTAACATAATTTTTGAAAACTCTTTATACTTTACAATATAAACTTTTTTTGCCTATTTATTTTCAGTTATGTAATCATTTAAATGACGTCATAAATCAGTGGACCAATGCCGCCTGTAACATTTAGTGTATCGGGTCCAATATCTCCCCCACCACCGCCGTGCCATGTTTGCGATATATATCATCACAACACAAACAATGTGTTGAGTTCCCTCCATAATTATTCATAAAATTAAAACACTAACTTAATTGCTTGGCGTCCGACATGTAGGCTACGTGTGTATCTATAATAAACTGCTATGTTTTTTACCAGTTTGCCGACGAAAGTTCTTTAGTTAATTTCTTCAGTAATTTATGACATTGATATGGCTGTAATTCATGGTACATTTTGTACCCACTCCACCCCATGTATACCTGTCTTGTGAATATTTTTTTATAACACGGTGTCATGCCTTATAAAGATTTGTTAACATACGCATTGTGAATACCGGTGATTTAGTGTTTCTCAAATGTAGGTATGCTAAAATTATTCTATTTTTTGTTTCAGTATTCTATTAATAACTTTTGTATCACCTTGCAAACACAGGTGCGCATTAATATCAATTTGATTTGTACCAAAAGTAAAGTAGCTGTTCGATAAATATCGCCATGAAAATGTTCACTTTTAACATGGATAAACATAGCCTGATAGCCTAGCTACTGTGTCAAAAATGTATCTTATTAAATGTATCTTATTAATTTACCTTATTATCCTTGACATAAAAAATTGCATTATTTCAGCATAGCTAAATTGTCAACTCAATACTTCCGTTCAATGTCTTCAATATCTATGCTAAAGCAGTTATATTGAAAGGGGGGGGGGGTTGTCTGGTTGAAAAAAGGTGTCGATCAATGAATTTTTTTTCTTCTAAGTTAAAGTGGCTTAACCCTCTAACCGCCAAATTAATAAATATGCATTTTCACCCACCTGAAGTTGTGTCTCGCTGACGCGATCCACAACTTCAAGTGAGTGAAAATTATTCAGATTTTACAAAATGGAGGTCAACTGTTTTCAAATATTGCTAATTGATGTCAAATTTATATTTAACATGTTTAAAAAGTGGTACTTAATGTGCCAATAAAAAATGAAAACCCAAAGAATTGCGGCACTGCCGGTTGAAGGGTTAATACTCAAAATTTACTGGGACACGTAGACCTACTACCAAATTTTTAGTGTTAAATACAGATATTTTGGCAATTCAGCTTGATGTTGATCAGCCATCTCCTCCCTGAATCCACTACTGCAGTTATTGTTTCTCCGGAGATAGTCCTGAAATCCGAAGAAGTGAGCGAAAAACAAGTGTTTCAGGCTTTCGGGATTAAATTGCACAGTGGAGCATGTCTGGGAATAAATCCCAATGGCCATATATAGACATACCCACAGCCCTTCGTCGGGTAATTGGGATAATCTCACTTCCAGAGTTCTGCAGCGCTATGGGCCTACAAGTTGTACACCACATTTAAAAGACCCATGTCAATTTGTTTATTTTGAGAATAAAAATTGACATCTCTGATGCGATGAGCCATCACTGCCAAATTTCTGCGCAGAACCCTGTATCTGATATCATCATTCTCGCTCCTTAGAGATATAAATGTTCAAAAAGTGTGTTGTTAGTATTTACAACGCAAACTGACAAGCCTGTATCTATATTATGACCGGGCTAATCGGCTAATGGAGAATGGTGTGTGAATTGTATAACATAATTGGCCTTTCAATTTCCTGTACCATTTTTTGTTATTTTACGATATATTGTAATTTTAGGCCTACATTATTACATATTATATTAATATTACAATAGTGGCGGACATTGCGGTTAATCCAATTAGAATTGATTTTTTTTAAATATAATGAGAAACTATACAACACAATCTAAAGTCCTTATTTCCATTATCATAATTATGAGTAGGCTACGTAATATGTGAATATGGATGATAACTAATTTTACCACAGCCACGCTCTCCCAAACAAGAACAAACGCAGGCCGTAACTATTTGTGTGGTGAGACCTTTAAAACTGATGCCTTCGAGGAAGGGCAGCGGGTCTTAATAGTTTCACAGGGAGGGCAGCGGGTCGTTGAAGCTCCTCAGGGAGGGCAGTGGGTCTTAGTAGTTTCACAAGAAGGGCAGCGGGTCGTTGAAGCTCCTCAAGGAGGGCAGCGGGTCTTAGTAGTTTCACAGGGAGGGCAGCGGGTCTTAGTAGTTTCACAGGGAGGGCAGCGGGTCTTAGTAGTTTCTCAGGGAGGGCAGCGGGTTGTAGAAGTTTCCCAGGGAGGGCAGCGGGTCTTAGTAGTTTCGCAGGGAGAGCAGCGGGTCGTAGAAATTCCACAAGGAGGGCAGTGGGTCTAAGTAGTTTCACAGGGGTGTATGCGCGGGAATCAATCTAAGCTTGTCATACCGTTATGGTGAATCTATTCTGGCAGACACTTGTTGATTTCTGTTAGCGGGTAGTAGAAGTTTCATAGGGAGGGCAGTGGGTCTTAATAGTTTCTCTGGGATGTATGCGCGGGAATCAATTTAAGCTTGTCATACCGCTATGGTGAATCTATTCTGGCAGACACTTTTTGATTTCCGTTTTCTTCATCATGGCCGGTCTTGAGATGTATGCATGGTGATTTCCTTCAAGATTGTCATACCGCTATGGTGAATCTATTCTGGCAGACACTTGTTGGTTCCTATTCATTCATCCCCATGCTGTTTTGCTTATAATGAAGTCAGACTGCCTAACTGCCTGACTGCCACCTGAGACGGACCTGTTGACTGTTGGGCTGATCCTTCCGCCGGTTCTTCAGTGTGGAACCTGTGTATATGAGAAGGTGTCTTAAGTGGAAAGTCTCGTCATCTATGCACATGATCACCATTGGGGTCTATGGTTGCTTTAGCTGCCGTGGATGTACAAAGGTAGTCTGTGAGCACTGAATTCGGCTCTTGATGTGGCCCACCGGCTTAGTGATACACAGCTTCGAGTAAAAAGCAACTGGACTAAAGGCGGGATTGTGATTGATCAATAATTATCGGAAGGCCCGGGCAGTCTGCATGCGGGCTAGCTAACCCAAACAAACAAACAAACAAACAAACAAACAGGAAACCAGCGTCAGCGAACGGAATAAACACGGATTGTACGCCTAATGACAAATAAAATCGTGAAAGGTAAAATTATTCTGACATAATATATATATACTAATTTAGTATTGACGATAAAATGAAATGATCTCCCATAATAATAATTTACAGCAACGCTGTGTCAACCATATCTATGGACTATGGTGAATCACTGGTGAATGAAATGAGGTCTCACCACCCCAAATGCCAGTCCCATTGAAACACATGTAAACTGCCTCAATTCCGCAGGCCGATTTCACCATTTTTCACCCTATTAGATATTTAGTGTGACATATCAGGATAAAGCTTGAGATGTCCTTGTTCGATAACAGGCCCGCTATGGGTATGCTTACCAGACAGATTTTGAGCTACGCCCCCTAGAGTGTAAAAAAGTCAATACTGTTGAAATTGGGCTATAATCCGTGCTCTCTTTCACAGAACAGACACACATCATTTTAACCCACTGTATCCCTGCGAGGTTATCATGAAACAGTTATATCTGATATCCTTGACAAAGAAGTTAACGTGTGCTTATTAAATATTTACAAAATTATTACTTCTTTGTATTTTATTTTGTTTCAATAGAGGTTGGAAGAGCCGCATTAAAAATATTTTGTATGATGATTCCATCATTAGTAGACACCTCCCTGGATTTTGGCTTATTTAGGGTGGTGAGACCATATGTAGAGATATAATTTTCTTTGATTATTTTATTTCGGCCTGGTATGATGCTTGAAGGTGTTCTGAACAATATAGTTTTTGAATTAGGCAAATATATTGAAAACTGTTGCCCTCGGAGCCCTTTGAATAATTATTGATATCATGAAAATCGGCCTGGTTTCCTTGAAAGTCGCATTGAATAAAACAGTTAAATGAAGTGGCTATTCCCGCCTCTATTTTGTCACACAAAGTCGTCATGGTTACCTTGTATTTCGAAAATTGTTGTTGAAATATGCCACACATATTAGAATGGACTGCTATTAGTAGCATCCATACTTAAATTCACTATTTTTAATTTTTATTTGGGCCCATATGACAATCAAACTACCAACCTGGCATTTCATCTATGACTTATATCACCAAAACACGGCCTCTTCTGGTCTTTTCTAGACATGGTTATCACATTTATTCACAAATTATATACTTTCTAATCAAAACTATTACACTTAGATTGTTACAGCGATAGTAAAACTTAATAAAATATAGGTATCAAGCTGCAGATTTTTTATAAAGCAGCTGGAATATGTCAAGAAAGGACCAGAACATGCAAACCCCTTGTGTCTACTGATGGTCTCACCACCCCAAATGCCAGTCCCATTGAAACACATGTAAACTGCCTCAATTCCGCAGGCCGATTTCACCATTTTTCACCCTATTAGATATTTAGTGTGACATATCAGGATAAAGCTTGAGATGTCCTTGTTCGAAAACAGGCCCGCTATGAGTATGCTTACCAGACAGATTTTGAGCTACGCCCCTAGAGTGTAAAAAAGTCAATACTGTTGAAATTGGGCTATAATCCGTGCTCTCTTTCACAGAACAGACACACATCATTTTAACCCACTGTATCCCTGCGAGGTTATCATGAAACAGTTATTTCTGATATCCTTGACAAAGAAGATAACGTGGGCTTATAAAATATATACACAAAATTATTACTTCTTTGTATTTTATTTTGTTTCAATAGAGGTTGGAAAAGCCGCATTAAAAATATTTTGTATGATGATTCCATCATTAGTAGACACCTCCTTGGATTTCGGCTTATTTAGGGTGGTGAGACCATGAATGAATGGTGTCAACATCTTCTTTGTTTGTTTGTTTGGGATAGTTAGACCTGAGAGCTGGCTGCCCGGGCCTTCAGATAATTATCAAGTTCTCAGATTGGTGTATCACAAAGACGGTGGGACGCTTGTAGAACCGAAATAAACTTTCAACCGGGCTTTTACCCCAGGACTTTCACCCAGCAAACACGACACATTTGTATAGCATTTATATAATGACGGCCCAACTTCGGTGTCACACCAACCGTGTACATGCCCGCCATGCAGATAAGCATAAAGGCATTGAGCGTAGATGGTGAAATTTGTAGGGGGCCAGAGCTAGACGCAGGGGCGGATCCAGGGGGGGGGGGGGTCACAGAGGTCCCGTGAACCCCCCACCCCCTCAGCTTTTAAATACGCCTTTCGAAATTTGGAAAATATAATTTTCTGTATATAATAATTAGATTAAGTGATTATTTTCCCATTCGTTATCCATTAGATACCTAAAAATAGTGTATGTGGTATTTTATTAGTAAAAAAATTTCTTGCGCTTCCCCGCTCGCTTCCTATTTTATATGATTGTGCCCTTTTTATCTTTCGGTGACCCTGCCCTTTTTCCACCCTGGATCCGCCCCTGAGACAGGATGCCTGTCTGACACTTCGTTTCCGGGCTGTGACCGGCGACCTCGCCAGCTAGGCTAAAGCCTACTGAGTAGCCTACTGGGGTATTAAAGCCCCTAACTATGCTTTTTATAGTTTATCCAACGGCGGATGATCATGATGATGGTCCAAAATATAAAAAAATCAAGCTCTCTTTGATTTCTCTGTGATAAACACTATTTTCATTTAGCATCAAGTACATGTATAGGCCCCTATTCATATATTTATAAAGTATTAGTGTAGGCCCCTTCCTATTCGTTTTTGCTTGCACAAAATTCAAAATACTAACCTATGTATTCAAGCCGCTTTATTTTGTTTGTAGATTGAAATGTCTCACAACATTTGAATAGAAGAATATTCCACTGCTGCTGCAATTGGGGAAGCTGAAACAATTGCACGAGATAAATAAATAGGCCTACGAAGGCAGAGTTCATTTTCAACAATGGGATGATGATCTCACAAGACTTCAGTTTTTACTGATATTGTATTTATAAAAGACCACCTGTAGTTTTCATTTTTGTTATATTTACTAACTGTCAAAGTTTACATGATGACTGATGTCGATGTGATAGAGGACGTAGAGCCATGCCATTCATACTTATTAGCCGCTAAGTATGCTTTTTTGAAGCATAATATTAAGACAGACAGCCTCGTTTCCCTCAGTGCGCCAAGTGATCAGTATGATTTATGGTGTATGAAAACGGCAATTGCGAGGAAAGATACGTTTGTATCAGAAGTGTTCACAGTATCAGGGGATGAAGATAACACACAAGAACACACAGTCGACGAGGAAGATTCAGGTGTTACTGCCGATAAGACTTATACATGTGTATGGTGTCGTGAAAGCTTTTCTAAACATCATGATCTGAAGCGACATGAATTCTTTCACACTGTTCATAACCCCCGTAAATGTAGCATGTGTCATAAACCGTTCAAAAACTTGGGAGATCTGAAAAAGCATGTTAATTTAATTTATTATCCTTGACATAAAAAATTGCATTATTTCAGCATAGCTAAATTGTCAACTCAATACTTCCGTTCAATGTCTTCAATATCTATGCTAAAGCAGTTATATTGAAAGGGGGGGGGTTGTCTGGTTGAAAAAAGGTGTCGATCAATGAATTTTTTTTCTTCTAAGTTAAAGTGGCTTAACCCTCTAACCGCCAAATTAATAAATATGCATTTTCACCCACCTGAAGTTGTGTCTCGCTGACGCGATCCACAACTTCAAGTGAGTGAAAATTATTCAGATTTTACAAAATGGAGGTCAACTGTTTTCAAATATTGCTAATTGATGTCAAATTTATATTTAACATGTTTAAAAAGTGGTACTTAATGTGCCAATAAAAAATGAAAACCCAAAGAATTGCGGCACTGCCGGTTGAAGGGTTAATACTCAAAATTTACTGGGACACGTAGACCTACTACCAAATTTTTAGTGTTAAATACAGATATTTTGGCAATTCAGCTTGATGTTGATCAGCCATCTCCTCCCTGAATCCACTACTGCAGTTATTGTTTCTCCGGAGATAGTCCTGAAATCCGAAGAAGTGAGCGAAAAACAAGTGTTTCAGGCTTTCGGGATTAAATTGCACAGTGGAGCATGTCTGGGAATAAATCCCAATGGCCATATATAGACATACCCACAACCCTTCGTCGGGTAATTGGGATAATCTCACTTCCAGAGTTCTGCAGCGCTATGGGCCTACAAGTTGTACACCACATTTAAAAGACCCATGTCAATTTGTTTATTTTGAGAATAAAAATTGACATCTCTGATGCGATGAGCCATCACTGCCAAATTTCTGCGCAGAACCCTGTATCTGATATCATCATTCTCGCTCCTTAGAGATATAAACTCTATATGTTCAAAAAGTGTGTTGTTAGTATTTACAACGCAAACTGACAAGCCTGTATCTATATTATGACCGGGCTAATCGGCTAATGGAGAATGGTGTGTGAATTGTATAACATAATTGGCCTTTCAATTTCCTGTACCATTTTTTGTTATTTTACGATATATTGTAATTTTAGGCCTACATTATTACATATTATATTAATATTACAATAGTGGCGGACATTGCGGTTAATCCAATTAGAATTGATTTTTTTTAAATATAATGAGAAACTATACAACACAATCTAAAGACCTTATTTCCATTATCATAATTATGAGTAGGCTACGTAATATGTGAATATGGATGATAACTAATTTTACCACAGCCACGCTCTCCCAAACAAGAACAAACGCAGGCCGTAACTATTTGTGTGGTGAGACCTTTAAAACTGATGCCTTCGAGGAAGGGCAGCGGGTCTTAATAGTTTCACAGGGAGGGCAGCGGGTCGTTGAAGCTCCTCAGGGAGGGCAGTGGGTCTTAGTAGTTTCACAAGAAGGGCAGCGGGTCGTTGAAGCTCCTCAAGGAGGGCAGCGGGTCTTAGTAGTTTCACAGGGAGGGCAGCGGGTCTTAGTAGTTTCACAGGGAGGGCAGCGGGTCTTAGTAGTTTCTCAGGGAGGGCAGCGGGTTGTAGAAGTTTCCCAGGGAGGGCAGCGGGTCTTAGTAGTTTCGCAGGGAGAGCAGCGGGTCGTAGAAATTCCACAAGGAGGGCAGTGGGTCTAAGTAGTTTCACAGGGGTGTATGCGCGGGAATCAATCTAAGCTTGTCATACCGTTATGGTGAATCTATTCTGGCAGACACTTGTTGATTTCTGTTAGCGGGTAGTAGAAGTTTCATAGGGAGGGCAGTGGGTCTTAATAGTTTCTCTGGGATGTATGCGCGGGAATCAATTTAAGCTTGTCATACCGCTATGGTGAATCTATTCTGGCAGACACTTTTTGATTTCCGTTTTCTTCATCATGGCCGGTCTTGAGATGTATGCATGGTGATTTCCTTCAAGATTGTCATACCGCTATGGTGAATCTATTCTGGCAGACACTTGTTGGTTCCTATTCATTCATCCCCATGCTGTTTTGCTTATAATGAAGTCAGACTGCCTAACTGCCTGACTGCCACCTGAGACGGACCTGTTGACTGTTGGGCTGATCCTTCCGCCGGTTCTTCAGTGTGGAACCTGTGTATATGAGAAGGTGTCTTAAGTGGAAAGTCTCGTCATCTATGCACATGATCACCATTGGGGTCTATGGTTGCTTTAGCTGCCGTGGATGTACAAAGGTAGTCTGTGAGCACTGAATTCGGCTCTTGATGTGGCCCACCGGCTTAGTGATACACAGCTTCGAGTAAAAAGCAACTGGACTAAAGGCGGGATTGTGATCGATCAATAATTATCGGAAGGCCCGGGCAGTCTGCATGCGGGCTAGCTAACCCAAACAAACAAACAAACAAACAAACAAACAGGAAACCAGCGTCAGCGAACGGAATAAACACGGATTGTACGCCTAATGACAAATAAAATCGTGAAAGGTAAAATTATTCTGACATAATATATATATACTAATTTAGTATTGACGATAAAATGAAATGATCTCCCATAATAATAATTTACAGCAACGCTGTGTCAACCATATCTATGGACTATGGTGAATCACTGGTGAATGAAATGAGGTCTCACCACCCCAAATGCCAGTCCCATTGAAACACATGTAAACTGCCTCAATTCCGCAGGCCGATTTCACCATTTTTCACCCTATTAGATATTTAGTGTGACATATCAGGATAAAGCTTGAGATGTCCTTGTTCGATAACAGGCCCGCTATGGGTATGCTTACCAGACAGATTTTGAGCTACGCCCCCTAGAGTGTAAAAAAGTCAATACTGTTGAAATTGGGCTATAATCCGTGCTCTCTTTCACAGAACAGACACACATCATTTTAACCCACTGTATCCCTGCGAGGTTATCATGAAACAGTTATATCTGATATCCTTGACAAAGAAGTTAACGTGTGCTTATTAAATATTTACAAAATTATTACTTCTTTGTATTTTATTTTGTTTCAATAGAGGTTGGAAGAGCCGCATTAAAAATATTTTGTATGATGATTCCATCATTAGTAGACACCTCCCTGGATTTTGGCTTATTTAGGGTGGTGAGACCATATGTAGAGATATAATTTTCTTTGATTATTTTATTTCGGCCTGGTATGATGCTTGAAGGTGTTCTGAACAATATAGTTTTTGAATTAGGCAAATATATTGAAAACTGTTGCCCTCGGAGCCCTTTGAATAATTATTGATATCATGAAAATCGGCCTGGTTTCCTTGAAAGTCGCATTGAATAAAACAGTTAAATGAAGTGGCTATTCCCGCCTCTATTTTGTCACACAAAGTCGTCATGGTTACCTTGTATTTCGAAAATTGTTGTTGAAATATGCCACACATATTAGAATGGACTGCTATTAGTAGCATCCATACTTAAATTCACTATTTTTAATT
Organism: Flabesymbios commensalis; assembly: GCA_964017125.1. Lineage (NCBI taxonomy): Eukaryota > Metazoa > Annelida > Polychaeta > Terebellida > Flabelligeridae > Flabesymbios > Flabesymbios commensalis. The sequence goes on from OZ024917.1 coordinate 1,404,704, forward strand.
TTTATTTGGGCCCATATGACAATCAAACTACCAACCTGGCATTTCATCTATGACTTATATCACCAAAACACGGCCTCTTCTGGTCTTTTCTAGACATGGTTATCACATTTATTCACAAATTATATACTTTCTAATCAAAACTATTACACTTAGATTGTTACAGCGATAGTAAAACTTAATAAAATATAGGTATCAAGCTGCAGATTTTTTATAAAGCAGCTGGAATATGTCAAGAAAGGACCAGAACATGCAAACCCCTTGTGTCTACTGATGGTCTCACCACCCCAAATGCCAGTCCCATTGAAACACATGTAAACTGCCTCAATTCCGCAGGCCGATTTCACCATTTTTCACCCTATTAGATATTTAGTGTGACATATCAGGATAAAGCTTGAGATGTCCTTGTTCGAAAACAGGCCCGCTATGAGTATGCTTACCAGACAGATTTTGAGCTACGCCCCTAGAGTGTAAAAAAGTCAATACTGTTGAAATTGGGCTATAATCCGTGCTCTCTTTCACAGAACAGACACACATCATTTTAACCCACTGTATCCCTGCGAGGTTATCATGAAACAGTTATTTCTGATATCCTTGACAAAGAAGATAACGTGGGCTTATAAAATATATACACAAAATTATTACTTCTTTGTATTTTATTTTGTTTCAATAGAGGTTGGAAGAGCCGCATTAAAAATATTTTGTATGATGATTCCATCATTAGTAGACACCTCCTTGGATTTCGGCTTATTTAGGGTGGTGAGACCATGAATGAATGGTGTCAACATCTTCTTTGTTTGTTTGTTTGGGATAGTTAGACCTGAGAGCTGGCTGCCCGGGCCTTCAGATAATTATCAAGTTCTCAGATTGGTGTATCACAAAGACGGTGGGACGCTTGTAGAACCGAAATAAACTTTCAACCGGGCTTTTACCCCAGGACTTTCACCCAGCAAACACGACACATTTGTATAGCATTTATATAATGACGGCCCAACTTCGGTGTCACACCAACCGTGTACATGCCCGCCATGCAGATAAGCATAAAGGCATTGAGCGTAGATGGTGAAATTTGTAGGGGGCCAGAGCTAGACGCAGGGGCGGATCCAGGGGGGGGGGGGTCACAGAGGTCCCGTGAACCCCCCACCCCCTCAGCTTTTAAATACGCCTTTCGAAATTTGGAAAATATAATTTTCTGTATATAATAATTAGATTAAGTGATTATTTTCCCATTCGTTATCCATTAGATACCTAAAAATAGTGTATGTGGTATTTTATTAGTAAAAAAATTTCTTGCGCTTCCCCGCTCGCTTCCTATTTTATATGATTGTGCCCTTTTTATCTTTCGGTGACCCTGCCCTTTTTCCACCCTGGATCCGCCCCTGAGACAGGATGCCTGTCTGACACTTCGTTTCCGGGCTGTGACCGGCGACCTCGCCAGCTAGGGTAAAGCCTACTGAGTAGCCTACTGGGGTATTAAAGCCCCTAACTATGCTTTTTATAGTTTATCCAACGGCGGATGATCATGATGAAGGTCCAAAATATAAAAAAATCAAGCTTTCTTTGATTTCTCTGTGATAAACACTATTTTCATTTAGCATCGAGTACATGTATAGGCCCCTATTCATATATTTATAAAGTATTAGTGTAGGCCACTTCATATTCGTTTTTACTTGCACAAAATTCAAAATACTAACCTATGTATTCAAGCCGCTTTATTTTGTTTGTAGATTGAAATGTCTCACAACATTTGAATAGAAGAATATTCCACTGCTGCTGCAATTGAGGAAGCTGAAACAATTGCATGAGATAAATAAATAGGCCTACGAGTTCATTTTCAACAATGGGATGATGATCTCACAAGACTTCAGTTTTTACTGATATTGTATTTATAAAAGACCACCTGCAGTTTTCATTTTTGTTATATTTACTAACTGTCAAAGTTTACATGATGACTGATGTCGATGTGATAGAGGACGTAGAACCATGCCATTCATACTTATTAGCCGCTAAGTATGCTTTTTTGAAGCATAATATTAAGACAGACAGCCTCGTTTCCCTCAGTGCGTCAAGTGATCAGTATGATTTATGGTGTATGAAAACGGCAATTGCGAGGAAAGATACGTTTGTATCAGAAGTGTTCACAGTATCAGGGGATGAAGATAACACACAAGAACACACAGTCGACGAGGAAGATTCAGGTGTTACTGCTGATAAGACGTATACATGTGTATGGTGTCGTGAAAGCTTTTCTAAACATCATGATCTGAAGCGACATGAATTCTTTCACACTGTTCATAACCCCCGTAAATGTAGCATGTGTCATAAACCGTTCAAAAACTTGGGAGATCTGAAAAAGCATGAGCGAATTCACACAGGTGTCAAACCATATAAATGTGACACTTGTGATAGAAGGTTTACACAGTGTGGAAGTTTGAGGCAACATCAGCTGATTCACTCGGATTGCAAACCATATAAATGTGTCATATGTTATAAAGAGTTCAGGCGACCGGGGGATGTAAAAAGACATGAAGCGACTCACACAGGTCTGAAACCTTACCAATGTGGGATATGCCATAAGGAGTTCACACAGGCCGGCAGTTTGGCGAGACACGAAGAGATTCATGCTAGAGCTGAGGGTAGGCTGACTGGAGATAAACAGTATAAGTGTCAAACGTGTCCTAAACAGTTTATGCGATCTGGGGATCTGAAGAGGCATGAATGGACACACACCGGCGTGAAACCGTATGTATGTGGAACTTGTCATAAAACGTTCAACCGAGCAGGCAACCTAAAAGCGCATGAACAGATTCACACTGGGTTTAAACCCTATGAATGTGCCGTATGTAATAAACAGTTTGCCCATTCAGGCCACCTTCACCAACATGAGCGTGCTCACACGGGTGTCAAGCCACATGAATGTGAAACATGTCATAAAAAATTCACACGACCAGGAGATCTAAAAAGGCATGAACAGATTCACGCCGGTATTAAACCTTATGAATGTGGGACGTGTCACAAAAAGTTTACACGACCAGGAGATGTGAAGGAACATGAAAAGGTCCATACTGGTGTTAGGCCATATGAATGTGAAATATGTCACAAAAAATTCAAATGGTCCAGTGATAAAAGGAGACATGAGCGGCTGCATGATGGTGTTAAACAGTAACAATGGGAACATATCATATAATCAGATAAAGCTATAGACCACTATGTACATGTATGGAAATGGTTTTAGCAGTACCCCGGTTGCCTCTATCTCTGTTGTAATCATCGTTGTGGTTTCTGGGTACAGATGTGTCCCGCTGTTCGCACACAGTGGACTACTCCTTTAAAGCTACATAAACACCGGTGAAACATGAATGTATTCACTTTGGCGCTAAGCCTGATGAATGTGTTACTTAGTATTATGTGTATCGTAAAAATATGTGTGTTTCTTCTATGTATGTTCTACAAACAGATAAAAGGGATATATATTTCTCCCTGATAAAGAGATAATTTAGACGTCACAATACTATATCATCCGTTCATTTCAGCACATAATATACTGTTTTACATATGTTATGATCATCCATATATCATGTATACACTATAAATTTATATAATTTCTCATTTTTTACAGACTGCTTCACTATACAATATAGGCTACACATTTATCTATCTGATTTCATTTATTTGTCTTTCACGTTTCAACACACATTTTTTTATTTAGTGCCTCGTCTCTTAGCACATGCAGTGTTCAATCTCATTGACAGTACCCATGGTAACAACACTGAACATTTTGTCAAAATCATCCATCTGCTATGCTCCAGTTTTCGCAGGTTATCAGTTGTGATGAATAATCTTTGTAGGGTTAATCTTGGCTCCTGTAGGGTTCAGTTTGGCTCCAGTTTTTTAGGCTTAGCGTTTGAAGCTGATAAAGATATGTCAATTTGTGCATCGACAGCCAAAATGATGAACTATGCAAGAACTAGAGATTTAATAAAAATTACAATGAAAGTAGGGATCTTGACAGGTCTTTTCGTTAACAGGTTGGCAGGTATTCCGGAGTGCTAATTAACGAACGAATAGCGGCAAATACTAAATATTGACAGTAAACTAATTTGTGTGCTTGAAATTTGTGACATTGCCTTACTAATAACATAAACAGTGTACAGGTGTACTGTACAAAATAAAAATACAAGTCGTCCTCTTGGATACGGGAGGGTGTGTATCTGCTATTTTGTAAGGTGGCAGATACACCGTTTCATATGCAAGGAGACAATTAGTCATGTACATATAACGACGTCAGGGTGGGGTGATCGGGCATTATAGGGTTGAGCTGTCTTTCCAGTGTGTGGCGATTTGGTGAGCCATGCGTTGCGATGGCCGCGTGACAACTAAAAATCGTTTTCATACAATCACATTCTTTCCATGATAGAGGGCGGGGGCCCTAGGATAATGGTTAGCACCGCTGCCTTTCATGCTAGAGTTTGGGGTTCAGTTCCCGGTATCGGCGGTTTGAAAGATACAAAAATGTTTCTTCCCCATCCACGTGTAAAACTCAGTATTGTGGGGAGCCTCCGTGACCGAGAGGTAGCGTGCTTGGCCTCAGACCGCCAGTGCTCGAATTTCAAATCCTGTGTCTGGAGGACAGTGTCATCTCACCATCCTCAGGAGGTTCTCCTGGCCCAGTTTAGCCTATATGTGCACAAAGGTGCCCTAAAGCCCGATTCATTTCATTTCCATGATAGAAGATGTGCCTGGCTACGTGATCAAAATAACTCAGAAGCTGAGTGTTTGACCAGTCGCACTTAAACCACAAGGACCTGTGGTGCATATTACAAAGAATCCTAACTTTGATCCTATCTCAACTTTCTCTTATTTCCATTACAAAAAGTTAGGTGATCCTAACTTTTTGTAATGGAAATAAGAGAAAGTTGAGATAGGATCAAAGTTAGGATTCTTTGTAATATGCACCCCAGGTCTGGACGGAGCATGTGTGGGAAAAGATCGCCTGAAAGATGGATAATGAAGGATTTCATGGTACCAGGGTATCTGTATAGATTTATTAGCTATAATTTGACCAGCAATAGATGCATTACACAAACATTCGACTGCATTTATGTTCAATGCAGGGGTACGAGTCGTACAACTATCAAGGAGAGTACAGACCAGCAATGGAAAGGTTGACATCTCCAGCACAGCCATTTAATCGCGTCATTAAAAAAGCAGCCTTGTAGATTGTTTTCCTTTACAAAAGGAACCTAAAAGGGTTTTTGGGCATGCTTAGGCACAGATGGCTGGAGGCTTGAGTTTTGTTGTGCAATGAGATGCTCAAAGCCTGTGACATTTCCCCAAAACTATTTTTTTCCTTGTCTTTAGCTTTAGCTAGTTCTACTAACTAAAGCTGTTTCTAGAGTAGAAGGGTACGTGAGACACATTTATTATGAATAAAGTAGGTCTACTAACGTGCCAAAACGTGACATTGCCTAATAAAACACATCTATTTTTGACAATTCGGCAGTGTGCGTGCGTGTGTGGGGCTGATGTCCAATTGAATAAGTAATCAATTATGACCACAAAAAAATATGGTAATTTTTCGAAACCTTAACACAGTCATTTGACTTGATGAGTAAATATGATGCTAGACATATAGTACCGCCTGGTGAATGGCGCAACAACTAACCAATTCTTCAGTTTCCATATGGATATCATGTTTTTAAAAAGGATTGTTTTGGCGACACACAAAACCCGTGGTGAGGACAATGTCCCACCCAGCAAACACGAGACAATGAAACAATGTTGTTTTAATGTTGGCCCACCGTCTGCGACGCTGACCCAACTTTAAAACAACATTGTTTCATTGTCTCGTGTTTGCTGGGACTGCATGAGGCTGCTGTAACCCTTTCAGTCCTGGCGACGGGTTTAACCATTTAACCGCCAAATTATTCAATCTGAATTTCCACCCACTTGAAGTTGTGTCTCGCTGACGCAATCCACAGCTTCAAGTGAGTAAAAATTATTCAGATTTGACAAAATGCAGGTCAACTGTTTTCAAATATTGCTGATTGATGTCATATTTTATCTTTAACGTGTGTAAAAGGTGGTACTTATTGTGCTAATAAAAAATGAAAACCCGAATTTATGCGACACCGGTGGTTAAAGGGTTAACCTTTGAAGTCTGAATTGAAATCTTCATCAAAACTACACGCCTGGAATTGCTGTGGTGAATCGCGCCTTGTAGTGGATGAAGATGACTGGCTGTGGTAGATAACAGTTTAGGCAAAATCAGCCCTTTCAGCACAAGAAAGGTTAAATGTATACATGGCCGATACCCATAAAATACGTATTTAAATGAATTGGAGGAAATTTAAATGTAAAGTTTTTATAGTACATAACCCTTTGGTGGTAGGCCTACTTATCAAAGTAACGTTACCCGTACGGCGAAAGCGCAAGGGTTTTTTCTCAAACACAAATTTATAAAATGGGTCAAGGTTATCAGTGGTCAATTTAAGTGCTGGCCAGTGATGTCTGAAAAGGGCAAGTCAATTGGTCTGATTTTTTCCAGTTGTTCATGGCATTATTAAAACATGATTGTTAATCTGAGTTTATGATTATCCATTTTGAATAAGTCACTATAGTAGGTAAAACCTCAATAAAAATCTGGAATGTGTGAGATATAAATTGACTTGCGTTAGTTAATTATATACAAGTTCATCTCTGATTTATTGTACGCTCACGATAGATGAAGACCAACGTCAAGTAGTGACCCAACATTACAGAGGCATCTCCGCAAACACGGGGCATTGTCTCAATTTTGGCCCAACGTCTTCGACGCTGTCCCAATATTAAGCCAGCTCAAATTCTCGAGTTAGCTGGCATCGGGCAAGTGTAGTAACAACGTCTAAGATGTGTCGTTTTAAGTACACAATATCAACAATAATCTTGTATAACTATTATAGATAAGTTTCTGTATAATTATTAGCCGTATGTCAGAGATATATGGCGCTTTCTGTATATAATTATTAGCCGCATTCATGCCATAGAATATGTCAAACGATATTTAAATTAGATTTGCCGTCTTCAGTACAGTTAACATGAATTCGTCTTATTGTGGGCCCACCAGCATGGTTAAGAATCCACGGACAGGGGTCTTCGTGACGTAAAAATAGAATATGTGAATAAAGATGACCCTAATTCAATGTATTTAGTGATACGTAGCCTACACGTGTAGTAAACAAGTTAAGTACATGAAATATTTGTGTAATATATGCATGTAATAAACAATGTGATAAAGATAATGCAATAAACATTAAATATTAAACAAATAAATCTAGATCACCTGGGAGAGTTGCTAGACAGGCTTCGGTGAAGTAGATCCCACCCAATAAATATTATACAAGATACATCAGTAATATATCATTTCCCACTACCGCCTCGCAATTTAACTTTGCAAACGACAAATATTACTTAAACATTTAAAATTCCAGGAGCTCATGAACTGACTATCTATTTTTTCTAGAAAACATTGTTCTAATCATGTTAATTCGGATACAAAAATATTCATATATATGCAACGGATACTCTGAGGCAGAGAGTTTTAAATTTGAACAATCCCATTTAAAAACTACGTTGAAAACAATCGGTGCAACAAAGGGATGGTATCATTAAAAAGTCATTTGAGCTGCGTTTAAGGTAGAAGTTTATATATTATCCTGCAGTACGACAGTTTGAAAAATATGCTTCTGAATGAACCGCTCAAAGGCTGGAGTCGAACCTGACTTAGCGGTCTTAACCCTTTAATCGACGACTATAGTCGTTTGAATCTATTTTATTAGCAGGCTATATAACATTTATTGAGGATGCATGTAAGTGTTAAACATCAAGATTTGCAAATGTTTGGTCTCAAAATAAATAAATATATGAGTATTTTCACCTACTTGAAGTTGTGGGTCGCGGTAGCGAGACACAGCTTCAAGTAGGTGAAAATTTAAATTGTTTACTTTGGCGCTTCAAGGGTTAACCCTCTCAATACCCAGGTATTTCTGCACCTTGTTACGTTGCGACAGCAGCCCAAAATTTAAAAGACTTCCGCAATTCTAGTCTATGGACATGTTTATGGAAGCCAAACATATAAATACTGATTTTTTAATAATTTTAGGCTGATTGTGTCGCTTTTTTTTATTTTTTTAACAAAATTAAAAAAATGATAGCGGCAGTATGAAAGCGATTGTCACATCTCTGTGAATATTTGTTTCAATTTTATAAACGAATATTGATTTAATTAAAAGTTAAATTATGGTATCTGTTGTATGAGTTTGATTCTTTATTCTTTCATACGTCAGAATATGACTTCTGTAGACGTCAGATTCTGACGTATAAAGTCGGTCCACGTGCTTAAAGGATTAAAATATTCAAAATGGAGCTATCCAAGAGCTATCCAAGAAATTTATGATGATTTCAAATTTAAAAAGCACTTTGGTCTCCAAGGTATTTTGCAAAAGTATTGCAGCGGTGTAGGGGCTACTAGATCATGAAGTGTATATCAGACAGAAAATCGTACGTGACAGAACGCATAATAAAGTAATATCAGACAGAACGTCGTATGTGACAGAAATAATAGTAAAGTAATATCAGACAACTAGAACATCGTATGTGACAGAAAACATAATAAAGTAATATCAGACAGAAAGTCGTATGTGACAGAGAGCATAATCAAGTAATATCGGACAGAACGTCGTAGGTGACAGAAAACATAATGAAGTAATATCAGACAGAAAGTCGTATGTGACAGAGTGCGTAATAAAGTAATATCTGACAGAAAGTCGTATGTGATAGAGAGCAGAAGAAAGTAATATCAGACAGAAAATCGTATGTGACAGAGCGCATAATAAAGTAATATCAGACAGAAAGTCATATGTGACAGAGTGCATAATAAAGTAATATCAGACAGAAAGTCGTATGTGATAGAGTGCATGATAAAGTAATATCAGACAGAAAGGCGTATGTGACAGAGCGCATTATAAAGTAATATCAGACAGAATGTCGTATGTGACAGGGCGCATAATAAAGTAATATCAGACAGAAAGTCGTATGTGACAGAGTGCATAATAAAGTAATACCAGACAGAACGTCGTAGGTGACAGAAAACATAACGAAGTAATATCAGACAGAACGTCGTAGGTGACAGAAAACATAATGAAGTAATATCAGACAGAAAATAGTATGTGACAGAGTGCTTAATAAAGTAATATCAGACAGAAAGTCATAATTGACAGAGATCATAATAAAGTAATATCAGACAGAAAGTCGTATGTGACAGAGTGCATAATAAAGTAATATCAGACAGAAAGTCGTATGTGACAGAGTACATAATAAAGTAATATTAGACAGAAAGTCGTATGTGACAGAGCGCATAACGTCGTATGTAATAGAGCGCATAATAAAGTAATATCAGACAGCTAGAACTTCGTATGTGACAGAAAACATAATAAAGTGATATCAGACAGAATGTTGTATGTGATAGAACGCATGATAAAGTAATATAATACAGAATGTCGTATGTGACAGAACGCATAATAGCGTAATATCAGACAGAAAATCGTATGTGACGGAACACATAATAAAGAAATATCCATAATTTCACAACGCCGTCAGATTAACTTGTATCGCATGTTTTTCGACGATTTCTCAGTCAATTCTCAACCGATTTTTTTTGGGCGGGGGCCCTAGGGTAGTGGTTAGCACCGCTGCCTTTCACGCCAGAGTCCGGGGTTCGGTTCCCGGTCTCGGCGGCTTGAAAGAAACAAAATTGTTTCTTCCCCATCCACGTGTGAAAGTTAGTATTGTGGGGAGCCTCCGTGACCGAGAGGTAGCGTGCTTGGCCTCAGACCGCCAGGGCTCGAATTTCGAATCCTGTGTCTGGAGGACAGTGTCATCTCAATCATCTCACCATCCTCAGGAGGTTCTCCTGGCCCAGTTTAGCCTATATGTGCACAAAGGTGGCCTAAAGCCCGATTCATTTCATTTTCTCAACCGATTTTCATGAAATTTTGTATGAACTATTTGCGAGTCACCCGGCGACTACCGTGAAATTTTCATCAAAAAATATTGTTCAGGTAAAAACTTAGACCATCTGGCATGTAATGCAATTCAGGGCTAAAAAAAACTTTAATTTGATCAGTTTAATGGGTTTTTAGAGGGACGTCGTAATTTCAAATTTACTACATGTCAAATGGTCTAACTGTTGAACTACATAATATTTTTTGATAAAAATTTCACGGAAGTCGCCGCCTGACCCGAAAATAGTCCTTGCTAAATTTCATCAAAATCAGTTGAGAATTGACTGAGAAATCGGTAAAAAACATGCGATACAAGTTAATCTGACGGCAGGTATAATGATCTTTCACATATGAAATTAAGTGCGGGGATCGCCTTTTGACGTCGGAATCTGACGTCTAAAGTCGATCACCTCACTGAAAGAGTTGAAAGTGTACCATATTTATAATCATGATAATGGCGTAGGTAACATAGATATTCAAACGAAACGAAACTAACATTTATAATGATTTAAAATTGTAAAAAAACATTGGTCTCCATATGGTTTATACAAAAAAAATTCAGCGCTGTAAGGGTTGAATAATGAAAAAAAAACATTTTCTGAATGATGGGATAATGTTGGACCAACGTCTCAGATATTGTTTATTTATTTTTTTAGCTTCCTGTACTGTAGAAACAAATATAACATATATACACATACATGCTAAATATGATTATGATAATTACATTAACACTGTACTTTGTACATAAAATAAAATGTGTATATGTGATAAAATATAAGAGATGGGATGTATTACATATTAAGACAATGTGTAAAATTTTAAAAAAATATTGCATAGAAATGTTGTAATATTAAAACGACCAGAATATATTAGACGGCAATAATATATTCTGTCTGTCTGCTGTCTGTCTGTCTGTCTGTCTGTCTGTCTGTCTGTCTATGTAGCATAATATATATTAGTAGGCCTACAGAAAAAACCCCCATAAAATAGGATATACAAGTATGAAAAATATATTTTATTAATAAAAAAATCATGAAAATTGTGCATAACGTGTGATTATATGCTACACAGTCCGGTTTAGCTACAACTGAGTCTCATTCATCGTGGCTCCGCTGTACAATGTATGCGGGGGCAGTGTAGGTTTAGCCTATATTCGCACATTAACCCTTAAAGCGCTGAAATACGTTCGTATAACCCATGTAGCCCGAAGGGTTTTTTAATTTGAAATCATCATAAATGTCTTATAAAATGTGACAGAGTGCGTAATAAAGTAATATCAGACAGAAAGTCGTATGTGACAGACAGCATAAGAAAGTAATATCAGACAGAAAATCGTATGTGACAGAGCGCATAATAAAGTAATATCAGACAGAACGTCGTAGGTGACAGAAAACATAATGAAGTAATATCAGACAGAAAGTAGTATGTGACAGAGTGCATATCAAAGTAATATCAGACAGAAAGTCATAATTGACAGAGATCATAATAAAGTAATATCAGACAGAAAGTCGTATGTCACAAAGTGCATAATAAAGTAATATCAGACAGAAAGTCGTATGTGACAGAGTACATAATAAAGTAATATCAGACAGAAAGTCGTATGTGACAGAGCGCATAACGTCGTATGTAACAGAGCGCATAATAAAGTAATATCAGACAGCTAGAACTTCGTATGTGACAGAAAACATAAAAAAGTGATATCAGACAGAATGTTGTATGTGATAGAACGCATGATAAAGTAATATAATACAGAATGTCGTATGTGACAGAACGCATAATAGCGTAATATCAGACAGAAAATCGTATGTGACAGAAAACATAATAAAGTAATATCCATAATTTCACAATTTATTAATGAATCTTTCACATATGAAATTAAGCGCGGGGATCGCCTTTTGACGTCAGAATCTGACGTCTAAAGTCGATCACCTCACTGAAAGAGTTGAAAGTGTAACATATTTATAATCATGATAATGGCGTAGGTAACATAGATATTCAAACGAAACGAAACTGACATTCACAATGATTTAAAATTGTAAAAAAACATTGATCTCCATATGGTTTATACAAAAAAATTTCAGCGTTGTAATGGGTTGAATAATAAAAAAATCACCATTTTCTGAATGATGGGATAATGCTGGACCAACGTCGCAGATATTGTTTATTTATTTTTTTAGCTTCCTGTACTGTAGAGACAAATATAACATATATACACATACATACTAAATATGATTATGATAATTACATTAACACTGTACTTTGTACATACGATAAAATAAAATGTGTATATGTGATAAAATATAAGAGATAGGATGTATTACATATTAAGACAATGTGTGAAATAAAAAAAATATTGCATAGAAATGTTGTAATATTAAAACGAACAGAATATATTAGACGGCAATAATATATTCTGTTTGTCTGTCTGTCTGATTGTGTAGCATAATATATATTAGTAGGCCTACAGAAAAAGAAAACATAAAATAGGATATACAAGTATGAAAAATATATATTTTATTATTAAAAAATTCATGAAAATTGTGTATAACGTGTAATTATATGCTACACAGTCCGGTTTAGCAACAACTGAGTCTCATTCATCGTGGCTCCGCTGTACAATGTATGCGGGGGCAGTGTAGGTTTAGCCTATATTCGCACATTAACCCTTAAAGCGCTGAAATACGTTCGTATAACCCATGTAGCCCGAAGGGTTTTTTAATTTGAAATCATCATAAATGTCTTAGTTAGCGCTTTCTGCTTCATGTGTCTACGGCCATTATAAATATTTTTACTCTTTCGGTGCGGGTATCGACTTTACTTTACAGATTCTGACGTCTAAAGTAGATCCCCGCACTGAAAGGGTCAAGTCGAAATCAACACAACACATGTTGAGCGTTCAGCAAACAACTCAATGTTGTTTTATTGTTGGGCCAGAGTCGTAGACGATGGTCCAACGTTAAACCAACATTGGGTCAATGTATCTTGTTTGCTGTGCAGGGTCCGTATCCTCGTACAAGTTACGACATATCATAGGCTTCTGATTGGTCGAGATGGCCATCTCGACCAATCAGAAGCGTACGATATATCGTAACTTGTACGAGAATACGGCCCCAGATCTCTGGAGTATAGTGAAATATTTGATCGCTTCCTCATTCTCATGAGACCCCTCCAGCCCAGTTTAGCCTATATGCACACACACGTGCTCCCATTCATTCCGGGTGCAACCTAGAAAACACAAAGCACGTCTGCAACGCTGCCCCAACATTTAACCAACATTACGTACAACCCAACAACAAGAGACGTTGACCTGATGTTGCTTTAATGTTGGCCGACCGTCTAGAACGCTGGCCCAACATTAAGCCAACATTGCGTCAACGTCTCTTAATTCACGAGACGCTGGCCCAATGTTGTTTTAATTTTGGACCATCGACACTGGCCCAACATTAACCCAACATTGGATCAACGTCACGTGTTTGCTTGGGATTAGTATAATTTGTACTTTTTCTTTTTCTGGATATAATATTATCATCATCGCGGGTATTAGGTAGGCCTACAGAGTGGACTGTGACTCTCCTGTTTCCTTGATGTAATATTACCCCATTCATTTAGTGTCTAACCTTATAGAGCGGGGGCCCTGGTGCAATGGATAAAAGCTGCCTGCTTGGAAAGTCGGAGATCGCGAGTTCTAACCCCGCTCTGGCCTTGAAGTTTCAAAAAAACAAAAAAAATAACTCCAAAGATTCAATATCGTGGAGAGCCTCCGTGACCGAGAGGTAGCGTGCTCGGCCTCAGACCGCCATAGCTCGAATGTCTGGAGGGCAGTGTCATCTCTTTCATCTCACCATCCTCTCCTTGCCAAATTTAGCCCATATGTGTACAAAGGTGGCCTAAAACATCATTCATTTCATTTCATGTGTAACTATATTTACGATTATAAGTAGGATTCAGACTAACTGAAAAGCCTATGAAAATGATACCATGTAGTAGATGCTCAGGTAATCAAATAAGTCAAATTCAGATATCATTTGAAAAAAACATATTTTTCGTCATTTGCAGCTGGAAATTGCGTTAGCAATTCCAGCTGCAAATGACGAAAAACATACACAAACAACTCAGCCTGGCAGGCATTTCAATTTGTGGTTTTCATTTTCCTTGATGTAATATTATCATTGGGTGGTTTCTCAGGGCGTATCCCGTCATGCATCAGTGAGGGTAATCTCGGCTCTCAAAGAGGGTTATTTAACCAGGGTACATACCCCCCCCCCCCCCCCACCTTGTGGTGGCGGGGCTGGAGTAGGCCTACCCGGCGGGCATTGACTCTGTCACTCTCAATAGAGTTATCTTAGCATACTTTATTTCTATTAACAAATATATATTCGATTGCGTTTTTATATATATTTATTATAAAACTGCAATATCCATATCAAGGGTTTTAGGGATCTGCAACTGCAGATTTATTCACGGGAACAATGTAGATTTTCGTTTAATGAAGAAACTTAGATTTAGTGAATCTAAATATTATCAAAAAGGGATTTTTATTATTTCATATATTTTTTCGTTTAATACACCTACAGCCCCCCCCCCCGCTCCCCCGCCCAACGGAGAAATTACATTTAGTGAATTTAAATATATATCTATCAGATATATATCTATCCTTTTTCGTATTACATATATTTTTTTGTTTAATACACCTACTCCCGTCGCTGCGACGCTGGCCCAACATTAAGTCAACATTGTTTTAACCTCCAAGTGTTTGCTCTTTGGATCTATTTTTTTATTGAATACACCCCCCCATTCCACCCCCCCCCTCCCCCCCCTCATACCATGCCTTCAGATAGCTGGAGTGACTTTCCATTTTATTATTGTTTGTAGGCGGTATGGCAAGCCGGACATACCGTATCTAGCAGTGGACAGATTAACAAATCAGGTCAGTTTGATCAGCAGTAATCATATATAATTATATATCATTGTGGCCCTTTAAATACCAGCAGGTCAGCCTAATTATATATTACCTTCATACCCAATGAGATGTCATTGAATAGATGAAATAGTATCTGTGATATGCTTAATTACTTATTGTCCAATTTTTACAAATATGTATATTTTTCATTCATTTGAAGTTGGAAATTGCGTTAGCAATTCCAGCTTCAAAAGACGAAAGATAGAGAGAAGCGATTCAGCGGCATAAGGCTTAAATCTCAATGACGCATAGATTTTCCATTTATTTCGATGTGGAAATGCATGAGTAATTTACATCTCTAAGTGATATAAATCTCACCAAATTTGAACTCAAACGCATTCAAGGTCATCAGATATAAAATTGATACAATAAATAAAATTACTACAATACCAGTATACCACCCTGTTTTACCATTTAGCACTTTAATCCCTAGAGATTACTCAATTCTAATTGTCACTCACTTTAATTTGTGTCTCTGTACCGCAATCCACTAAAGTGAGTGAAAAATATTTGGATTTGTAAAACCCAGGTCACACCGCATGGTAATTCCACAGTGAGGAAATATTGCTTTACGTCGCTTTCTCTGCACAATCATGGCAATATCGCGACAGAAGGAAGCCCTACTCTTATTTCGAATGACTTCAAGGGTTTTTTATAGTGCACAGTACCATAGGCATCACTGTACACTACATGCCTTTGAACAGTTTGGAGCACTGTATATGCACAACCACGATGACAAATATCGGCCCGACCGGGATTCGAACCTGGCACCTCTTTTTTACACCTCAATTTACAACCCCAGACGATACGAATGATCCATCGGTGGCTGAAACAGGTTTCAGCCACAGATTTACCGCGTACAAAATCGTGGAACATTTTTTTGGACCGTCATATGGGAAAATATCGGAGAGTAATCAGGTCAAAAAAAGTTTTTTTAGAATCAGTAACATTAAAGTTCCATGCCCGCATGCTCAGCTCAGAGGTCGCACGGCCATTAAAAAGTCATGGACATTTTTCGGACCTTGGGGTCGGGATCGCTCTCAGTCACCGCCATGTTGGATTTTTCGGGTAAAGCAAATACATCTATCCACGGCCTCGGAGAGGACGACACGGCAAGCTACAAATTATAAACGTGACGATGTGTTACCTTTGTTATCTTGTGCTGCTAAATGATTAGCCGCCATTTCTCAAAATTTCCAGCTGAAATTGATATCGCTATTATCAACTTCAAATGACGATAAATATTTTGTTCGATGAAAAGTACATATCTCCCAAATTAAGTTTTCTCAGCAAACACGACACGTCGACCCGATGCTGGACCAATGTTGGACCGACGTCGTAGACGGTGGGCCAGCATTGGTACAACATTGGATCGACGTGTCGTGTTTGCTGGGAGTTTATGAACTGAGCATCCACAACAAAATACTTTATTAACCCTCCAAGTGCGGGGATCGACGTTAGACGTCAGAATCTGACGTCCAACGTCGATCCCCGCACTGGAAGAATTAAAAATGATCCACAATGACCGTAGACCCATAACATACGTATTCAAATGAAGCGGAAATAGCTAACTAAGACATTTTATTTTTTAATTTGAAATCGTCATAAATGTCTTAATTAGCTCTTCCCGCTAATTTGAATACCTGTGTTATGGGTCTACGGCAATTATATTTTTTTAATTCAGTGGGGGATCGACTTTAGTCATAATATGACGTATATAGATGTCACATTCTGACGTCGACAGTCTCCGCGCTGAAATGATTAAAACATGCTGCTTTTTAACTGTTTTTTAAACTCATGCTAATTAGGTTAGCAATGGTCATTACCATTTATAAATTCAAAAGCAAATTTCCGATTGTTCGAAATTGCCATATTGATCAATCAAAATTCAAAGATCTATCGCATTTTTATTGAAAGTATACTGATATTTATCTATTTATTTCAGCGCCATGACAGCTCTGATCTCGTCAGTTTTCGTTTTCTTCCTGTTTCGCCAGATACCCTCAACACTATCTGTATCAGGTGTGTAAACATATTCAATCGAATCATAATAAAACCCACAAAACGCTTTAGTGTATATTTGCCGTCACATTAAACCAGGATCGCATGATTTTCGCCGATTTCTCCGCAAATTCTGACCCGATTTTGCAAAGGCCATTTTCTATTCAAATCCTAACAGCGGTAAAAATTTCGCAAATTATATTGAATATTTCTAAAGTTAGACCATTTGACATGTAATAAAATTCTAGAATTAGTTTTATGGGTTTATAGAGGGACGTCGTAATTGCAATTTATTACATTACATTTCATGTTCTAACTTTTGAAATACGATATATAATTTTACGAAATTTTCAGAGATATTAGGAATCTGTTGAAATATGATTGTTACAAAATGTCATGAAAATCGGTTGACAATTGACCGAGAAATCAGCGAAAAACATTCGATCCCGGTTGATCACTTTTAATGTGACTTTGGGTATACATAAATATATCGTCCCCTTGGATAAGGGGACAATATATGTATATTTCACACTTTACACTCTTGAGCATATGGGTGGAATAATATCAATTCGTGAATAAAGTTAATTAATTTGTGATGTTACCACCCAGGAAAGTAATTGGGCATAGGTTTAATAATTTTAATAAATTAATGTTCATGCTTTCATTTGACTGCAGTATTCCATTAATCAATACTTTATGTCAATGTTATTATTACTGATGTGATCAACGGCTCGGATTGATATGAACTATAAAAAACAAAACAAATGTATTTATTTATTATTTATTTTTGCAGAATGTGCCATCACACTTAAGGGATGTCACGTGTCCACTGGCCAGTCAGAGATTGGCTATATCCAGGTAGACCACGTGACCGTGCACAGTTTTGATGTCAGTAGAGGTGACGTCGC
Source organism: Flabesymbios commensalis (assembly GCA_964017125.1). Taxonomy (NCBI): domain Eukaryota; kingdom Metazoa; phylum Annelida; class Polychaeta; order Terebellida; family Flabelligeridae; genus Flabesymbios; species Flabesymbios commensalis. Next base: position 1,422,610 of record OZ024917.1, read on the forward strand.
TGGGGGTAACGGCTTACACATGGTAACACTGTCTGCCTTCTGTGACGTCATAGATTACGCCAGATTCGGGTTCGATTCTTCTAGTAGCGTTAGAGAAGCTGACGTGGATAGCGTGATTGCCTTTGTGGAGTCTGTGCCTTTCGATCACGCATTTATTGGTAAGATTTTTTTGTCAATATTTTGCTGTCTGTCTGTCTGTCTGTCTGTCTGTCTGTCTGTCTGTCTGTCTGTCTGTCTGTCTGTCTGTCTGTCTGTCTGTCTGTCTGTCTGTCTGTCTGTCTGTCTGTCTGCCTGCCTGCCTGCCTGCCTGCCTGCCTGCCTGCCTGCCTGCCTGCCTGCCTGCCTGCCTGCCTGCCTGCCTGCCTGCCTGCCTGCCTGCCTGCCTGCCTGTCTGTCTGTCTGTCTGTCTGTCTGTCTGTCTGTCTGTCTGTCTGTCTGTCTGTCTGTCTGTCTGTCTGTCTGTCTGTCTGTCTGCCTGCCTGCCTGCCTGCCTGCCGGCCCGCCCGCCCGCCCGCCCGCCCGCCCGTCCGTCCGTCCGTCCGTCTGTCTGTCTGTCTGTCTGTCTGTCTGTCTGTCTGTCTGTCTGTCTGTCTGTCTGTCTGTCTGCTACAAAAACTGCTTATCGTGGTTTTTACCATGATATATATATCGGTATCAAGCTATAGCGCACTCTGGGACTATCGATAACAGTTGCAATTTGATGACGTTGTACATTTACTGCGATTTAAGACAAATACAGCCCTTGTCCAATGCTAATGTCACTGAACACCCCCTTCTTAAAAACTACATTTACCACAACTCTATAGTTCAACGCATTGCGGTACTGCAATCAGAAACTAACATCAGCGCCTCAATTGCGGTATTTTCTGCAATTTGCTGTACCGATGAAAGTGAAAAAACGGTATTACTGCGTCCTTTGAGAGTGCCGCAGTGTTGTTATGATTTCTAAAGAGCGAAAGCTGAATATATTTTTATTTGGTGGAGAAAGGATAACCTCAATGCCGCATACTATAGACTTTTAATTCCATCAAATTATTATATATTAACTAATAATCGTAATATAATTGGGATAATTACTAATTGTAGTACAATAATATAATTATCCAAATGAGTCAAATTGCAAGCACGAGACGTTGAGCAATGTAGATTTAACGCTTTCAGCGCGGGAATCGACTTTAGACGTCAGGATCTGACGTCTATAGACGTCAGATTCTGACTTTAGACGTCAGGATCTGACGTCTATAGACGTCAGATTCTGACGTCTAAAGTCGATCCCAGCACTGAAAGAGTAAAATATGTATTATGGCCGTAGACCCATAACCCAGAAAAAAACAGACGTTGAGCAATTTTGGTTTAATGCTGGCCCACCGTCTACGACGTTGACCCAGCATTGAGCCAGCAATGGCTCAACGTCTCGTGTTTGCTGGGAACATAGGTATTCAAATGAAGCGGAAACAGCTAAGCTCTAGGTCCGGCCAATGAGTAGAGAAGTGCTGTATTGGACGAGTGCTGTATTTCCCCATATCGCACGAAAAATGAGCCACGTTGGTATTTTCTAAACATGACATAACCACCATACATTTCAGCTCAAACTACAGGAAGGGTGCGATATGGCCTTATACCGATGTACATCTCATATTGAAAACCACTGCAGAGAGTGTAAGATTATATAAAACATTCCGGGATATAATTTAGACTATTTATCCAATACCAATTGCATTTCTATTCAGCCGTTTTAATATGCGCATTTGTACGTTTTCTTCATAACATCAGTTGTCCGTGTGAATCTCTAGTGAAGTCAATCTCTGCTACAAAAAAGTTAGAGACCCGCAGATGAGATGATTCTACTGGGGTGGAATGTTATACATGTATTTATTGAAGAGAGATTCCCATTAGTGAAAACGTGATTTGAACAAAGTATTATGTGGGTGTGTCTATGTAGGGCGTCAAACATGTGAGGAAGCTTTATACACATTTTTTTTACGATTGAATGAGTTGTAATATGGCACGTGATGCGTTATGAGCAATTCATGTCTGGAAGTGATATCCCATAAACACTACAATTTGTATAACATTTATACAATGTTGGACCAACGTCGAAGACGTTGGGCCAACCTTGTACTAATGTTATGCAAATGTTTTGTGTTTGCTGGGATGGGCGTGCTCCCTGGTGCAGTGGTTAAAGCTACCTGCTTGGAAAGTCGGGGATCGCGGGTTCGAACCCCGCTCTGGCATTCAAGTTTCAAAAGAAATAAAATATTTCTTCCCCGCTCACCCGTAAAGATACAATATTGTGGTGGAACCTCCGTGACCGGGAGGTAGCGTGCTGGGCCTCAGACCACCAGGGTGCGAATTTCGAATCCTGTGTCTGGAGGGCAATGGCATCGCATTCATCTCACCATCCTCAAGAGGTTCTCATGGCCCAGTTTAGCCTACATGTGCACAAAGGTGGCCTAACACCTCATTTATTCATTTTGAAAGTGATATGCCATCACCTGGGATATACACACATGAGGCGTTCGCACAATGTTGTTTAAATGCTGGGCCAGTGTCGTAAACGGTGGACCAGCATTTAAACCAAATTTGATTTGAATTGAGTAATCACTCAGATCTATCTGTGTTTATCTAATAATTATGACAACATATAGGTGTAATAAATAGAGTGTAATAAACAGATAGAAAACTACAGGTGAATTTTAATCTCACGTATATTCAATCATCGCTAAATTTGTGTTTGAATATGGTTATCTAGTTTTACTCTTACAGCGCGGGGAGGGCGGGGGCCCTAGGGTAGTGGTTAGCACCGCTGCCTTTCACGCCAGAGTTCGGGGTTCGGTTCCCGGTCTCGGCGGTTTGAAAGAATCAAAAATGTTTCTTCTCCATCCACGTGTGGCAGTCAGTATTGTGGGGAGCCTCCGTGACCGAGAGGTAGCGTGCTCGGCCTTAGACCGCCAGGGCTCGAATTTCGAATCCTGTGTCTGGAGGACAGTGTCATCTCAATCATCTCACCATCCTCAGGAGGTTCTCATGGCCCAGTTTAGCCTATATGTGCACAAAGGTGGCCTAAAGCCCGATTCATTTCATTTTTTTATCTGGGAGCATAAAACACGAAACATTGAAGCAATTTCGTTTTGATGTGTTACAACTATATATATAATAATAATAATATATATCCAATAACAAAATTATGTATTATTATGCAATGACATATAAGTCTTATTGTAGACTTCTAAAGTCAATAAACCATCTATTTTTTTATATTCGGCCATCGTCTCAGACGTTGACCCAGCATTAAAACAATATTCTGCAATGTTTCGTGAGAGAGCCTACGTGGGTGTGGAGCGCATATCATAGTATATACGAGTGGTTAACCCATTGTTGGTTTACCGTTGGGCCACCGTCTGTGATGTCGGCCCAACATTAACGCATTATTGGATACACGTTTTGTGTGGTGTATGACGGAGCAAAGAAACACATGGAGCCAATGCTGACATAATGATGGTCGCCCGTCTGCGACACTGGCCCACCATTAAGCCAGCATTGGCCCAATATATTGCGTGTTGTATGCGGGGCGTGTCCTATGAGAAAATTGCCTGCATTCTGAAGCCCACCACACCATAAACAGACAAACAGCCCTGCTCTATACCCGTAAAAAGGCAAACATACCCCCCCCCCCCCTGATTCCACATCACGATACATCTATCTAAGGAAGCACGCCGCTGAGACCATTGCATGCAGGAGAGCATTACGTTTTTAACAGCCCCCCCCCCCCCTGATTCCACATGATGGAAACTACTGGAGTATTCCGCTGATGACTAAATGTTTGTACACACGGGGCTGATCCAGATATAAAATAAGGGGGTGCTGAGAATATATTTTATTAGTTATTTGAAATTTGAAAACATGAAACAGTGCGAATTGGTAGTACTTTTGACGAATTAGAAATATTTTTGACGAATTGTTAATAATTTTAACGAATTGGTAATACCTTTCACGAATTGATAGTGCTTTTGACGAATTGGTATACTTTTGATGTGAAATCTAGTTGTGATAGTGTAAGATCACTGGATGTGAGAGTTTAATGGGGACAATCACCACTCGACTTTTGACGTCAGGATCTAGAGACGTCAGATCCTGACGTCAAAAGTCGATCCCCGCGCTGAAGGAATAAAACATGTATAATGGCCGTAGACCCATAACATAGGTATTAAAATGAAGCGGTAAGAGCTGACTAAGACATTTATGATTTCAAATTGAAAAACCTTTTTGATCTCCACGGTTTATACAATAATATTTCAGCGCTCTGAAGTTTAACCCTTTCAGCGCGAGAACCGTCCTTATACGTCAAAATCTGACGTCTGCAGACGTCAGATTCTGAAGTATAAAGACGGTCCCCGCGCTAAAAGAATTACAATATTTATAATGGTCCAAGGTATTCAAATGAAGCGGATAGGGCAAACTGAAACGTTTATGATGATTTCAAATTGAAAAAAGCCTTTGGTCTCCATGGGTTATACAAAAATATGTCAGCGCTGTTAGGTTTAGGGGGGGGGGGGGTTAAGTACTGGATACGCCTCAGTCTCAGTCCACCCGCTACGACATGTTCCGGGCTAGCAAGTCATATATGTTATTTTTGAATACTGTATATCTGGTAATATTTGCGAGGTTTTAATTTTTGCGAATTTCGCGAGGGAGACAAATTCACAAATTCAAGAATCTAGTGAAAATTATTATTATAATAGCGCTACTGCAGAAAAATGACAAATTCGCAATTCTAAACTTCGTGAAAGTCCCAAAATAAGTCATTCGCGAAAATTAAACACGCGAAATTACTAGATCTACAGTATGTACAATATATCCACACTTGAACGCAAAATAGGCGACAAAAGGTAGATATCTGTTCCCCACCACAACTCCAGGGTGCATTGTTTACTGATCACTCAGTCATGATTCAAGTCATATAATTATGTTATTTTTGAATATGTACAATATATCCACACTTGAAAGCAATTAGGCAGTTATATTGGGTAGATATGAGTTCCTCCCTCCACCAATCTGCAGTGTTTATGAGTCAGTCATGTAGGGATACTGAGCTGACACGTCGCCTTCAATTTATTCAATTTGGGAGATTTCTCACATAAACATCTGAGGTCAAGTATTTTTATATGTTCCATTCTGTGAAACGCAGTGACGTCACTCGGTGAAAACAAGGTTATATAAGAACCCTCCCCCATACTTCATTGTATTAGCCAGCTCGGTGAAAACAAAGAGGTCGAGGTCATTGAGCTTCACAGAATATTTAGAATGTACCATATAAAGATGTTGAAATCCTAATAATAAGGATTAACCCTTGTCCTGCTAGATCCGTATATATAAACATACGTTAACCCTTTAACCCTTTAAACCCTCACGATGCATTAAAGCATCGTTTTGCTTCTCTGAAGAATGACTCAATTCCCTATATCTAGAGCTTTTGGAACGACATTTTTCATGGAACTGTTCTAATATTAACAATATATCTCCTTCATTTGCCACCCACTTCAAGTCATTTTTATCCACTACAAGCCGCGAATTGCGACAGCAATTCGCGGCTTGTAGTGGATGAAAATGACAACGGTAAATTCAGGCTTGAAAGGGCTAAACCCTCACGATGCATAAAAACATCATTTATATCTCTGAAATGTATTTAGTTTCCTACACATTAGGGTTTTAGAACAAAAATTATCATGGAGCTGTTTCAATAATATAATTTTTCTTCTCATACGCCACCCATTTCAAGTCATATTCATCCACTACAAGACGAGCATTGTGACAGCAATTCGCGGCTTGCATTGGATGAAGATGACAATGGTGAGTTCAGGCTTGAAAGAGTTAACACAGTGTACTGGAAACATCCTATATACGTTAATGCAATGTATCGGAAACCTCTGTCGTTACCACAGCAAATTAATTTTATGAATGACGGATTCGACGCTCCGATTTTACCGTGATTTAATTTTTTTATTAAAAAACAAAATATTTTGCCGCTTTATTTTTTTGGAAGCACCAATTTTTTTATTTATTTATTTATTTTATCGCTCCATTTTTGTTTGGAGACACTTTTTTTCCCAGCCTGTAAATCACGTCAGTGTTACGCTTCTTTCTTTGAAAAAAAAAATTGCTTCTTTGCTCGCCCCATTTTTGCGTGAAATCAATTTTTTTTTTAATTGTCGCTCACTCCATTTTTAGGCGATAAAAAAAAAAAAAAAATCGCTTGCTCGCTCCATTTTTTTCTTATGAGAATCCGTCATCCATAAAATTAATGTGGTGTGGCCTAATGGGAACAACCTAGTGGTGTAATAGTTGGTGGTGACAGATGTTGACGGTGCTATTTACAGACTAAACATGCGTTGACAGACATCATAATAGTGTGGCTTTATTATGTCTCTCCCGCCTCACACCTCATGCGTGACCCGGGCTTTATAATGTGCCGCACCTTTCACCTCAACACGCGCGCATCACCGCCCAGCTAAAACGATATGCTAGCCAAATGTTTCACTAATGTTGGGCCAACGTCGTAAAGAGTGGAGATCTGTAACACTTTCAGCGTGGGGATCGAGTTTAGACGTGATTCTGATGTCTAAAGGTGATTCCCGCAATGAAAGAGTGACGTACATTACTATTACTATTACTAGGCCTATTACCAAAAATTTGTAATGCGCCTAAACTCAATTGATTCATAAGCGCATGTGCATTACTGTTAAAAATATTAAATAAACATATTTATAATAGCCGACGTCCCATAACATACGTACTCAAATGAAGCGGAAAGAGCTAAATAAGAAATTTATGATGATATAAAATTTAAAAAACCCTTTGGTCTCCATAATTTGTATAAAAATATTTCCGCGCTGTAAGGGTTAGCCTATACTACCCTTACAGCGCCAAAATATTTTTATACAAACTATCTCTCAGTCTTACAGGCAGATTTAATATAAAACATCAAATTTGTCTTGAAGTTATTTTTGAGCTTATTATCCAGCACGCAAGTCCTAATTAGGGTCGATACCCTCCTAAAATATACTACTATTTTAACATATATATATGTGGAAAATAAACTTATTGTCACTGTCACATTGAGCACACCCACACTAACACGCAAATACGCACTCTCTCACACTCACACATATTTAAGCTCTAGATGATTTTAAAAACAATTGTGTATCAAAGAGCTGCGGTCAAACGTTGTTTTAATGTTGGTCCACCGTCTACGACTCTGGCCCGACATTAAACCAGTATTGAATCGACGCGTCCTGTTTGTTAGCTAAGTTGTGTGACCTGAATAGGATATAAAAATCACCATGTCGCCATTTATGACCGTTTTTTCAGTTGGTCGAAATATTCACTTTATTGTGTCAACGTGATGCGAATTATGTAGGTTGTTCATGATATACAAACACAAGACGTTGAAACAATGCTGGTTTAATGTTGGCCCACCGTCTAACGCTGGACCAACCTTAGGTCAACATGTTGGCTGGTTACATATTGGAATCGCCCATGCGTAAAATTGCTTACAAGATTTATTTAACCTTTTTGTTTCTAGGGACGATTTTAACCTTAAAGCGCTGAAATATTTCATTATAAACCATGGAGACCAAAGGTGTTTTTTTTCAATTGAAAAGATCATAAATATCTCAATTGGCTCTTTCCGCTTCATTTGAATACCTATGCTATGGGTCAACGGCTATTATAAATATTTTAATTCTTACAGTGCGGGGATCGACTTTAGAAATACTTCAGAATCTGACGTCTAGAGACGTCAGATCCCTGCACTGAAAGGGTTATTATCGTATATAAAGTTAGACACTCAATGAATGGGGTAATATTACATCAAGGAAAAGGAAAGTCACAATACACTCTGTAGGCCTACCTGATACACGAAATGATGATAATATTATATCGAGGAAAACGAAAAGTACAAATTATACTGCTCCCCAGCAAACAACGTTGAAGACGATGGCCCAACCTTAACCCAACATTGGGGCAACGTCACGTGTTTGCTGGGTATATATGGGGATCGATTTTTGACGTCAGAATCTGACACACCGTTTAATGAATGTGGTAATATTAAAATTGTCATTTCACTATGATTTTTAAATGTGTGATCCGCATCGAAGTGCCTTAACCCTTAAAGCGCTGAATTAATTTGTAAAAAAACATCGCAACCAGAGGTTTTTTTAATTTGAAATCATCATAAATGTCTTCGTTAGCTCTTTCTGATTCATTTGAATACCTATATTATGGGTCTACGAACATTAGAAATATGTTGATTCTTACAGTGCGGGGATAGACTTTAGTCGTCAGAATCTGACGTCTGTATACGTCAGATTCTGACGACTAAAGTCGATCCCCGCACTGTAAGGATTAAACCAGATTTTCGTTCTTTAAAGCTTTTTTTTATATTTCAAAAATTTCTGCTAAGACCCTGCTCGTAGTTGAACATTTTGAAAAAAGGACATATTAAATGGCGCGATTTTAGGTACTTTAACTGTGAAAGAAATACATGACTTTCCGAATATTGTTTCATATTCGTTTTCTGGGGAATTAATGAGATGTAAACTCATCTTTAGTGAGGCTTTCTCTTCTGATTAATTTCCTATGAAATTAATATTCAAAGTTGATAATCGCCTGGTTTATTTGGGGGTCAGGTTACTTGAATACCCCCCCCCCCCCTCCTCCCCACACCAACCATAGTTTAAACGCAAAATTAGAGCAAATCAACTGCGACTCGGTGGCGACTACTGTCTGAATGATTGCAGTTGATGGCGATTATATATAGGTAGGCCTGGGGCTGATTTGCGAAAGCCTGCTAAAACACGATTTCGCTGCTTCACCCCCCCCCCTGCGACATAAGTTTCTTCGTTTGTTATTGTAGATTTATTGGTCGATTTTTCAAACAATTTTTGTATCCTGAATTTTTTTGCCAGACGATTTTTGCATATTAATTGTCACAAGTTATTTTTAATGCTCTGGTGTTAAAAGGGTTAAAATGACATATTTTGGACACTTTAATTTTTGGTTACTGTTCTTAAATTTAAAGCTTATATGTCCAGGAATAAGAAAAAACCATGAAACCTATGTCGCAGGGGGATGCAGCGAATTTCAATTTTTTTGGAAACAGCCCCAGGCCCTATATAATCTTATAAATATTATATTTAGTAACTCGCCAGAATGAGTTAGTGACTCGTCAAAACGAGTTAGTAACTCGTCAGAATGAGTAAGTGACTCGTCAAAACGAGTTAGTGACTCATCCCTACCTCCCACTCCATAGAGTTCCACTCCACTGAGTGTTTCATCTGCTATCTGTATTGTAGGTGTAACATGTGGTAGAGGTATCAGCGATCACTCCCTACATCTACTCCATCCATAGAGTGTTCGATCCACTAACCCTTGTCCTGCTGATCACGACTATTGTCGATTTTACTTAGTTTTATTTGTCGATCAAATAAGTGATATTGGGAACAAGATGTGTGTTTAAACATCAGAATTCGCAAAGGATACATCTCAACTTGAATAAATATGACTAATTTTCACCCACTTGAAGTTGTGGGTCGCGGTAGCGAGACACAACTTCAAGTGGGTGAAAATTTAAATAAATTAACACAGCAGGCTAAGGGTTATTTGTATTGTAGGTGTGACTTGTTGTGGAGGTGTCAGCGACCACTCCCTAGCACTCCTCCCACTCCACAAAGTCCCACTCCATTGAGTGTTACGTATGGCATAAAGCCTGAGGAACATTCTTAGCTGTGGAAAAGGCCGAGGCCCTGAAGGCCGATGCTTTTTCCACAGCTAAGAATTTAGAACACCGATTTTCTACTTAAAACACATCCGACCATAGGGAGAATCACTCAAAATCAACAGTTCGGTCACACCTAACTGATTTTTTTTACCATAGGCCTACCTAGTCCAAGCTGGGGACTCTTGCGCTATGCTCCAGAGTGAGACAGTGGATCAGCCTGATCTAAGGCTTACGATAATAATTAGTCTGTACTTGATCAACAATAACTCTCTATTCCCGGCTTAGAATGTAGTGGTCAGAAAATAATAATAATGTAGTGGTGTGTTTTAAATCTGTATTGTAGGTGTGACGTGTGGAGGAGGTGTCAGCGATCACTCCCTACCTCTCCTCTCCCTCCATAGAGTGTTACATTCTTACTCTCAGTAGAGTTTCACGCCATTGCCCAGCAAGCACAAAACATTTGTATAATATATAAAAAATGTTAAAGCAACGTCGAAGACGTTGTACCGACGTTGTACAAATTTTATAAAATTGTTTTCTGCTGGGGGAGTCGTTCCCTACCCCTCCTCCCACTCCATAGAGTCTCAAACAGAATATATCTCAAAATAAACAAATATGACTAATTTTAACCCACTTGAAGTTGTGGGTCGCGGTAGCGAGACACAAATTCAAGTGGGTGAAAATTTAAAAAAATTAACTCAGTAGGATTATGATAAGGGATAAGTGTTAAATGTGTTTTTTTATTGTAGGTGTGACGTGTGGTGGAGGTGTCAGCGATTACTCCCTCCCACTCCTCCCCCTCCTTAGATTCTCACTCCACTAAGTCAAAATGATTTTGAGCTGTTACATCTGTAACCTGTATTGTAGGTGTGACGTGTGGAGGAGGTGTCAGCGATCACTCCCTACATCTACTCCCCCTCCATAGAGTGTTCGCTTCAATAGGTGTTACCCTGACCGGCAAGTCTGATGACGTCATCGCTTTCGTGGCCCGTCGGGGAGGTGATGGATACAGCTACGCCGCGCATGCGCAACAGATGATCTACTCTGCAGATGTCGTCACCACGGAATGGGAAACCACAGTATACCAGGATGCATTGCTGCAGCAGAGTAAGTGATACATATTTTATCTCTGGTTTTGGTGCGGGAAAAAAGTGATAGATCCTATGTTATCTTGGCAATGCCATTCAATTTTATCCTAAGTAGCAGTCATTTATATTATCGTAATACCCAGTGTTTTTCATGGCAATGCCAGTTGACATGATTTTAGTTATGTATGTCATACTATGTATATTGTCATATGAATTTAACAAATTAACAATGTTGTACATGTTCATATCTCTCTTATTTCTATGACAAATTAGTCTGGATTGACTTTCTTTCTGTCAATAAAATATCTGTCTATCTGTCTGTGTGTCTGATATAACAATCACAGACCAAGTTTAGTATTCTACCCCCGACCAATCGAAGAGTGGTTCAGTCTGTCACATGACGAAATCAGCCAATCATCGCCGTCATTCAGTTGTTATTCAACCCTTTAACCGCCAAATTATTCAATCTGAATTTTCACCCACTTAAAGTTGTGTCTCGCTGACGCGATCCACAACTTCAAGTGAGTGGAAATTATTCAAATTTGACAAAATGGAGGTCAACTGTTTTCAAATAGTGCTGATTGATGTCACATTTTATCTTTAACATGTTTAAAAGGTAGTACTTAATGTGCTTATAAAAAATGAAAACCCGAATCTATGCGGCACCGGCGGTTAAAGGGTTAAATCAGGGGTACAATACCATACTTGAGCCATGATAATACATTGAAACAAAGTTGGTTGAATATCAACAAATTATAGCTTCATCTGTTACAAATGGCAGCCATCTTGGATCTTGCCCACAATACAATGTCTGAAATAACTTCTGGTCACACCGACCATCACCCTAAGATAGACATCATGAGATCATGAATCTGCTTCCATTCTATCGAAAATTAAATCGACCTAATTTTTGACATTGGCCAAATACCGGCCATTTTAAAATATAACCGACTTGGCCACCATCTTAAAAATGTTTGATAACCAACACCTTTTTCTTTGAAGCACAATATTTATTGATAATGTGTGCAAAATTTGAGGCTTCTGTCACGATTTGAAAGACAAGTCCCATAAATTAACTTTATCAAGCCCGCTATAGAAAGATTAGCCACTATGGCGGCTATGTTGGATTTATGTTGATAAGGACATTATATTAAAAGTATTGGTGTTCTAAATAGATTCTAAATTTTACGGACCTGAAAATTAGACGAAAAACAGTTTTATGTTCAACAACTTGATAGTTATGGCATTATTATTCATGATTTGAGAGATCGCTTAGCTTGCTTAAGCAGTACATGACGGTCATCTTGGATCTATGACAATAAAGAAAGGATTGATATTATTCCTGATGATCTTTGTCCCAGACCTCAGGGTGTTTTATTTGTGTTGAAAGGTCCAAAAGGTTCAATAGTTCCACCTATAGTGAATTTTTTCCAGGTATCCGAATCTGTGCGTCTTATAAAAATAATCCTGCCCAAACATAGCAGAAAAAATGCTTCAAACACCAGTTCCGTCAAAAAAGCAAGCCACATTTCTTTGTAATTTGCGTAATTTGGTATATCGTCATATTCTCTCCAAAATGATGGGTTAACATACTTTAAACCCCCATGTGAAATGAAATGAATCGGGCTTTAGGCCACCTTTGTGCACATATAGGCTAAACTGGGCCAGGAGAACCCCCCCATGTGAAAAGCCTATATTCTGGCTACATCTAGGCCCTCATGTGAAAGTCTAGATGTAGCCAGAATATAAAAAATGTACTTGTATAACATTATATTATATTATTATTATTTTATGCGTTTGCTTTGTAAATGTGCAATGGATCGATTTCAATCGCATGTTGTGTTGTTCAATCTAAATAACTGTGCTGTACAGTAAATTTCTATGTTTCTGGCAACAGACAGAAATGTTGCGACTGTTGATACACCTGTCATCAGCGATCCTATTGGACCACGTACAGCTATCTGTTTCGACAATTTAGTAGTTTCAATGTTATACTCTCAAAGAGCTGACCACATTTCCTTAATCTTTACGTCATCCGGTATTTGGTCATAATCTGTGACAAATTATTTTTAAAACTTTTTTTATTAAATTAATAATTGTTCAAAACAGATTGAAAACGACTTTCGTTGTGCCCAGCGTCTAAAGAGATATACTTATACAGGGTAATCCTGCAGGTAGTTAATCCCACTCTATGTGTTTACTTTGTCTCTAGTTCTTTCAAGTGTGGTAAGTCTACATAAGTGGGAATACCTTAACCCATTAATCCTTACAGTGCGGGGATCGACTTTAGTCGTCAGAATCTAACGTCTGTAGACGTCAGATTCTGACGTCTAAAGTCGATCCCCGCGCTGTAAGAGTGAATATATTTCTAATGGCCTAGACCAATAACATAGGTATTCAAATGAATCAGAAAGAGCTGACTGAGACATTTATGATGATTTCAAATTGAAAAAAATCCCTTTGGTTGCGATGTTTTTTTACAAATTAATTCAGCGCTTTAATGGTTAAACCCTGGAATACCTGCACAGATCGCAGGGGGTCAGTGCAGGTCAAGCTTTCAGGATTTTATCTGTTGATGGAATTTATTGAGATACAAATGTAAGGTAAACCGTAGCGGGTATCCCAGCTAACACGAAAAGTTGACCCAATGTTGATTTAATGTTGGCACGCCGTCTACAACGCTGGCCACCTTTAACCCTTTAAGTGCGAGAATGACTTTAGACGTCATATTCTGACGTTTCGATCGGTCTAGACGTCAGAATCTGACGTCTAAAGTCGATCCCCGCACTGAAAGAGTAAAAATATTTATAATGGCCATAGATCCATAACATAGGTATTCAAATGGATCAGAAAGAGCAAACTAAGACATGTATGATGATTTCAAATTGAAAAAAACCCTTTGTTCTCCATAGTTTATATAAAATGATTTCAACGCTGTCAGGGTTAATTAATGCTTGGCCAGTATTTTCCCAAGATTTGTATTCTATTTAAATAACAACTGAATGACTGAGTGTATTAACCCTTAGAGAGCTAAGGACAAAGGTAGTCGTTTCCTATTTGTTTTATTAGCCGATCTGTTATTAGTGCTTTAATTCCCTTAAAGCGCTGAAATACTATCATATAAACCAGGAGTCCAAAGGGTTTATTTCAATTTGAAATCATCATAAATGTCTCACTCAGCTCTTTCCGATTCATTTGATTACCTATGCTATGGGTCTACGGCAATTACTAATATTTTTTTTTTTTAGTGCGGGGACCGTCTATATACGTCAGAATCTGACGTCTAGAGACGTCAGATTCCGACGTATACCGACGATCCCCGCACTGAAAGATTTAATTCAACGTGAATAGTGTTGGGGGAGGGTGATGGAGTATGAAAGGGATGCGGCCCCAAAAATGTATCATTTTGTCGTTTTCAGTTAGTGAGTTGTTGCCCTATTATATGTTATTAGTGCTTTAATTGGGTTAGATGAACATCTCATTATGAAATTAGTCCGAGCTTGACGTGATCAGCATGGTTCAACGTCAGTGATGGACAGCATAGCAAAAACTGTGGTGGTGGTCAATGTACGCTGGGACCAACAATTTCATGAAAAAATGTGAGGGTAACCCTATTTAAACGATAAATTCACCTATAAAAACTATGGTATCAATCCCCATGTTAAGGCATTATTCCATGAGATGCAAATCTTTCATTATAGAATAATATAAAAATAATTGATCAAGCAATGACGCAGCAATTCATTGCGCAATCGATCGTCCGCGCATCGGATTTTTGGGGCAAAACTTTAAGAATGGCAATGACTAGGCCTACAGACTCTATGAAAGGGCTAGTATGAAATATGTCATTTGACTGTCCTTTTGGCACAGAGCTTTTGGGCCATGTATGTACACTCTATTGTACAGCGTTGACCTCGTGAAAGGGAAACAAACTAGAGCACTACCTAACTCGATGCGTTAACCAGATGTTGCTGTAATGTTGGGCGTATACGGTGGACCGAAAGTAAAACAGCATCAGATCGACGCCGCATGTTTGTTGTGTTATGCGTATTTACATGCCCTTCTCTCTACTCCTGTGCTCAAAGATACAAGCCGCCAATGTCAATTCAAAATATTATTACACCACCGATCAATTCTTCTATATCTCGATCCCCTAGTTTTTAGGATTTTTTCTGGTATTTAGAAAGTGCTGGGATATTTAAAAAAAATTCAAAACTCTATTATTGTGATTACGTTTCACGTCTCACTCACTCACTCACTCACTCACTCACTCACTCACTCACTCACTCACTCACTCACTCACTCACTCACTCACTCACTCACTCACTCACTCACTCACTCACTCACTCACTCACTCACTACCTGTCTTTTTCAGCGTATGAGGCGGGCGTATGTACCAGGGACACAGATACCTATCCTGATGAGGCGGATGGATTCCGCAGTCAGGATACATACAAACATCAAGGACTGCTACATGTGTTCCCCGCCATGTCAATCAGTTGCTATGGTTACATTGCTGGGTGGAGCTTCAGGTGAGTGACCCTTCACCTGCTAGACACGCGCATAAAAAAGATCACAAATAATTCAGATTTTGCATTCTATGCATAGTAATATCAATACAAGATAGATTTTGTCTGATTTATTTAGGACTGGAGGTAAAACGCAACAAGCGAATGGAGAGTTTTATGTGATCGTCTGGAGAAATGGTCGAGCTGTGGGGCGCAACAAAATCCGCCTTCAGGTTGATATGATAACAAATATAACAAATAAATATTAAAAAAAAATGTTCCAATAAGTGAAAGTCTGCCTCTTACGACTTAAAAATGACATTGAGCCATTGTTGGTTCAATGTTGGTCCACCGTCTACGACGCTGGCCCAACATTTAACCAACAATGACTTAATGGGCGGGTGGGGGCTGGCTAAATTAGCCATGTTGTCGGCAGGACGACAAATAGATAAAAGATGTAGGTCTATTGGACGAAGGTGGATGGTTACCCTTATAAAATGCTGCTGAATTGTTTGTTTGTATTTTTCATTCATTTGAAGCAGGAATTGCTAAAGCAATTTCCAGCTTCAAGTGAATGAAAAATAATATCATTTATGAAAATATACATAAAACTGAGCATCTACCAAAAAAACTGTTTTATCAAATTTAGTGATATGTTTATCGACCTCAAACATACTTATAACCGTATATATATGATCCCAGCAGCACCAGGGTTACTATGGTAAGTACGATGTTTTTCTGATATTCAAAAAGCATCAACTTCAAATCAATTCAATTTTATTTCTCCAGCTAAAAACTAAATTTTGCATCAATTATAAATAATAAATGCAAGTAGGCTCTAAAATTACAGTGCGGGGATCGACTTTAGTCATCAGAATTTGAGGTCTGTAGATATCATATTCTGACGACTAAAGTAGATCCCCGCACTGTAAGAGTAAACATATTTATAATGGGCGTAGACCCATAACATAGGAATTTATATGAATCGGAAAGAGTTCACTAAGACATTTACGATGATTTCTAATTGAGAAAAAGCCTTTGGTTCCCATGGTTTATACAAAAATAATTCATCGCTTTAAGGGTCAAATGCAGGACACCCTGGAATATCGTGAGTGAGGTTTCTGAAATGCTGCACAAAACGGGGAAATAGATCTCCCAATATTCCGCGATTATCTTATAGCACGTTTTTGTAATAAATTGTCTGTCCCAGAGAAATTACGCGTGTCTTTCCATGCCTTTGAATTTAAAAGTATATTATATGTGACTTTCTTAAGTGGAAGATGCTACATTGTAATCATTCCCTTTGATGTTTTTTAAATTCTTTAAGCTCTTTAAAATTCTTATAGTTCTCTAATTTGAAACCAAATATTTACAATTCCTACTAATTGAACATCAGTTTATGTCACAAAAATGGTAAGAAAAAAGTATTGATAAATAAAGTATTGAAAGGAGCATGGTCGTGATTAAACAAAATATATTCATAAATTAGAACAGTACAATTTAATTGTAATACCAGGTTCCTCTTGATTATCGCTTAAAGACTTAATCTAAAATATTTATTTGTGTATGGGTTTATGTCGCAGGACTCCCTTTCCCTGGATGAGTTCACAGTTTACCTGCTAGAAGACGAAAGAATCAGTGTGCAGGTGAGTGTATGACTACACCAGTGTGCAGGTAAGAGTATGACGTAATCAATGTACAGGTGAGAGCATGACGTCATCAGTGTACAGATAGGAGTATGACGTCATCAGTGTACAGGTGAGAGTATGAGGTCATCAGTGTACTGAGAGTATGACGTCATCAGTGTACAGGTGAGTGTATGACGTTATCAGTGTACATGTGAGAGTATGAAGTCATCATGTCATGTACAGGTGAGTGTAGGACGTCATCAGTGTACAGGTGAGTGTATGACGTCACCAGTGTCCAGGTGAGTACATGACGTCACCAGTGTCTAGGTGAGTGTATGACGTCATCAGTGTACAGGTGAGTGTATGACGTTATCAGTGTACATGTGAGAGTATTAAGTCATCATGTCATGTACAGGTGAGTGTGGGACGTCATCAGTGTACAGGTGAGTGTATGACGTCACCAGTGTCCAGGTGAGTACATGACGTCACCAGTGTCTAGGTGAGTGTATGACGTCATCAGTGTACAGGTGAGTGTATGACGTCACCAGTGTCCAGGTGAGTACATGACGTCACCAGTGTCTAGGTGAGTGTATGACGTCATCAGTGTACAGGTGAGTGTATGACGTCACCAGTGTCCAGGTGAGTACATGACGTCACCAATGTACAGGTAAGTGTATGACGTCATCAGTGTACAGGTGAGTGTATGACGTCACCAATGTACAGGTAAGTGTATGACGTCATCAGTGTACAGGTGAGTATATGACGTCACAGGTGAGTGTATGACGTCACCATGATCTTGTCATGTAGAAGGGTAGAGGTGTTTAACCCATTCAGGCCCGAAGTACCATTGTCATCTTCATCCACTACAAGCCGCGAATTGCTGTCGCAATTCTCGACTTGTAGTGGATGAAGATGATTTAATGTGGGTGAAAAAGTAAATAAAATTTCCATGTATTGGTAAACCAGTTTCATGGAAATATTCATTCTAAAACCCCTAGTTGTAGGATAATTAAGTCTGTTTTCAGGGATCTGAAATGATGCTTTAATGCATTTTGAGGGGGGGGGGGGTAAACGGTTAACCCTTTCAGTCATAGGATAAAGTCGATCACCGCACTGAAAGAATAAACATTTTATAATGGTCGTAAAACTATAAAATAGTCAAATGAAGTGAAAAGAGCTAATTAGGATATTTATGGCGCTTCCTAAAGTTTTGATATCCATGGTATTCCCATAATATTTCAGGACTGTGAAGGCTAAGGGTCAGCTTGATATATTAGCAGATTAGGGCATACACCATCTTTTGAATAACATAATTATTTTTGAATGGCATACTTATATAATTTGGTGGTGTAGGCCTATGGCACGCAATATATGCATGTGACATGCTATATATATTTTTACGTGTAGACTGCTATTATAAAATAAGGAAATATTTATCATTTAACCCATTTATGGCATGGTTTTCAATATTTTCCCTTTGTCCTCAACCTTTCTAGCCGGGTGATTATCTGGGTGTTCACCAGGAGATGTCATCCAGTAAACGGTGGTTGATGACGGTCCGCGCTCTGAAGCCCATGGTCAAAAACAGCGCCTACCAGCCATACAGCACAGGTGAATAAATGAAATAAAAAAAAAAAAAAAAAAAAAAAAAAAAAAAAAAAAAAAAAAAAAAAAAAAAAAAAAAAAAATAAATGAAAAAAAAAAAAAAATAAATAAATAAAATAAATAAAATAAATAAAATAAATAAAATAAATAAAATAAATAAAATAAATAAAATAAATTAATTAGTTACACTATTGTATGCCTTGATTGTGAATAGAGAGATCACATCTTCATGTGTCATGACGTCATCGTGACGCCATGACGACATCATTAGATGCCACCCACGAAGTCAAGGCGTCATGACGTCTCGCTTTCGCGACGTAACGTCTTGGGGAATTGGCGTCATTATGGCGTGATGACGTCACGACGTCATGAAGTCGCGCAACGTTACGTCATTGAAAAAATAAGCCATTAGTGTGATGCGATGTCATCACGCCCTAACGTAGTGGAGAAATGGGGATATGATTGCGTCATGACTTCATGCCTGATAACATCATGGAGTCATGACTCTATGACGTCAATATAACGTCGCGTCATGACGTCCATCTATATCATTAAGCTCTCCTCTGACTCTCGCCTTCAGGTTATCAGACCATGACGTCCACTCACCATGACGCCATTGCCGCGGCTAAGGTGATTGACGTCTCCACAGGATCCTGGCCGTATGCGCCTCTGACGTCATACTCGACTGATGACGTAGCCAGCTACATACGCGTGCAGCCAAGACTGGAACCTGTCATTGTACAAGATCTAACAAGTAAGTTTGTGGAAAAACTTAAATTCCACATTGTCGAACCTCACTAGGAGGAACAGTGACAAAAATTATTTTCAGTTCAAATATTTTTTTCAGGTATGTATCACATAATAATCAAAGATGTTGTCAAATTTACCTTTTAGTAATTGTACTGCTGCCTGATCATGTCCAGCTTTGACATGTCGGACTACACGTCTAGTAATGACTATTATTGTTACAGCTTATCCGTCATTCCTGCCAGATTGAGTCCCGTCCAGGTTTGACATGTCGGACTACACGTCTAGAACTGACTATTATTGTTACAGCTTACCCGTCCTTCCTGCCAGATTGGGTCCCGTCCAGGTTTGACATGTCGGACTACACTTCTAGTAGCGCCACAATAGGAACTATCCACCTGATGACGTCATATATGCTGAACTCAGGTCAACTGGTGGCGCTGGAGTTCAACAAAGTAGCGGACGATGATTTCTACATTCTGTTCTACGTTGAGTGTATGTATCTTCAATTTTAATTTAATTAGCACAACTGCTATCCATTTGGTTCTCTCTTAGAAATTGTTCAGTTAGCCTTTCCGGCTAATGGATACAATAAATATATTGTGGTAAAAGTTTATTCCAGGGTTAAAAAACATTTACTGAGCTAAAATTGACATTGACAATACTATTCAAATGCCATTAATTTACTGATAGGTAAAAATATCGCTGAGCCACTTCACATAACCCTAACTACTAATCAAGTCTAATTATACAAGAATTGTTCACTTACTAGAAGTTGTGGGTCGCGGTAGCGATCACACTTCTGGATACAATCTAATTAATATATATAACTTAACGCTTTAAGTGTGATTGGAAAAACAAGAGTTAGCACTTCTCGTGCACAAATATAACTCCACATAACGTCCCCTCAATTCAATAACCTGCCCAAACAGGATATTCAGGCAGAAAGCATGCTTCAATTCAATAAGCATCCAAATGCGTTCAGCATCTTATTTACTAGATTATGTCTTATTGTCAACAATTTGTTATAAGGAAACGAATGCCTTCGACAGTGTTATATCATAACAAACTGAAGTGTTTATAAGCTAATAGAGAAGACTCGAGCTATTGGGCTTGTTTTTAACTGATGAATTACTTTATGTGAAGCTGTTAACTGCAGTTTGCTAAAAGCGTGCCTATCCAACTGGGCCGGTTCTTAACAACGTGCCTATGTAACTGGGCTGGTGTTTAACATCCAACTGGGCTGGTTCTTCACAACGTTATCCAACTGGGACGGTTCTTAACACACTTGGCAACATAATTGGTATGGTGGTACTAAATGATATCTAAAAACGAGCCTATCCAACTGGACCAGTTCTTAAATTGACCTCGCACTTTTGCAATAATGAAAGCAATGGGCAGGTTATTGAGCTGAGGGAACGATATATGTTCAGCTGCTAACTATTGTGGCTTTTATCACCCCTGTAACATGGTAACCATGATGTGCATAATAAAATTGGAAGGCAGAGGAGTAAAAAAATGGGGTATTCTGCTTATTTTTTCTTTTTAAATTATTTTTATGGAAACCGGTTTGTACCAGAATGAATGGTATGGTGATGTTGTGAAGACGCATGTAGCCATATTATTACGAGAACCAAACAAGATTGACGCAACACCTGGTGTTTGCCTAAATAGTGACACCAAAACAAACAGGTGCATTCTGCTTTTTTTTTGCTAAGATCTTTTTTGGAATACGATTGTTTTGCACCAGGATGAAAGGTGATGGTATGAAGATATATGTAGCCATATCACTACTTTATTTTGAGCATTGATTGTCTAAATATTTTTCTTTGCAGTCTCCGCTGGTATCTACACCTTCTTCGATGGATTCAAGGTCGTAATGAGCCAGGTCACGTGCTCACCTCCATGTATATACCACATACCAGCCAATCAGCAGTTAGATATCACTGGTGACGTCATGATAGGCGTCTATTTCCCCACAGCTGTATCAGTTGGTAATTGTGTTTTATATTTTTCTCCGATTTATCAAGCCTTCAGTGAATAATAGGAGAATATTAACACCTGTTGTATATAGAAAAGATTGTATTATATTGACTTTTGTAATTTTTGCAGCCGAGTGCACTCATTGTTATACTACCTTGAATATAAAAACCCCTTCATTTTGGACCAATGCTTCAGAGAGGGGTGTGTGGCGCATTGGTAGAGCACGTGACTCCCTCGCCAGTCGTGCGTGCATCCCGGGTTCAAATCCCACTAATCCTACTTGGGTTTTTAAGAGAAATATCCTTGTTTCTCCCATTTAAATGTGACTCGGCAATTTCGTTAATGGCGGTCTCTTCAATTTGTCTATACAGCTCGAAAAAAATATACAAATAAAACCATGCTTTTCATAGCAACACTTGTTAGACAATTGGGCTTTATATCGAAGGCTATACTAATCATAGACGTGTGTAGTCTTTTATGCAGTGGATTTGTCCCTGCCACACTTGTGCGTCCACAACCTGGAGGGCGGGGGCCCTAGGGTAGTGGTTAGCACCGCTGCCTTTCACGCCAGAGTTCGGGGTTCGGTTCCCGGTCCCGGCGGTTTGAAAGAAACAAAAAATGTTTCTTCCCCATCCACGTGTGAAAGTCAGTATTGTGGGGAGCCTCCGTGACCGAGAGGTAGCGTGCTCGGCCTCAGACCGCCAGGGCTCGAATTTCGAATCCTGTGTCTGGAGGACAGTGTCATCTCAATCATCTCGCCATCCTCAGGAGGTTCTCCTGGCCCAGTTTAGCCTATATGTGCACAAAGGTGGCCTAAAGCCCGATTCATTTCATTCCCACAGCCTGGACACAGACTGGACGGGTTGCCTGTCTGACACTGCGTTTTCAGATATAGCTGGATGTTGCTTTATTATATAGACTATAAAAGACTACATAAAGTCAGAGAAAATGGCGGCCGTTCATACTGATAATAACTGCTCGATTCAAACTTTGAATTGTCTATATTTTCTAAACGTGACCCCATAAACTTGCTAGAAGTGGCGCGTATGTTTTTTTTAAGTGTCAGAAGTTGATTGTAAATCACTAATCAGTCCGATGTGTGTGCACAAACATCGAACAGTTGTATCCAGTGTCAGCCGTATCTGTGACTGGCGAACTTTAAATTGTTTCTATTTTCTTAACGTGACAATAAAAACGTATTAGAAGTGTTGCGCAGGGCGGGTGACTGGCGACCAGACCAGCTATTCACTACCAATCACACATAGTCTACTATGATGACGTAACTGTGCGAATCTCTTGCACAAAATGATCATATATTTGTAAGTAACGTACATATCTGTCTCCCTTGTTTCTATATAGGATCATCACCATCCACTAGTACACCAATAGCGACCGATAGTAGCCTGACCATCACTGACATCACAAACTTCTATGGCACCAACTTCATCGCCACGCCTGCCCCACAAGAAGCTTTTGGCTTGAGACCCCACCTGGTGAATACAACAGGTAAGATTAGTCAGACACACATAGGACCCCACCTGGTGAATATTATAGGTAACGCTTGTACAATTCTATATATATAATTCTAATTATATATGACTGGCGACCGGACCAGCTCATTGTTATACTACCTTGAATATAAAAAACCCCTTCTTTTTGGACCAATGCTTCAGAGAGGGGTGTGTGGCGCACAACCAATCACTATATATAATTCTACTTAACATTTAGCAGATACCAATTTTTTTTACCTATACAAATGGTGCAGGTGTCGAGAAATATATTTGGGGTCGGTCTCTATATCGACTCCTATACTGGGATCCAATATCAAAAAATAAAACAGAAACAGATACATTTATGTCGCTGTTCTAGACTTCTGCATGACTTGAAATGGGATCATAACCCTTCTGCTGCTGAAATTGTATATATACCGTTTCAAGCGTGTTATGTTCATTCTAAATGTCACTAAACTGGATACAATAGGTTTTTTAGATGCTTCAATAATTCAATATTGGAGATGTCTATTTGTTTATAGAAATACATATTTTTCGTCATTTGAAGCTGGAAATTGCATCAGCAATTCCAGCTTCAAATAAATGAGAAATAGAAACAAACAATTTAGCAGCGTAGCCGTTAGCAGGCCCGTGCCCAGAAATTTTTGAAGGGTGGGTCGAATTTTGTATTTCTGGGGTATTTTCCGAAAGAAGTTAATTGGACACCCTGTAAACTACGGCTTGGCTCTGCGGGGGCTAGGCACGTCCGCCTGCCCCGCTGGTTGGATCGCAAGTGGACGAGTGAGCGTGAAAATGTAGGCGGGGCTAGCTAGGTCCGGAAACCCGAACAGCCTCAGCCTCATCAACCGAAGAGGGGCAAGACGCTTGTCCCCATAGATCCTCACTTTTCTCGCATTTTAGAGGCAAATCCTCATTTTCCTCACTTTTTCAACCCTCTCGAACCATACCCCCCCCCCCCCCCCCCCACACACACACACCCCCAAATGACGGGCCTGGCCGTAAGGGTTAAAACAGTTGAATTAAATAATTCGTTCTAGAACCCTTATGTGTAGACATCCAGTTTTCAGCGATGTAATATACAGTTTTTATGCATTATGAGGGTTTAAATAGTTATCAAATTTACAACTCTTTTTTGTTTATTTTTTCAGGTGAATTGTTAACAGACGCTTTACTGACTGAGCGAGCGTGTACATATCAGGCAGACTGTCTGGTCCATGACCCTCACGCTGCGTGTGACGTCACAGTGGGTTTATGTGCCTGTCTGGAGGAGTATAGTTATGACGTCAGTAACCGCGTCTGTCTGCTTACTGGTATGTAAGTTTGTTGTCTGGCCATCTCTCAGTTACAATATTATTTACATGAAAAAAATGTGTAACTCATTATGTTAAACCCTACACCACTGTACACACTATGCCATGCTCTCACCTTGCCATTTTAAAGAAATTATTACAATATTAGGCCTATGTTATATTATAACATAGACCTATACTAATTCTCTTGTGATAGGGACCTCATATCACAGAACAGTACTAAAGATCTATTAAAATGTGATAAGCGCTTCTGTTGTTACTGATACGATATGGTCTATGATTGGGAAGTTCATAACACAGTGTGACCATTTTTTAAAGACGTGACGCCAACACGACAAGGGGGACGGCGACGGACTGGTTTTAAAAACTCTCAGACTCCAGATTCACTCAACAGAACTTCATTTCTGGGTCGAACGTCGTGTTTATTTCTGCTATTCTTTGTAGAACACATATAATATAAAATACAGTTACATAGTCACTTCACTCTGCTACATCGTGGCAGAGAAACACAACCCAGCTTGGTTCTAAAGTAGAGCGCGTACCATGGTGCGTTAGACAGCACTGTGGCCCGCCTCAACCCCGCATCGAAGCCCCATTACTCTCCTCGACAACGTCCATGCTTTATATCCCTTTTACATCATCATAATCACAACATTGATTTAGCATCTAATCATACATAATCATAATCGGCACATTGAATTAACATACATTTCGTGGAGACGGTCGCTAGTCCATCAGCCTTGATGGCTCGACTGACCTTTGCCTGTGCTGACCAATCCATTACTGCCCCAATCCAATCATGGATTGTCGTGTTCCGTTCTGGTCAGATCAACAGTAGTTATCATCTCTGTGTTGGCCTACTGCATTAGGCATGCATAAGTTTACAATCCGATCAGGCTCGTGCTATTATTTATACCCTATGTTCCAAGATTAGGAAGTTTATAACATAGGTGCGACCACCCGATCTTGATCATGCTGTTACAGATACCCTATGTTCTATGATTGGGACTCCCATAAGACATGCTGTTATGGATACCCTATGTTCTATGATTGGGACTCCCATAAGACATGCTGTTATGGATACCCTATGTTCTATGATTGGGACTCCCATAAGACATGCTGTTATGGATACCCTATGTTCTATGATTGGGACTCCCATAAGACATGCTGTTATGGATACCCTATGTTCTATGATTGGGACTCCCATAAGACATGCTGTTATGGATACCCTATGTTCTATGATTGGGACTCCCATAAGACATGCTGTTATGGATACCCTATGTTCTATGATTGGGACTCCCATAAGACATGCTGTTATGGATACCCTATGTTCTATGATTGGGACTCCCATAAGACATGCTGTTATGGATACCCTATGTTCTATGATTGGGACTCCCATAACACAGCGTGATTATATGCGACCACCTGATCCCTTGCATGTTTTCAGATGTCATCAGTTTGAAGCGATGCACCCCTTTAATTTTGTTGTTTTGTTTGTTTATCAGATAACCTAGCAGACAGTAAGTCAGCCTGGTAATCCTCCACACCCCCCACGTGGGGCGGTGACGCTAAGAATGCCGTCACAGAGTATACTATGACGTCATACTCACAGATCCTAATGTTGTTGTTTTGTTTGTTTATCAGATAATCTAGCAGACAGTAAGTCAACCTGGCAATCCTCCACCCACCCCACGTGGGGCGGTGACGCTATGAATGCCGTCACAGAGTATACTGTGACGTCATAATAACTGTAATCCTAATGTTGTTTTCTTGAGCATACTGTGACGTCATACTAAGAGATCCTAATGTTGTTGTTTTGTTTGTTTATCAGATAACCTAGCAGAGAGTAAGTCAGCCTGGCAATCCTCCACCCACCCCACGTGGGGCGGTGACGCTATGAATGCCGTCACAGAGTATACTGTGACGTCATACTCACAGTGAACCTAATGTCCTTGTCTTGTTTGTATATCAGATAACCTAGCAGAGAGTAAGTCAGCCTGGCAATCCTCCACACACCCCACGTGGGGCGGTGACGCTATGAATGCCGTCACAGAGTATACTGTGACGTCATACTCACAGTGTTCCTAATGTTGTTGTCTTGTTTGTATATCAGATAACCTAGCAGAGAGTAAGTCAGCCTGGCAATCCTCCACCCACCCCACGTGGGGCGGTGACCCTATGAATGCCGTCACAGAGTATACTGTGACGTCATATACACAGTGAACCTAATGTCCTTGTCTTGTTTGTATATCAGATAACCTAGCAGAGAGTAAGTCAGCCTGGAAATCCTCCACCCACCCCACGTGGGGCGGTGACGCTATGAATGCCGTCACAGAGTATACTGTGACGTCATACTCACAGTGTTCCTAATGTTGTTGTCTTGTTTGTATATCAGATAATCTAGCAGACAGTAAGTCAGCCTGGGAATCATCCACCCACCCCACGTGGGGCGGTGACGCTATGAAAGCCGTCACAAAGTATACTGTGACGTCATACTCACAGTGTTCCTAATGTTGTTGTCTTGTTTGTATATCAGATAATCTAGCAGACAGTAAGTCAGCCTGGGAATCATCCACCCACCCCACGTGGGGCGGTGACGCTATGAATGCCGTCACAGAGTATACTGTGACGTCATAATAACTGTAATCCTAATGTTGTTTTCTTGAGCATACTGTGACATCATACTCACAGATCCTAATGTTGTTGTTTTGTTTGTTTATCAGATAACCTAGCAGACAGTAAGTCAGCCTGGCAATCCTCCACCCACCCCACGTGGGGCGGTGCCGCTATGGATGCCGTCACAGAGTATATTATGACGTCATACTCACCTCATCCTGATTTCTGGAGTCTACCCTGTAGCCGTACCCAGATCACAGACTCACCCTGGTGGCTGGTAGACCTGGGAGCTGAATACACAGTACACAAGGTCAAGTTAGCCACGCCTCAAATACCAGGTAGGCCCATGGTGCAACACAATCTTATAAAGTATAACTTTTATATGATATATTTTAAATATATTGTTCAGCTCACCCATTCTTAATGTCAGCAAAATTCCGTCATTACTTGCACATCCGTCATTCCTTCCTACACATACAAATTAGCCATTGATTATTTTTACTTGTGAACTTTCTAAGATCTTGATTCAATCAGAATTTCTGTTGATTGACATGATGTACTTAGCATTTTTTATATTTGTCAAACATTCTTTTTGGGAAAATATTTCAATATTTATTTCCTGTAGTATTGGCTGTCGACCACGTCGCTTTAAATCTTATGATATGAGTAGAAATTCTTGTATTTTTGTCTTACTATTCATTTTTGAGATGTTCTGATGTACATACATGCTTATCTAGGCTATGTTTACTTTACAATATACCATGGTGTATGTGAGTATCAGTTTATTTCAAAAAAAAAACTTGTGGGTCAGTTACCCGTTTCCACAATACACCTGCTGGATTGTACGGCTGATATAAAATGTAAAATTGATGTATGCAGCTTACACAAATGAAAATTATATATTGCCTCATTCCTGAAACCTGCTTAATAAAGTGATACCAGCTTGTGTGAGTTGGTGTATCCGTTTTTGACCCTCGAGCTTTATACGTCAGAATCTGTAGACGTCGGATTCTGAAATATAAAGACGATCCCTGCACTGAAAGAAATAAAATATTTTAAATGGCCGTAGACCCATAACATATAGGTATACAAATCAACTGGGAAGAGCAAACGAAGACATTTAACCCTTGGATCACTGAGATATTAATTTAAAATTTTCAGTCACATGAAATTGTGTCTCGCCACCGCGATCCACAACTTAAAGTGACTGAGAATGTGTGTGTTTTGCGAAATTCAAGTTCCGATATATATCAGTGTTTCAAGATTTGAAGAATATTTTACTTTTAACAACTGATTATACAGGTGCTGATAAAACACAGAATGTTTACTGTGGTCGACATCAGTGTCCTAAGGGTTTAGACAATTTCAAAGTAAAAAAACACCTTTGTTCTCCAAGGCTTGAAGGGACTGGCCCAGGCTAAAATCATAAACAAATCGGTGATTTTATTTTGGCTTTTTAATTTGACCATATGATGTAAACATGTCCATAGACTAGAACTGCAAAAGTTTTTTAATTTTTCTGCTGCGCATTCACCAGTTAGGCTAGATATAGAGACGAAATTCCTGATTTCTATTTATTGACAACCATGTCAAAAATAAGAAATACGGGAATTTCGTCTCTATATCTAACTGGCTTATGATTTTAGCCTGGGCCAGTCCCTTTAAACAAATATAATCCAGCGTTGTAAGGGTAACGTACATTATATTTCATATACTCACTGATTACAGTGTCTTCTCTGGAAATACGTGATGATGCCACCAGCTACACTGACGTCATATACACCATGGATGACATTGACCTTCATGGAACCAGTTTTGAAGGCTCTATTCCTTTTATTAAAACAACAGGTAAGATTCAAGCTTTACCCTCAAGATCTCGTCTCATACGACTTATTGTAGTATCGAAAGAAACCTTTAATATTTCACTGTGTATCTCAGACATCTTCCTGTATGACTTATGTGTGTCTGTGTTTCTATGTTTATTTTAAAAATCCTCTTACACAAAACTGGTGATTTTTTGAACCCTTAGTATCTATGTTTATTGTATTTCTCAGGTAAGCACCGCTTTCTGCTTTATAGCGTTTCATGTTTATTGTATTTCTCAGGTACACATGGCTGGCTGCTTTATAATGTGTCAGACACCTGTACTGATTGTGACTGTGAGATGTTGACGTGGACATTCCTACGTGAGCAGGATGACTATCTCTTCTCTCCTCCGAATACAGCAACATGCATTAAAAGACTGGGTCAGTACATTATCTTCAGGTGTGAAAATTTGTATAAAAATGTGTATCCCCCTACTCTAAAAAATTGTAATTTTACTGCATTCCACATTATTTTTTATTTATTTCAATCAATCAATCAATCAATCAATCAATCAATCAATCAATCAATCAATCAATCAATCAATCAATCAATCAATCAATCAATCAATCAATCAATCAATCAATCAATCAATCAATCAATCAATCGATCGATCGATCAATCAATCAATCAATCAATCAATCAATCAATTAATCAATCAATCAATCAATCAATCAATCAGACAGCTATTACGTGAATAACGCTACCGCTCAAGCTTTTTACTTTGAGATCAATATTCTCCTATATTTTTTGTGTTACTGCACTGTGTGTAGGTGTCATATATCATATTAAGATACAAGTACTGTATATAAGATATATTATTTTAGCACATTCTTTCAGATAGTGGTGAATTATGTCTTTTCAGATCCGGTCTATATAAGGGATCGAGACACAGATCAGTGTGTGACACCCGTCGTATCAGGAGCTGACCTCATACTATCACACACTACTAACTGTCAGAACAGGTTGGAAAAAAACATAACTTGCACGCATAAGCAGTTTTTTTGTATCGAAGAAATTAGGATCTTAACTTTACTATTTTGTTGTATTTTATATATATTTACAATCCATTCTTATACTTATGACCCATATTTGTGTGTTGTATAATTTACCACATTATGATTTTCGGCGATTTCTCTGTCAATTCTGAACCGATTGTCTTGAAATTTTGCAAAGGCCATTTTCTATTCAAATCCTAATAGCGGTAAAAATTTTGCAAAATTATAATTAATATTTCAAAAGTTAGACCATTTGACATGTAATAAAAATCTAGAATTAGTTTGATGGGTTTATAGAGGGACGTCGTAATTTCAATTTATTACATGTCAAATGGTCTAACTTTTGAAATACGATATATAATTTTACGAAATTTTCAGGGATATTAGGATTCTGTTAATATATGATTGTTACAAAATTTCATGAAAATCGGTTGACAATTGACTGAGAAATCGACGGAAAACATGCGATCCTGGTTGATCACTTTTAATGTGACTTTGGGTACAGTAAAAAGACTAAGATAACATTGAAGTTTTATTTGAGAATATGGCTCCAGGTGTTTGTTTCATCTTAACATTTGTGTGCTCACCCACGGTACACTGATTGACTGATTATTGTCTCACATTTACGTGGAATGAAAACACTATATCAGTGTAACCTAGAATGTAATACAAACAAAGTACACACTAGGAAACCCATAGTAAATAGTCATTGACAACGGTACAAGGTATACTGAGATCCCCAGGAATCACTTGATAATACAGAGAATGTACACAATTGGAAACCCATACTTGCTGGTAATATGATGCAACACGCGGTACACCGGGGTACCGTTGTACCCCGGGGTACCACGTGATTTGCAGCGCCACCTGGTGAATGCGGAAGCAATTTGGTTTGCAACAGGTTCCGACATTGAAAGATGTTTTACCAATAGTCCCTAGTGACGAAAATGCCCTCAAAACAAGAATATTTTGAAAAATAAGAACGTTTCACATCTATTTCTGCCCTCTTTTAAAATTATTTTAAACCTTTTGGTACCCAGGGTAAAGCTCTGAAAAATAAATTAAATAATTAAACAAAATGGCGAATTTCTATTTGGTACTCCAGGGTACCGCGTGGTGCATCATATACGGGATATTCTATATCTAGAGTGTTCACAGATAATAACACGGTGTATACTGCCAGTGACTTCATATCGCAAATAGTTTGGAAACCCCCCATTAATAATTTCTTACTACCCTTGACTCATAGGTGACACTTATTTCAGTTGTATGTACACAGCATATATATTGTTACAAAATAACAACATCAAGCGTGATTTTCATATCATTGTAAAATGTAACATAGTTTTCAAATGTGAAGGTGACGTTCCGACCTTAGGTGTCACATGGTAGAATGGCTCGCTCTGATCAGAAGTGTCTATATAGGGATGGGTGACACTAATGATGTAGTGCAAATGAAATCAGAAGTGTCTATATAGGGATGGGTGACACTAATGATGTAGTGCAAATGAGATCAGAAGTGTCTATATAGGGATGGGTGACACTAATGATGTAGTGCAAATGAGATCAGAAGTGTCTATATAGGGATGGGTGACACTAATGATGTAGTGCAAATGAAATCAGAAGTGTCTATATAGGGATGGGTGACACTAATGATGTAGTGCAAATGAGATCAGAAGTGTCTAAATAGGGATGGGTGACACTAATTATGTAGTGCAAATAAGATCAGAAGTGTCTATATAGGGATGGGTGACACTAATGATGTAGTGCAAATGAGATCAGAAGTGTCTATATAGGGATGGGTGACACTAATGGGTGACACTAATGATGTAGTGCAAATGAGATCAGAAGTGTCAATATAGGGATGGGTGACACTAATGATGTAGTGCAAATAAGATCAGACGTGTCTATATAGGGATGGGTGACACTAATGATGTAGTGCAAATGAGATCAGAAGTGTCTATATAGGGATGGGTGACACTAATGATGTAGTGCAAATGAAATCAGAAGTGTCTATATAGGGATGGGTGACACTAATGATGTAGTGCAAATGAGATCAGAAGTGTATATATAGAGATGGGTGACACTAATGATGTAGTGCAAATGAGATCAGAAGTGTCTATATATGGATGGGTGACACTAATGATGCGGTGCAAATGAGATCAGAAGTGTCTATATAGGGATGGGTAACACTAATGATGTAGTGCAAATGAGATCAGAAGTGTCTATATAAGGATGGGTGACACTAATGATGTAGTGCAAATGAGATCAGAAGTGTCTATATAGGGATGGGTGATACTAATGATGTAGTGCAAATGAGATCAGAAGTGTCTATATAGGGATGGGTGACACTAATGATGTAGTGCAAATGAGATCAGAAGTGTCTATATAGGGATGGGTGACACTAATGATGTAGTGCAAATGAGATCAGAAGTGTCTATATAGGGATGGGTGACACTAATGATGTAGTGCAAATGAGATCAGAAGTGTCTATATAGGGGTGGGTGACACTAATGATGTAGTGCAAATGAGATCAGAAGTGTCTATATAGGGATGGGTGACACTAATTATGTAGTGCAAATGAGATCAGAAGTGTCTATATAGGGATGGGTGACACTAATGATGTAGTGCAAATGAGATCAGAAGTGTCTATATAAGGATGGGTGACACTAATTATGTAGTGCAAATGAGATCAGAAGTGTCTATATAGGGATGGGTGACACTAATGATGTAGTGCAAATGAGATCAGAAGTGTCTATATAGGGATGGGTGACACTAATGATGTAGTGCAAATGAGATCAGAAGTGTCTATATAGGGATGGGTGACACTAATGATGTGGTGCAAATGAGATCAGAAGTGTCTATATAGGGGATGGGTGACACTGATGATGTAGTGTAAATGAGATCAGAAGTGTCTATATAGGGGATGGGTGACACCGATGATGTAGTGTAAATGAGATCAGAAGTGTCTATATAGGGATGGGTGACACTGATGATGTAGTGCAAATGAGATCAGAAGAGTTTATATAGGGATGGGTGACACTAATGATGTAGTGTAAATGAGATCAGAAGAGTTTATATAGGGATGGGTGACACTGATGATGTAGTGTAAATGAGATCAGAAGTGTCTATATAGGGATGGGTGACACTAATGGTGTAGTGTAAATGAGATCAGAAGAGTTTATATAGGGATGGGTGACACTAATGATGTAGTGCAAATGAGATCAGAAGTGTCTATATAGGGATGGGTGACACTAATGATGTAGTGCAAATGAGATCAGAAGTGTCTATATAGGGGATGAGTGACACCGATGATGTAGTGTAAATGAGATCAGAAGAGTTTATATAGGGATGGGTGACACTAATGATGTAGTGCAAATAAGATCAGAAGTGTCTATATAGGGATGGGTGACACTAATGATGTAGTGCAAATGAGATCAAAAGTGTTTATATAGGGATGGGTGACACTAATGATGTAGTGCAAATGAGATCAGAAGTGTCTATATAGGGATGGGTGACACTAATGATGTAGTGCAAATGAGATCAGAAGTGTTTATATAGGGATGGGTGACACTAATGATGTAGTGCAAATGAGATCAGAAGTGTCTATATAGGGATGGGTGACACTAATGATGTAGTGCAAATGAGATCAGAAGTGTCTATATAGGGGATGGGTGACACCGATGATGTAGTGTAAATGAGATCAGAAGAGTTTATATAGGGATGGGTGACACTAATGATGTAGTGCAAATGAGATCAGAAGTGTCTATATAGGGATGGGTGACACTAATGATGTAGTGCAAATGAGATCAGAAGAGTTTATATAGGGGTGGGTGACACTAATGATGTAGTGCAAATGAGATCAGAAGTGTTTATATAGGGATGGGTGACACTAATGATGTAGTGTAAATGAGATCAGAAGTGTCTATATAGGGATGGGTGACACCGATGATGTTGTGTAAATGAGATCAGAAGTGTCTATATAGGGATGGGTGACACTAATGATGTAGTGCAAATGAGATCTGAAGTGTCTATATAGGGATGGGTGACACTAATGATGTAGTGTAAATGATATCAGAAGTGTCTATATAGGGATGGGTGACACTGATGATGTAGTGCAAATGAGATCAGAAGTGTCTATATAGGGATGGGTGACACCGATGATGTAGTGCAAATGAGATCAGAAGTGTCTATATAGGGATGGGTGACACTAATGATGTAGTGTAAATGAGATCAGAAGTGTCTATATAGGGATGGGTGACACCGATGATGTTGTGTAAATGAGATCAGAAGTGTCTATATAGGGATGGGTGACACTAATGATGTAGTGCAAATGAGATCTGAAGTGTCTATATAGGGATTGGTGACACTAATGATGTAGTGTAAATGATATCAGAAGTGTCTATATAGGGATGGGTGACACCGATGATGTAGTGCAAATGAGATCAGAAGTGTCTATATATGGATGTGTGACACTAATGATGTAATGTAGATGAGATCAGAACTGTCTATATAGGGATGGGTGACACTGATGGTGTAGTGTAAATGAGATCAGAAGTGTCTATATAGGGATGGGTGACACTGATGATGTGGTGTAAATGAGATCAGAAGTGTCTATATAGGGATGGGTGACACCGATGATGTAGTGTAAATGAGATCAGAAGTGTCTATATAGGGATGGGTGACACTGATGATGTGGTGTAAATGAGATCAGAAGTGTCTATATAGGGATGTGTGACACTCATGATGTAGTGTAGATGAGATCAGAACTGTCTATATAGGGATGAGTGACACTAATGATGTATTGCAAATGAGATCAGAAGTGTCTATATATGGATGTGTGACACTAATGATGTAATGTAGATGAGATCAGAACTGTCTATATAGGGGATGGGTGACACCGATGATGTAGTGTAAATGAGATCAGAAGTGTCTATGTAGGGATGGGTGACACCGATGATGTAGTGTAAATGAGATCAGAAGTGTCTATATAGGGATGTGTGACACTCATGATGTAGTGTAAATGAGATCAGAAGTGTCTATATAGGGATGGGTGACACTGATGATGTAGTGTAAATGAGATCGGAAGTGTCTATATAGGGATGGGTGACACTAATGATGTAGTGCAAATGAGATCAGAAGTGTCTATGTAGGGATGGGTGACACTAATGATGTAGTGTAAATGATATCAGAAGTGTCTATATAGGGATGGGTGACACTAATGATGTAGTGCAAATGAGATCAGAAGTGTCTATATAGGGATGGGTGACACTGATGATGTAGTGCAAATGAGATCAGAAGTGTCTATGTAGGGATGGGTGACACTAATGATGTAGTGTAAATGAGATCAGAAGTGTCTATATAGGGATGGGTGACACTAATGATGTAGTGCAAATGAGATCAGAAGTGTCTATATAGGGATGGGTGACACTGATGATGTAGTGCAAATGAGATCAGAAGTGTCTATATAGGGATGGGTGACACCGATGATGTAGTGTAGATGAGATCAGAACTGTCTATATAGGGGATGGGTGACACTAATGATGTAGTGTAAATGAGATCAGAAGTGTCTATGTAGGGATGGGTGACACCGATGATGTAGTGTAAATGAGATCAGAAGTGTCTATATAGGGATGGGTGACACCGATGATGTAGTGTAGATGAGATCAGAACTGTCTATATAGGGGATGGGTGACACTAATGATGTAGTGTAAATGAGATCAGAAGTGTCTATGTAGGGATGGGTGACACCGATGATGTAGTGTAAATGAGATCAGAAGTGTCTATATAGGGATGGGTGACACTGATGATGTAGTGCAAATGAGATCAGAAGTGTCTATATAGGGATGGGTGACACCGATGATGTAGTGTAGATGAGATCAGAACTGTCTATATAGGGGATGGGTGACACTAATGATGTAGTGTAAATGAGATCAGAAGTGTCTATGTAGGGATGGGTGACACCGATGATGTAGTGTAAATGAGATCAGAAGTGTCTATATAGGGATGGGTGACACTGATGATGTAGTGTAAATGAGATCGGAAGTGTCTATATAGGGATGGGTGACACTAATGATGTAGTGCAAATGAGATCAGAAGTGTCTATGTAGGGATGGGTGACACTGATGATGTAGTGTAAATGAGATCAGAAGTGTCTATATAGGGATGGGTGACACCGATGATGTAGTGTAAAGGAGATCAGAAGTGTCTATGTAGGGATGGGTGACACTGATGATGTAGTGCAAATGAGATCAGAAGGGTCTATATAGGGATGGGTGACACCGATGATGTAGTGCAAATGAGATCAGAAGTGTCTATATAGGGATGGGTGACACTGATGATGTAGTGCAAATGAGATCAGAAGTGTCTATATAGGGATGGGTGACACTGATGATGTAGTGTAAATGAGATCAGAAGTGTCTATATAGGGATGGGTGACACTAATGATGTAGTGCAAATGAGATCAGAAGTATCTATATAGGAATGTGTGACACTAATGATGTAGTGTAAATGAGATCAGAAGTGTCTATATAGGGATGGGTGACACTAATGATGTAGTGCAAATGAGATCAGAAGTATCTATATAGGGATGGGTGACACTAATGATGTAGTGTAAATGAGATCAGAAGTGTCTATTTAGGGATGGGTGACACTAATGATGTAGTGCAAATGAGATCAGAAGTGTCTATATAGGGATGGGTGACACTAATGATGTAGTGCAAATGAGATCAGAAGTGTCTATATAGGGATGGGTGACACTAATGATGTAGTGCAAATGAGATCAGAAGTGTCTATATAGGGGATGGGTGACACTGATGATGTAGTGTAAATGAGATCAGAAGTGTCTATATAGGGGATGGGTGACACCGATGATGTAGTGTAAATGAGATCAGAAGTGTCTATATAGGGATGGGTGACACTAATGATGTAGTGCAAATGAGATCAGAAGTGTCTATGTAGGGATGGGTGACACTAATGATGTAGTGTAAATGATATCAGAAGTGTCTATATAGGGATGGGTGACACTAATGATGTAGTGCAAATGAGATCAGAAGTGTCTATATAGGGATGGGTGACACTGATGATGTAGTGCAAATGAGATCAGAAGTGTCTATGTAGGGATGGGTGACACTAATGATGTAGTGTAAATGAGATCAGAAGTGTCTATATAGGGATGGGTGACACTAATGATGTAGTGCAAATGAGATCAGAAGTGTCTATATAGGGATGGGTGACACTGATGATGTAGTGCAAATGAGATCAGAAGTGTCTATATAGGGATGGGTGACACCGATGATGTAGTGTAGATGAGATCAGAACTGTCTATATAGGGGATGGGTGACACTAATGATGTAGTGTAAATGAGATCAGAAGTGTCTATGTAGGGATGGGTGACACCGATGATGTAGTGTAAATGAGATCAGAAGTGTCTATATAGGGATGGGTGACACCGATGATGTAGTGTAGATGAGATCAGAACTGTCTATATAGGGGATGGGTGACACTAATGATGTAGTGTAAATGAGATCAGAAGTGTCTATGTAGGGATGGGTGACACCGATGATGTAGTGTAAATGAGATCAGAAGTGTCTATATAGGGATGGGTGACACTGATGATGTAGTGCAAATGAGATCAGAAGTGTCTATATAGGGATGGGTGACACCGATGATGTAGTGTAGATGAGATCAGAACTGTCTATATAGGGGATGGGTGACACTAATGATGTAGTGTAAATGAGATCAGAAGTGTCTATGTAGGGATGGGTGACACCGATGATGTAGTGTAAATGAGATCAGAAGTGTCTATATAGGGATGGGTGACACTGATGATGTAGTGTAAATGAGATCGGAAGTGTCTATATAGGGATGGGTGACACTAATGATGTAGTGCAAATGAGATCAGAAGTGTCTATGTAGGGATGGGTGACACTGATGATGTAGTGTAAATGAGATCAGAAGTGTCTATATAGGGATGGGTGACACCGATGATGTAGTGTAAATGAGATCAGAAGTGTCTATGTAGGGATGGGTGACACTGATGATGTAGTGCAAATGAGATCAGAAGGGTCTATATAGGGATGGGTGACACCGATGATGTAGTGCAAATGAGATCAGAAG
This sequence comes from Flabesymbios commensalis, assembly GCA_964017125.1. Taxonomy (NCBI): domain Eukaryota; kingdom Metazoa; phylum Annelida; class Polychaeta; order Terebellida; family Flabelligeridae; genus Flabesymbios; species Flabesymbios commensalis. Next base: position 1,460,363 of record OZ024917.1, read on the forward strand.
TGTCTATATAGGGATGGGTGACACTGATGATGTAGTGCAAATGAGATCAGAAGTGTCTATATAGGGATGGGTGACACTGATGATGTAGTGTAAATGAGATCAGAAGTGTCTATATAGGGATGGGTGACACTAATGATGTAGTGCAAATGAGATCAGAAGTATCTATATAGGAATGTGTGACACTAATGATGTAGTGTAAATGAGATCAGAAGTGTCTATATAGGGATGGGTGACACTAATGATGTAGTGCAAATGAGATCAGAAGTATCTATATAGGGATGGGTGACACTAATGATGTAGTGTAAATGAGATCAGAAGTGTCTATTTAGGGATGGGTGACACTAATGATGTAGTGCAAATGAGATCAGAAGTGTCTATATAGGGATGGGTGACACTAATGATGTAGTGCAAATGAGATCAGAAGTGTCTATATAGGGATGGGTGACACTAATGATGTAGTGCAAATGAGATCAGAAGTGTCTATATAGGGATGGGTGACACCGATGATGTTGTGTAGATGAGTTCATGCTCCGATCACAATGGTTTGACCATTCAAGCCATTGTGATGCATCAAACCTCGTTTTGCATCCATATAGACCAACCTAATTTTCTACACTTAAAGGTTTCACAACACAAATTGTCATGAAACTGTTTTAACAATGTTGCAGCATTTTTTTGTCACCCACTTCAAGTCATGTTCATCCACTATGAATCGAGAATTGCAACAGCAATTCGCGGCTTGCAGTAGGTGAAGAATCCAATGATAAATTCAGGCTCGAAAAGGTTAAAACCATTTCGCATCTTCTTTGTGGCATGTTTTTCTGGACGTATCACAATATCTGCCTACACCTTGATTTCAGATTTTACATACTGAACAATACTTTGAACCTGTATGATGTCTCAAATGGCGAGGGTGTAAAGGACCTATGTATGACCTTGAATGGTGACGTCATGACCTTCAATGGGGATACCGGGTGTGAAGAGGTGTACATGGAGATGGGAGGTGGTGGAGATGGTGACTTTAGGCTGGGTGTGACCGGGGAGGGATACGCTGTGCTAGACGGAGACAAATACTTGGTGAATTCAGCATTGGCGGATTGGTTCTACATAGATGCAGGTTACCCTGAGGGTAGGATATATTCTATTATAAATCTGTATAACTAACCCTTTAAGCGCTGAATTAATTTGTAAAAATACATCGAAACTAAAGGTTTTTTTCAATTTGAAATCATTATAAATGTCTTAGTTAGCTCTTCTGATTCATTTGAATACCTATGTTATGGATCTACGGCCATTAGAAATATGTTGATTCTTACAGTGCAGGGATAGACTTTAGTCGTCAGAATCTGACGTCTACAGACGTCAGATTCTGTCGACTATAGTCGATCCTTGCACTATAAGGGTTAAAAGCCCTAATAAGATCATTATCAATAAATTTCAAGACTCGTTCCCATGTATTTTGGTACAGAGGGTGGGATTAATACCAACATAGATCTAGGGGCTTTTAATTTATATGCTATTACCATATGTTGAAAGCCCCATTATTTTGCTTTGCAGACAATGTGTTTAATGTACCAAGGTTGTGCCAATGTGCCCAACGCTATCTAAACATTGCTATGGTATTGGGTTAACATCCAGTGTTAATATATGCTGTATTTAATTTGTTTGTTACTTTTTCATTCATTTGAAGCTGGGATTTCGACTGCAAATGACGAAAAATATTTTACTTTTAAAAATATACATATTCCAGATTAAATTCTTTGAATAATATATTTTTAATTTCAGAGACATTTTTTAACCCTTTGAGCGCTAAATCAAATAATTCAAATTTTTACCCTCTTAAATTGTTTCCACTACCGCGACTAACAACTTCAAGTGACTGAAAATTAGTCACATTTGTTTAATGTAAGAACAAACATTTCCAAATTTTGATGTTTTATCACTTGTTTCATTCCCAACAACTGATTTAATCGACTGATAACACAAGTTAAAAACGGTTATTTTCATGTTTAGCGGATGAAGGGTTAACCCTTTAAGCCCTCACGATGCATTAAAGCATCATTTTACATCCCTGAAAACAGACCTAATTTTCCTACAACAAAGGGTTTTTGAATGAAAATTCCCATGAAACTGGTTTACCAATACATAGTAATTTTATTAATTTTTATACCACATCAAATCATCTTCATTCACTACAAGTCGAAAATTGCGACAGCAATTTGCGGCTTGTAGTGGATGAAGATGACAATGATAAATTCAGGCTTGAAATGGTTAAGCAAGCCTAAAACGTATTTTACAAGAAGTACATAGCCTCATGTACTCATTTAGAATGATTTATACTACTACTTCAACACATATAGATGAAACATTCCGCCTAACACGAGACGTTGACCCAATGTTGACCTTGTTCATGTTGATAGTTATACCTCAAGTGGCTCATATCTCTAAACCAAGCAGTGCTTTTTGTGTAGGCCCACTGTATAGCCTTCCCAGCAAACACAAAACATTTGTATAGCATTCATACAACGTCGACCCAACGTCTCCGACGTTGGCCAACATTGTACAAATGTTATACAAATGTTTTGTGTTTGCTGGGCTAGCCCTTTGTTGCTGCATATTGGACTATTCCTATAATTTTGGGTCAAGGTATGATTGCCCGATATTAATCTGACTTTGGGTCAATGCTTAGTGTTTTATGAACTGTTTTCTCCAATGTTGTATAGGGCCATGGTCTACACTACCACCTTACGTGCACTCCCACACATCTTACCCACACCGCACATGTAGATTGATTAAACATGAACAGCAACGTTTACGTAACCTATACCCCATAATTCTAGACAGGTTTTGGGATACCCCCATATAAGCGGTCCACATATAAAGTGCGTTCCTATTTGTTTACTGCTAACATCTCATTTCATGTTGTGACCAAGGCTCAAACGCAAATGTGGTCTCGTGTTCTACCCTATGATTTAAATACCAACCGAACGACGGCATTGATTGGCTGATCTCGTCATGTGACAGGCTGAACCACTCTTCTATTGGTTGGAGGTAGAATAGTGGACTTGAACCGAAATGTGTGTGGATGGTGGCATCATACTTATTTCACTTCCGCAAATTAATATGACTGGTGATATATTCTGCTTTCATGACCTGATGCGATGATGTGGGGATCAGTGTCCATCATTCAGTATATGCTTATGTAGTACATATTAGCATACGCGATACAGAGTCTATAATCTGGTAATTTTTGCCATCCCCAACCCACCAAACATGACGTATCGACCCAATGATAGATCTAAGTTGGCCCACCGTCTACTACGTCGGCCCAATATTGGTCCAACACTGGGTCGACATGTCGTGCTTGCTGGGAAAGCTGTGCTCCAAACTCCACTTGCACAACCGATGATTGGATAATGACTATAATAGACAATTATCATGTGTTGCAAACTAAATATAAAACATATAAAAAAGACTAAATATAAGGGAATATATTTATTTTGCTTGTTTATAATATATTGTCAAACTATTTTATGCAGTGCATAAATGCTCAAATAAATATACGACAAACTTATCCACAAAGTATATTCAACATACATTGAACATTGTATATAAACATTTATTCAAGGGGAACCAGCATATGAGCATATGAGCATATCGGCAGATCGAGTTACAAAACATCAGCAAATTGTATAAAGCAACCACGTTGAATAGTTAAACACTATCAAACGTCTGGAAAAAGTCCAGACTATCACAGAAAGGCGTATGCAACTGATATAAAACAAGCTGAGTGCCTGTGTCAAGTGCATATCACATTGGCTTCTTCCTGGACTTAAAACGCTGTATCTCCCACTCAATTATGTGACATATACAACGCGTCAACTAAACGTTGTATATCCCACTCAATTATGTGACATATACAACGCGTCAACTAAACGTTGTATCTCCCACCTAATTATGTGACATATACAACGTATATGACCAAGGAACGGGTTTTCCATTTGAAGGTTAAAGGTAGTCATGTGAGATGAACAGTCGTTTAAAAAGTGATAAATCAATATCAAAAATACGAAAATACTTAAGATACTGGTACATAACCTGATTTAATTTGAGTGATATGTACATCATTCAAAGTCTTAGAGTAACGTTTTTTATATCAATGTGAGAAAGGTGATCAGTATTTATGAACAAACAATGTAAATAGTGAGAATATGTAATATATATAAATCGGGAAGTATTCATCATTAAATATCACAATATTTGATCCAAAGGTTCGTAGACCGCTAAATAGAGTATAAATGTGACCCTCTAATGCCTAAATATGTGTACAATGAAGCTAATTATTGGGGGCAAACTTGCCATTGTTATTATGTCAACAACAAAAATAAAAAATACATTTGCAACGTGAGTATATACGCTTACTAGGGCATGCTATAAGAAACTAAACATAGTTTTTGTTGTTCATCTTTTCACAATATCAAATAGGGTTCAATTGAAACAAATTTTGGTGGTTATAACAACAATATCAAATATTTTTTTAAAAAGATATACACATAAAGTAAACCAAAAATAATCCATTCCCCTTACTATCTGGTCATCAGGGACTGCTTACCAGTCACAAGGGCATGCAGTTATAATTGAAGCAAAAGTGTTGGTGGTTCTTATATGCATGGCAATACCATCAAATTACATCCAATAACTTAACGAAATGAGTATTGTGTATAGTGTCCCACGGAAAATCATTACTCTGAGACGGTTATTTTAATAGCCCCTCATCGATAAAACAATCGCTCTCAGCACACATTGAGTCAACGTTGTTGGCCCACCGTCTGCGACACTAGCCCAACATCAAATTAACTTTGGTTCAGTGTATCGTGTTTACTGGTGGAAACACACAAACTGTCTTGGATTGTTTAAATAATGATCTATACGTGAGATTTGATGACGTCAAGTTTATCCACGTGAGCGGTGATGACGTGCGTGATGACGTCGACGGTGACGGTGACGTCTTCCCTTTGCCCGCTTGACCCTGTTTCTCATGGACACGGAACTACCTAAAAAAGTGTTCCTTTCCTCGCCAACTGAAGGCAAAATAGCGACATTTCCTTGTACATTGGGATATAGAGAACTCTTCGCACGAATGTGATGATTAATAATGTTCTTGATTAAAGCGATCCCTGCAGCACCAGAATTCATCTGAGATGGACCAACTTCTGCTTTATCGTATTTCTCACCCTCTAATAATTTACTCTTAATGATACCATTATGATTTAGTTTTGTAGAGGTGAGTTTATGCAGCCAGCTGGGAACTCCATCAATCTGGTTTTGCATGAAGACGTCATGTCTACTCAAACCTGTAGATTCTGTAACATTGCAATAAAAAGTATTAACAAACAGTTCAAATATTTATTAAATGGATTAGAACACTTGCTATCTTGAAGTAATATATCTGAAATGTGGCAATTTATACAGGGATACAATTAAATTAAATTTTGATTTTTCTTTATCTGAATGTGTCTAAAGTAATAAATTAAATTTAAAGCCCAGCAGTCTGATTATAAAACATCGCTAGTGAATCAATTTCTGATAATATATGACATGCTATCCAAAACAAAACCTTTTTCTTGAAACGGTTATCATTAGGTATAATACAAATTATTGTTATACTGGCTTACGTGTGGCTTCGTCTGCATCCCGATTAGCTGTATCCAAAATGGCGGCGCCCTGAATCTGAATGATTGCCATTACCATCAGTAAACAAAAACAATATACAAACAGGTGTGAGCACCTGGTGGTAGAGCTACACATTACAAACATTAAAGAAATAAAATAAACGAAATAAATTGTATTTTGGGTTGTTCTGGTGTGTTGCACACTGAGAATGATGCTCATGTTCTGCATCTTGTTTTCTTATATAGAGGTTCACCATGTGACAGGGGTTTCCCCTATAGTAGCCCTGTCCACTGTCATGACTGGCTTTATACGTTTATAACTACACATCATGTGATATGATATTTCATCATCTGTATGCACATAATATAATTACCTAAAATTTATAACCCTATTTTTAATAAAGAATAAAAGGATATTTCATTCATTTAAAGCTGTGAATTCAGCTTCTAATGGATATGACGTAATCAAGATCAATGTAGTGTTCAGAGTGTGTCTAAGTCTATCCGTTACATGAAAACCCCCGCAGCGTGTAGTTTCCTGATTGTAACGGGACCGTCTTCCAGTAGTTTCACACTGGTGTATGCTCGCACAAAACTGTATCTCAAAATATAGTCCTCGAAACACTCATGTATGGTTAGTTCAATGCTGGGCCAGCGGCGCAGCTGAAAGACCAACATTGAGCCGACATAGATAGATAATTTAAAAGATAACAATATGTAAGATACTTTTGCTAAATCACTCCTCCCCCTTGAATCCCCTGTTCATTACCGCCTAGGTACAATAAGATATGCAAACAGTGTTCATTTGAGTTAGATATGGGAAAATACAGCACTCGTCCAATGAATAAAGTGTGAGCCTTTAGGCGATCACGTTATTCATTGGGCATGTGCTGTATTTTTGCCATATCGCACTAAAAATGAACAACGTTTGTATTCTCTCACACGATCAAGTTACATAAAACATAACTGCCATAGATTGCAGTTTAAACTACAGCTAGAGTGCGATATGGGCTGATACCGATATACGTCTCATAGTGAAAACCATTGCGCAGAGTGTGAGAATAGCATCTTTACTGTTAGAAGATGAATTCATTGAGCAGCAGCTGATCTGTATTAGGGCCTTCAATGTGTACAGACGATGTCTACACCGTATAAATGTATTAATGTAATTATACATACGTGACATAAGTGTAAAATATTAAATCTTACGGCAAATGTTTGATAATAATATTTAGAAAAATAGTGATATTTTATCAAATAATGTTAAATTGTGGACAATATCATATTCCTTTCTGGCATAGCATTCATATCATAAGATGTAATAATGTAAAAACATAGGAAATATTTTGAAATGTAGAGATACGATGTTTAGATATCACAGAGATTACTCTATTTATGTAATGATTATTTTTACTTAAGCGTTATTGAGCCCAGTTACTATAAGATGCTGCCCCAATACCAGGCCATCGTGTCCAGCATTGGACCAGCATTACAGCGCTTACCCTAAGACCCATGCTTACTGGGGCATATACCGCTGTTAGGCCTACATAATTTATAATGCTACTTAAAGCAATCCGTTCCCCCTTTTCTCTTGACACAGAGACCAACGGTTTACCCGTGGTCAATGTTGGCTCAGATTTGGCTCAATGCTGGTTCAATATTGGTTTAAAGTTAAGGCAACATAAAATAAGTCTTCTGAACATTAGTCGAATGGCCGGTCAATATATATTGTTGATTGCAACAAAATGCTGGTTTGTTTGATTCTTGCATTTAGTCTATGGATAGCGAAAATATGTCATATGACAATATTATTCATTCATTCATTCATTCATTCATTCATTCATTCATTCATTCATTCATTCATTCATTCATTCATTCATTCATTCATTCATTCATTCATTCATTCATTCATTCATTCATTCATGCATGCATTCATTCATTCATTCATTCATTCATTCATTCATTCATTCATTCATTTATTTATTTATTCATTCATTCATTCATTCATTCATTCATTCATTCATTCATTCATTCATTCATTCATACATTCATTCAGTCGTTCGTTCATTCGTTCGTTCGTTCGTTCGTTCGTTTGTTCGTTCATGCTTTTATTAATTAATAAATAAATAAATTAATTAATTAAATTAATTAATTACTTAATTAACTAATTAATTAATTAATTAATCATTAATTAATTAATAAATAAATAAATTAATTAATTCATTCATTCATTCATTCATTTATTTATTCATGTATTCATTCATTCATTCAGTCGTTCGTTCGTTCGTTCGTTCGTTCGTTCGTTCGTTCGTTCGTTTGTTCGTTCGTTCGCTCGTTCGTTCGTTCGTTCATTCATTCGTTTGTTCATGCTTTTATTTATTAATTTATTAATTTATTCATTCATTCATTCATTCATTCATTCATTCATTCATTTATTCATGTCAATATGTTTTGTGATGGGGAAATGGAGATCTATAATATTATTGGGATTGTATTGTCTTCAGGTTTCAGATATATCGTTTGCATGTTTTAGATATATCGTTTTGTTGTTTCAGATATATCGTTCTCATGTTTCAGATATATTGTTTTAATGTTTCAGAGATATTGGTTTGCTGTTTCAGAGACATCAGCAGATTGGGAGATATTCACTTGGAATGATTCAGTCACTTTCATCGTCAACACATTTTGCCATGAGGAGATCGAGATGAACTTCACCAGAGAGTATGATGGTCCGCCATTTGTGGAGCCTCTAAGTGTGGACCATAATGGCATCCTAGGCATTGTGACGTCAATCAGTCTCACAGGGTTCACCTTTAGAGTGTGCAGAGAGAAAAATAAATCTCCTGAACCAGAAAATGTCACAGCTATATTCAGAGCTTATCGTGAGTATAAAATGTCACAGCTATATTTAGAGCTTATCCTTAGTATGAAATGTCAAAGCTATACTTAGAGCTTATCATAAGTATGAAATGCCACAGCTGTACTTATATATATTAGAGCATAGTGTAACTATAAAATGCCACAGCTATAGGCCTACTTAGAGCTTATCTTAAGTATAAAATGTCACAGCTATAATTAGGGCTTAGCATACGTATAAAATGTTACAGCTATACTTAGAGCTTAGCAGAAGTATACCATACAAAATATTACAGTTTATTATAAGCTTAAACTATGGCAGATGTGTATAGAGTTTCTCATAAGTTTAAAATATAGCAGATGTTTTCAGATTGCTTTGGTAACTAGAAACTTTGCCAGCTTTCTTTTGAGCTTACTGAAGCGAATAGCTGTAGCGAGACACAATGTCAAGTTACTGTACATTTAGATGCGTAGTTCAGAGTTATAATGGGTAAATCCACATGGTAAATAACACAATAAGATGATAGTTTGGCAGTCAGAGGGTTACTATATATATGACTGGGGAAGCTAGTTCTAAGATTTATGGAGACAAAACTGTCAGCGAAACTAGTGGAGTGAAGTCATGTACCTGTTACACTACATGCAACAACACAAACTGTCTATGATTCACAGAAATAAATATATTCTATCAATGTTATGCGTGAACTATATAATTTATATATGCCTTATTGTGTGTGTCAAAACTTGTGTGTCAAAAAATATGAAGTTGTGTACTTTTGTGTGTGAATTTAAGTGCTTTAGTGGGTAAGTGAATGAGTGATCAAGTAGAGGAGTGAATGAGTTTGTGATTAGTGATTACCCAGCAAACACAAAACATTGGAATAACATCTGTACAACGTCGGCCCAACGTCTTTGACGTTGGTCCAACATTGTACAAAGGTTAAACGTTTCTATAATTTTCTGCTTGTAGTGCCAGAGAAAAAGGGGTTTACTGTATCTGTGGGTAACACATTCCCCTCGTCATACCCGAACTCCTTCAATCCTAAAGACTACGACGCCTGCGCAGTCATAACAGGAAGTCTGGCAGAGGGGACTGAACAGGAAGTAAGGTGTGATGATTATCTTTCTGGTCGCTACGTGGCACTCTACACAGATCAGGCGGACACGGCTCTCAGCTTGTGTAATGTGGAGATATATGGCACACCGGGTAAGGAAGAATAGGGTCCACATAACAACTCATCCTGCTGATCACGACTTTTGTCGTTTTTAATCTGTTTTATTAGTAAACTAAATCACTGCTATTCTGGAATGAAATCTGAGTCTAAACATAAGGATTTGCAAATATTTGTGCTCAAATTAAACAAATATAATATAACAAATATAAATATATGAGTAATTTTCAGCCACTCGAAGTTGTGGGTCGTGGCAGCGAGACACAACTTTAAGTCGCTGAAAATTTAAATAAAATCAATTAGCATGGGAAGGGTTAACCCTAACGCTGAAATATGTTTGTATAAACCAGGGAAGCCAAATAGTTTTTATCTCAATTTTAAACCAGCATAAATGTCTTAGTTAGCTCTTTCCGATTTATTTGAATACCTATGTTATGGGTCTACGGCCGTTAGAAATATTTTTACTCTTACAGCGCGGGGATCGACTTTAGACGTCAGAATCTGACGTCTACAGACGCCAGATTCTGACGTATAAAGACGGTTCCCGCGCCGAAAGGGTTAATATTGCTTGATATATATTAACACTTAAAGTGCTTAATAATAAAATTAATTCCGCAACCCAAATAAAGTTGTGTCTCGCTACCGCAACCCACAACTTTAAGTGGGTGAAATTATTGAAAGTGGGTGAAATTATTGAAATATACACAATGTAAATATATACCCATGTAAAAAATTCAATGTTCATTTCTCAATCAAATGCACTCGGCTATAAACGTGAATAACACTTCAAGTGCTAGTCACAACCATTTACCATTTTTTAATCTTTTCAAGCCTGAGTTTATCATTGAAATCGTATCAATTGTATACAGAAATTTGCTAGCAGGATATTTCTCTAATTTTATTATCAGTCTCATTTATTGCCATGACAGATATATTGCTTACAATAAATAATTTTCAACAGAGGCCTCTATTTCTACTCAATAATATATGAATTACGACATTGGATTAAAAAATATACCATTTTTTGTTGTAGCGAAAACCACATTAAATCGTGTGTGAATAGGTTGTTTATGTTCTATATTATGTTTTCAGTTATTCGTTATAATACCCCCTGCCTAAGCAATGACTACTGTGCTGCTGAAGATCCCCTGGGGGCATGTAATAGTACTACAGGCCTGTGTGGTTGCCTTGACGACCACGAGTACAGTACCTTACAGGAGCGTTGTGTGGCCCTCCCAGAAGATAGTGAGTATATTTCACCGGAGATAATAGTTGAGAAAAATAATTTAGGATTAAGGAATTTAACTTGAGTGAAATCAGCGTTGCTAATTACCAACAAATCAAATGATTCTTTGTTATTTTATAATGAAATAACATAGAATCATTTCAGCAAATGTGGTCATCTTGACCAATGAAATTCATTGGTCAAGATGACAATCTTGACCAATAAAACTACAAAGATTTGGATCAAGCGTTTTAATTCTTACAACACTGAGTTAATTTTGTATAAATTCAAAGTTTTTTTTTTCAATTTGTAATCATCATAAATGTCTTAGTTAGGTCTTTTCGATTCATTTGAATACATATGTTATTGGTGTAGGCCCATTTTAAATATTTTACTCTTCCAGTGCGGGGATCGACTTTAGCCGTCAGATTTTGACGTCTTAGTCAATCCCCGCACTATAAGGGCTAATAGCGGCCTAGATGTCATAGACTTTGCTGTGATCTTCATAAGCCATAACTAAATGTAATTTGTTTTCAGAGAGTTGTAATTCTACATTAGATTGTGGTTATAACGAGGAGTGTGACCTGATTAACCTGAACTGTACATGTGTAGCGGGGTTTAGCTACAGTGATACGGCCGGCCACTGCTTGCTCGGTAAGTCTAACATTATGTCACTAGTACGTGTGTAGTGGGTTTGCCTACAGTGATACAGCCGGTCATTGCTTGCTCGGTAAGTCTAACATTATATAAATTCACTAGCACGTGTGTAGCAGGGTTCGTGTGTAGCGGGGTTTGCCTACAGTGACACGACCGGCCACTGCTTGCTGGGTAAGTCTAGCATTATGTCACTAGTACGTGTGTAACGAGTTTGCCTACAGTGATACGGTCGGTCACTGCTTGCTCGGTATGTCTAACATTATGTAAATTTACTAGCACGTGTGCAGCAGGGTACGTGTGTAGCGGGTTGATCTACAGTGACACGACCGGCCACTGCTCGCTGGGTGAGTCTAGCATTATGTAAAGTCACCGGCACGTGTGTAGCAGGGTTCGTGTGTAGCGGGGTTTGCCTACAGTGACACGACCGGCCACTGCTTGCTGGGTAAGTCTAGCATTATGTCACTAGTACGTGTGTAACGGGTTTGCCTACAGTGATACGGCCGGTTCCTGGTTTGCACTGTAAGTCTAACATTATGTAAATTCACTAGCACTGTGTAGCAGGGTACGTGTGTAGCGGGTTTACCTACAGTGACACGACCGGCCACTGCTTGCTGGGTACGTCTAGCATTATGTCACTAGTATGTGTTTAGCGGGATTTGCCTACAGTGATACGGCTGACCACTGCTGGCTGGGTAAGTGTGACATTATGTAAAGTAACCAGTACGTGTGTAGCGGGATTCACCTACAGTGATACGTCGAGCCACTGCTTTCTGGGTAAGCAGGTCTGGCACATCGTAGAACATTGCTATAAAAATATCGTGTGTTCCCGCGATAGTACTGGGTGTGTGAGAATCAGTGATACAGAAGGGGTACGTCTTGTATATTGTCTCTACTTTTAATATGATCGGTACATGAGACAAATAGAACTGTACACACAAAACAAAATATGTGTATCTATCAGACTAGTTCATCTGTTTTCGCCAGATGTCTCTGTGTGATAGTTGTATACTAAGAAAAGTTGCTGACATATAAGAACTGCAGCCAAAAGAAGCCAGATATAATTTGAATCGGTGTGAGTAAACAGGAATTTTTTGATTATTCAATGAAAATTTATTCCGAAAGATTGATATGTTTTAGTTAAGAATATACCATCGCTTACTTGTTCTCACTTTTTTGATAAAAAACTATCTCGATATTCTACGACTTGCCAGACCTGGTAAGTCTAACATTATGTAAAGTCACTAGTACAGGTTGGAACATAATTAACGGCAGTGAAACGGCCGGCCACTGTTCGCTGGTTGGGTATAACGTTATGTATAGTTACAAGATTTACCTCAGTGACACTGCCGGCCACTGCTTGCTTGTAAGTCTAACATTATGTAAAGTTGTGGTACAGGATTTACCTAACATATGTAACAGTGTTAAAAGTTTACACCTACAGATTCGAGCATGAACCCTCTCTCTTGATTGATTTGAATGTCATCAATGTGCTCATTACAGTTATCCACACTGTGCTACAATCATATCATGTCTTAATAAGCAACACAAATGCAAACACAGCCTCTAAATTTACAGAAGGTTGTTGGTCTTGATTCACTGCGAACAGCTTTAAACATGACTTGGCCTTGTTGTTGCCCTACCCGCATGGCCCAAGCTGCAAGAAGTGAATTTCCTCATGACCTAAATTCTATTGATCAATAAAACAAAACGAACTAGCTGTTTAAATTCGTCAGACAATTGTCAACGTAGATATAAAGATACTTAAAACATGCACAAATCGCCAAATTCCCTGTTGTAAGTCCACACTAATGCTGTATATGACTACTTCTGATCATTTTCTTTTGTGACCCTTTTTTATGACACACATGTTGATTTATGTCAATTATTCACGTTTATGTGGACGTAGATGAGTGTGACACCCCTACCGTCTATTTGGTAACGGGACATTTGTGTTAATATATGTTAATATATTCATGTTTATGTAGATGTGGATGAGTGTGACTCTCCTATCCCTCCATGTGGTAACGGGACCTATGACCTGTGTGCCAACTCCTACGGTTCCCATGCGTGCTATTGTAACCAGACAGGTTACAGCTGGTCACAAGATAGCGGTACTTGCCAGGGTAAGTAACGTGATGAATATTAAAGGGATTCACATTAAACATATGAAGCTTTTTTTATTGACATTCTCATCCACTACAATCCTGGACTTGTAGAGAATGAAGATGACTTGACGTGTGTGACAAATTCATTATAGTTGTCACTTATTCTTAAATTTTTTTTTCAAAACTGACTTCCCAGCAAACACGAGACATCCACCCAATGCTGTTTCAATGTTGGCCCACCGTCTTCGACGCTGGCCCAACATTGAAACAGGATTGGGTGAATGCCTCGTGTTTGCTGGGAAGTCAGTTTTGAGAGATTACAAATGCTCCTTATTTGAACCCTTTAAGTGTGGGAGTGCCAGAGACAGAATCTGATGTCAAATGTCAGAAAGAGTAAAACTAAAATATTTCAGCGCTGTAAGGGTTAGTTGGGTCTTTGTTTTTACAGATGATGACGAGTGCTCAGTTTATGACGGTTTATGTGAACATAACTGTACAAACACTCCCGGATCTTATGAATGCTCCTGTGACACCGGCTATACACTGACCAACAACCTACACGCCTGCGCTGGTAGGTAATATAACTGTTCAAACTCAACAGGATCATATCTAGACACTGTTATTTTAGGTGACAGGCCAAAACAAGGTCAATGGGGATTCCCCTCACATTAAAAAACATGGCTGGTGTTTCCATGATATTTGATCTCTTGGTATATCTGAACCCTAGTTGGCCCATGCTGACGCCTTGTGTTAGCTTGTTCAATATTCATTGGAAGGTCTAGCGACAGCAGTGTCGACAAGTGGGTGGGTGACACTGTTACCGGAGTACAGGGGCCTACAATATCCACTGCAGTGCCTAAAGATAGCAGTATCTACACACGGGATCTTACAATAATATACAATATCCACAGGACCCAAACATACCACCTATACATGGCAATGACATTGCTAGAGAAGCAACCAATATCCACACAAAGATTCAATGATCACTGTATCTACATACAGGGACATAGTAGAGGAGTATACAATATCCACTGGAGGGTCAACTATAGCAGTACCTCTCACGGGTGGATGACAATGCTAGCGTAGTATAGAATATCCACAGGTGGCCCAAAGATGGCAGTGCTTACATCAGAATGACACAATATCCACTCGGCCCAGTGATAACAGTTTCTGCACACAGGTTATACTGCTATAGAGGAGTATACAATATCCACTGTAGAGCCCAAAGATAGCAGTGCCTACACGTTGTTGGGTGGCACTGTTAGAGAAGTATGGCAGGCTATATACTAACCAACAATCCAGAAACATTGCTGGTAGCTACAATTAGTATAGGCTACTTACTCAGCAAACATGAAGTCAATATAAAGGAATATACAATAACCACCGTAAGGCCCAAAGATAATAGTTGTTTAATACAGGGCTGTAAAACATCAAATATTTGCACTTTAGTCAAAAATAATGGTGAAGCGGTTTTCACTCTTGACCAGGCAGTTCAGTTAATCTATTCTGTGAAATGCAGTGATGTCACCAGTAATACTTGTGAATGGCTACTCAATGAAATTTTTTTATATAAGATTCCCTCCCCATACTTCATTGTGTTGGCTAGCTCGTTGAAGTTGCTAAGCCAAGTTCATCCTCAGTTAATATATCATCACACATATGTTTTATAGATGAAGACGAATGTGAAGATGTAGGGTCCTGTAACACCACACATGCATACTGCCAGAATACACTGGGCAGCTTCCTTTGCATATGTGACGGGGGCTTCACATGGAACATCACGGACAACTACTGTCAAGGTCAGCTGAACATACTTTAAGCCTTTTAAGCATTAAGATCGACTATATTCGTTTTAAATGTTTTATGAGCAGATTAAATCACATTTATGGGGGATGAAATGAGTATTTCAAGATGTCCAAATGTATCAAATGGTCTCAAATTAAATAAACATGAGTCATTTCCACCCGCTTAATCTTGTGGGCTGATCGTCAGTAGAAATATAAATCATATAACCTAGCGGGAAAAGGATTAAATTAATGTCAGTCAATTAACCTTTTAAGCCCTCACGATGCATTAAAAGCATCATTTGACATCCCTGAAATCTAGCCTAATTTTCTTACAACTAAGGGTTTTAGAATAAAAATTTCCATGAAACTGTTTTACCAATACATGGCAATTTTCATTAATTTGTCACCCACTTCAAATCACCTTTATCCACTACAAGTTGAGAATTGCGACAGCAATTCGCGGCTTGTAGTGGATAAAGGTGACAATGGTAAATTCAGGCCTGAAAGGTCTAAACGCATTTCATTCCCAATAACGGCTATTTATAGGCTAAATAAGACCGATTAAGAACAACTATGGTCACGCCTAGCAGTTTAAATAAATTCAATGAACACGATGAACCTCCAGGGCATGACCTGTTTTTTTTCAAATTAGGAACAATGAGATTACAGCCAGTTTTTATATGATGGTTATTGTAAGCCTAAGTAGAGTTCTGTCTGTCAAAGATTTTATTACATTTGTCAGTTAAATAATTTGTGAAAATGCACAAATTTTCTAGTCCCACAAAACATTCCATTACTCAGTTCCTGGTTTTACTACTTGGGAGCTTATATTATGTCATCATGTGGATGGTATATAATATACAGATTTGTAAAAAAATATCAGCGCTTTGTAAAATGAGTAAAACGCATATCGTTGTTGATGGCAACAAGTGTTTTTAACATCAATCTTTGCTTCTGTCCTCAGATATTGATGAGTGTCTCTATGGTAACGGAGGATGTAGTGACTTGTGTAGTAACACAGATGGTGGTCACGTGTGTGAGTGTAACCATGGTTACCAGGTGACTAAAAACTTGATGACGTGTGAGGGTAAGTGCGCGCATAACATGTAGATCTAGCAAGTTAGATAATTACACAGTGAACGTTTGTGAAAATGTGAATCTTTTTGTGCAAATTTGCTGTTGCACATCGAGCCTGCGTCGCATACAGTCGTTCAACGACATAATAGTGCTAACCTAGCAAACACGACACGTTGAAACGATGATGTTTGAATGTTGGCCCAACGTCTGCGACGCTGGCTCAACATTCAAACATCATCGTTTCAGCGTGTCGTGTTTGCTGGGAACATTATGCTGCAGCAGAAAGCCAAAATGTAGCATCTGCGCCATTTAAAGGTAAGCAGATACTACTACATTTGGCTTTGCAAAACAGCATCGTCAAGTATTGCCGTTCTTCATCGTCTTTAGATAACTATTGGTAGCCTCCATGGCGGAGAGGCATGCTTGGCTTCTTTTTGTAGGTTGAATCCTGTGTTTAGACAACAGCATCATATGATTCATCCCCAAATTGAATCATATATTCATTTATCAATCAGTCAATCAATCAATCAATCAAACAATTTATTCATTTATTTATTTATTCATTAATTCATTGATTTATTTATTCATTTATTCATTCATTTCTAGATAATCACAGTGTTTTTTCTTGTAATTGCTTTTCAGAAAAAAATGTTTTACTAACAAATCATCTACTACAAATGTATTACGTTTAATTATTGAGATGCGTATATGTGTTTTTGGAGAATATTCGAGGTGAAACATTTATTTTTTTAATTATAAATATAACAAATCTAGATGACAGCCTGTAAGAGCGGGGTTTGATCCCAGAGGCTTGCAATCCAACTGAATGCTTTTTGATACAGGTCCCCAGCGCCGTGTAACTGACATAATATAATTAACAACAAAATTATTTCTGTTATATAGTAAGTCAGGTCAGCGGCGTGAAAGGCTAATTCTCCTGCTCATGCCAGTTCATACCTTGCTCAGCTCTGCCTTCCCGTCCAGTCATCCCTCTCGTTTCTTTTCATCCACATGCAATACAAATACAATCATTTCTGGCTGGGTGGGGCTGCTAGTATAGCTCAGCTTGAACACCGCTGGGTCCTGCTGCCTGGGCTTCCCTGGCCCACTCCGGGTACCGGCGTGAGCTTGATGTAATTAGTTCCTCGGGGTACGGCTACCTGGTGTTGCGTGGTCTCGTTTTCTTTACTGATGCATTGGCCCCGCACGGCCCTAGACAAACATTGCTCACTTTATCACCAGCTGCTTAGCAGCGGCGATTGCCTCAGTGGGTGATCGCATCATCTTCATTGTTTCTGCTACCCGGTACATCGTCACCTCCAGATAACCATTCGGCTATTATAGCAGGGTACGGAATTAACTTTTCTGTTTCAGATATAAATGAATGTGATACGGGTGATAATGTTTGCATTAACGTCACTGGTGCAGTTTGTATCAACTCGCTAGGTGGCTATAGCTGTACATGTGGAGTGGGTTTTACATGGAATGACACTGCAACAAACTGTGAAGGTAAATTGCACACCCTACAGACTAATCTACCCGAAATAAATTGCAGTCACTTATCGAAATCATATAAACACATTTTAGCCAGATATTGGAATCAGATATATCCGTTTTGTTGCTGAATTTAGTCACGTTTGAGCAAATATCCTGAAAATTAGATTAACTCGTTTGCTTAAATAACACACAGGTGCATGTGTTGTCTATGGTAATGTGCACCATAAAGCACACTTAAAATCATTAGAATAAATGTGGGGGATAGTTCCGACTTCAAACTTCTTCTTTCGCAATATTGCCATATTTGTGTAGTAAGCTACTTTAATCAGTATTCACCAACTCAACACATAGTTACATAGGGTGATTAACCATTTAAACCCTTACGATCCCTCAAAGCATTATTTATAGTCCAGGGCTATTAGATAATAACCCGGAACAAATTCGTAACAAGCTGAAAATTTCAGCATATGTTCTTGAAACAACATAGAAAAACATATCAAAAGTCCTCCAAAATCCGCCTGGTATTAGTGCCCGAAATTGGGGTATTAAGGGGTAAATGGGGGTAAACAATGGGTATTAACAATACATTTTAAAGTATTCAACCTAAATTCATAAAATTTGTATCTAGATATATGTTTTAGCACCTGCGGAATACATTAAAATTATTTGTATTACTTTTTCGCCTCACTTTCATCCCCAAAAGTGGTAAATAGGAAAAATAGGGATAATATCCATAGCTTATGAGCTATTTGACCTAGATTCATAAAATTTGTATCTAGCATCGGCGAAAAAAGCAAAAACACTTTTTTAAATTCGGCGACCTCCCTTTAATCGCCAGCAACAACTTTTTATATCAATTTTTAACCACCCTTTCCTTCAAAAAGTGGTAAATAGAAGTAAAATTGGGGTGATAACCATAAATTAATGAGTTATTTGACCAAGATTTATAAAATTTGTATCCAAACATACCCGGGGTGTTTGATATTATCATTTGTATTAATATTTTACCACCTTTACATCCCCAAAGCAAAAAAATAGCATATTAACCACAAATTGTGAGCTATTTTACCTAGATTTATAAAATTGTTAGGGCCTACCTGGATATGTTTTACCATGGGAGAAAATGTAAAAGCATTTTAAACTTATGCGACAACCCGCAACAAAAGGATATGATGCTGTAAAATCACCCTTTCATCTGAAAAGTGGTAATTAAGGGTAAGATGTGAGCGATATTTGACTTACTTAGATTAATAAAATTGGTATCTAGATTATATATTTTAGCATCCGAGAAAAAATAATGAAAGCGTTTTTAAAAGTTTATTAGTTTAAAATTTAATAGTTTAAGCTCTTTGAAATAAACTCGAATTAACTGTTTTATTATGTGATTAACAATCTACATTATACATGAAAATACTTTTTGGGAATGCAAAGGTTGTGTAAAATGAATACAACATCATACATAATTTCGTTTTTTGAGATTAAATGGTGATGGTTGATTTTTCTTTCAATAAGGCCTACGCTTTTTTGTTTGATGCTAGGACAAATATATAAATACCAATTTTATGAATCTCCGTCAAATTTATGGTTATTCTCATAATTTTCCATTATTTGCCACTTTCGGGAAAGAAAGGGTTGTTAAAAATTGAAATAAGTAATTGTAGTGGATTCCTCAGGAGCTAAAACATATGTTTAAAAACACTTTTTGTAACTTTAGACCCCATAGTTCATAAGTTATGGTTATCACCCCCCATTTTACCCATATTTACCTCTTATGGAGAGGAAAGGGTGGTTGAAAATTCATATAAAAAATTGTTGTTGTTAATTAAGGGGAGGTCGCCAAATTTTAGAAGTGTTTCAGAAAAAAATATCCGATACTAGATACACAGTTTATGAATCTAGGTCAAATAGATCATACATTATGGTTATTACCTATACCTTACCCTATTTACCACTTTTGGGGATGAAACGGTGGCTAAAAATTAATACCAATATTTTTAATGGATTCCGCAGGGAATAAACATATGTTTCGATACAATTTTTATGAATCCAGGTCAAATAGTTTTAAAGTTATCGTTATTATTCCCTTTATTACCCCTATTTACCCCCTTATTACCCCCATTTCGGGAACTAATACCAGGGGAACCTAGAGGACTTTTGATATGTTTTTTTATGTTGTCTCAACAATATATGCTGAAATTTTCAGCTTGTTACGAATTTGTTCCAGGTCTCTATGAGTTTTAGACTAATACCCCTAAATTTCCTACACGTAATAAAAATGTTTTTTTTTAATGAACATTTTTGTGAAACTGTAATCGAAAGATATACGACAAAAATGTATGAATATTTTCTTCAATCTGTCATCCATTTTAAATCATCCATCCACTGCAAGTCGAGAATTGCGACAAAAATTCGTGGCTTAGTGTGAATGAAGATTTCAAATAAATGGATTGATAAGATTGATAATAACTAATTGATGTACGTTGCCTAAAATGTATTCTTGCTCTTTCTTGTTAGACTTGGATTAGTATTTGCACGGTGGCTGTGAGCATATGTGTAATAATAGTGACAGTGGTTATTTTTGTTCTTTCTTTTAGATGTGGATGAGTGTTTGACTCTTAACGGTGGCTGTCAGCACATCTGTAATAATAGTGATGGGGGATTTCAATGTCATTGTGATCCTGGATACACACTAGCAGCAGATCTAACATCGTGCCAAGGTCAGTATGTGTCTTTGGGTAATTTAAAGGATGTATCCTGCTTGATATACCCATTAGTAAGCCTTACAGCGCGGGGATCAACTTTAGTCGTTATAATCTGACGTCTGTAGACGTCAGATTCTGATGACGGAAGTCGATCCCCGCACTTTAAAAAAAAATATTTCTAATGGTCGTAGACCCATAACATAGGTATTCAAATGAATCATGAAGAGCTAACTAAGACATTTATGATGATTTCAAATTGATTAAAACCATTTGGTCACCATGATTTATACAAAATTAACTCAGCGTTTTAAGGGTGTACAAACACGGGTGATATTTGTATCAAATAATGTATCTTTGAAATTTAACCCTTGCCCTACTGAATGATTTGTTTCTATTGTTTTATTCACCGGAAGCTGGAATTGCTGACGAAATTTTCAGCTTCGAATGACAAAAAATATGTCCATCTATGAAAAAAGATATAATATCTCTAAAATTGTATGAATTTTTCGACTGAGCATCTACCACAAACAATTTTACAAATATTCATCATATTTTATTTGTTTTTAAATTTTATTGACACCGTATAATATGTCAGTTCACAAGTTAAAAATTGTATCTTGTCTGATATAGGCTACTCGTTAAGTAATTTAGTTTAGCTCAATGTTTAGCTCAATGTACAAAAACGTTGTTCAAAAAATGGAAAACTTGCACACATCATATATTATTTTGATTTTCTAGTTTGGCTGAACGCACCCTGTACTGTGGACAGTGATTGTCTGCTGTCAGACACCTATTGTGACGCCACTACGTGTGTCTGCTCTCCAGGATACCTGTGGAATACCCTGCAAAAATCATGTTTTGCAGGTAAATGATATAAATAATCCGCTTATTACAGCATTACTTTGGTATTAAAATGTCATATCCACCACTTCGCGGTTTTCGTATTGACAAACTGATTCTATATATTTTTCACTCAATGCAAGTTTTAGTATTATTCAACAGTACCTTCAAAATAATTTATAGTATTTTGTGTGTTGTCAATACAATATGTTGAAAGTTTAATGTCAATGGGATAAATTATATGACAATATTATATAATCAGCTCAACCCTTAATAAATAAAGTGAGTTACAGAAATTACATTTTTCACCCACTTTAAGTTGTAGGTTGCGCTGGCGAGACACAACTTCAAGTGGATGAAAATTACTCTTATTTGTTTAATTTGAGACCAGTCATTTGCAAATATTGATGTCTAAACACTCATTTCATTCCCACTACTACTAAACTGACATTTATTTCACACATGTATCATATAATGTATGTCTATAAATAATAACATTCTGTATACTACAATATTTTTATCATTTGCTCTTTAATTCAATCAAGTTTTATTTTTATGGTATTTACTAGACGCATATGTCCATTGGGCCTGCCTTAGTTTCCAAAAGTTTGTGTATTGTCAGTAGAATATGGAAATCTTGTATATTTACTAAAAATATGTGACTCTACTTAGATATGTTAAACGTTTGAAAACAAGTATGTTCTTTAGCTATTTGAATATCATAACAAAAGTATATTTCAATAAACAATAAGAATTTGTTTTTGTTTTTATACTTTTCAGGTTGAGCGTTTCATTTTTACCCTTATTAGTGAATGGTGGAACAATATGGAAATATTATATATCTGTTAAAATTATTTGAATCTACTTATATAAGTTAAACGTTTAACAAAGTTTGTTATCTTGTCATTTGAATAACATTACTGAAGTATATTTTACTACGCAATTATAATTTGTGTCTGTTTTTATACCTTTGAAGTTGAACATTTCATTTTTTTCCATATTATTTATTGATATAGTTGGATGACTGCTTGGTTATGGGATATTGTTGTGTTTAACCATACTTTGATGTTACAGTCGGTATACTGGGAATGCCCTGTGATGATGACGTCTTGTGCCAGGATGTTGACCTTGACAGTTATTGTGATGTGAGCAGCACATGTGTGTGCCAACCTGCTTATAGCTTTAACATGCTGAGCAAACTGTGTGATGCAGGTCAGTCACATCAACATTCTCAGCAAGCACGAGACTTCAACCTATGTTGGTTTGCTGTTGGGTCAGCGTCGCAGACGGTGGAACAACAGTAATCCCAAATTGGGTCAAAGTCTCGATTCAACATTATAGTCACCGTCACATTAACCTGTAGCGCGATGTTTTGCCGATTACACCTCATCAATTGTTTTTTATAAAATTTAGCAACTACTATTTTCTGATCCTGCACCAAATTTAACAAAATAGCAATTTATTCCTAATTCTCGGCAGCTGTGACAAATATCCCAAATAACTTAATTTGTGGAAAGTGATTTTTCGCGAGCCTAGTTCAGTCACTTAGGTAATACCCCGCTCGAAATCAGCAATCAAAACAAAAAAAAACATTACATAGAACATTATATATTGAACCAATGTGGCTTGGCCAGCTGCTTAGGTGATGAATCAACACTAAATAAACAATGAGTCAATACTTGTTTTGTCTTTTTTAGTTGGCATGTTGAACACGTCCTGTGTCAGTGACAGTGAATGTCAGCAAATCGATCCTGGCACGTGGTGTGATGGTGGACTATGTCAGTGTCAGCCGAGCTATTCATTCAACAACCTAGCCAATCTCTGCATAGACGGTACACTTTTAGTCACTGGCCTTTAGCCACATTGCCGTTGCCATATTAGACTTGTCAAACTATTTGTCAATTTTGTACAATACATTGGCAGTTGGCTACTCCCCTGACCAATTTATTTCATACTTGAAAGTTAATATTTTCTCCCTAAATGTTATATTCATCACCAAAAATGGGTCAGATCAAATTTCTAGATTTCATACGTATATAAACCCCTTTTTGTGATCCACTAATTACAAATCTATTTACTCATATTTATTTGTGTTTATCTTTGTGTTTATCTTCTTTCCACTTATAATTAACCACAGACAGACAGATATTTTATTGACAGAAAGAAAGTCAATCCAGACTTATTTGTCATAGAAATAAGAGAAATATGTACATCCATATACAACATTGTAAATGTGTTAAAATCATGTGACATTATACATAGTATGACATACATAACTAAAATCATGTTAACTGGCATTGCCATAAAATGTGTTAAAATCATGTGACAATATACATAGTATGACATACATAACTAAAATCATGTTAACTGGCATTGCCATAAAAAAACACTGGGTATTACGATAATATGAATGACTGCTACTTAGAACCAAATTGAATGGCATTGCCAAGATAACATAGGGTCTATCATTTTGTTTCCCGCACCAAAACCAGAGATAAAATAGCTACTATAGCCACAACCCTTGGTCTAATATTTATTATGCAGTGGTAACACAATGGAGCATACAACAACTTGTACACCTATTCGGCCATCATTGCCTGTGTGTATGCAAGCACTGTATGGCTAACATGGCGACTGCATAATATGAGTGTGGGTGGCTTCGCTATGAAAGTTTAAGGCATAATAATTGTCATATATCATATTTGAAACTGACAAATATTTGTTAAACGCAAAGCCATAACTGTTCTTTTTAGCCTATACATTCACGTAAAATTGTTCGATTCAATATTACACCTGAATATATGCTGTCATAATGTTGAGATTTAGATAAAACCTAGCCAATCTCTGCATAGACGGTACACTTTTAGTCACTGGCCTTTAGCCACATTGCCGTTGCCATATTAGACTTGTCAAACTATTTGTCAATCTTGCACAATACATTGGCAGTTGGCTACTCCCCTGACCAATTTATTTCATACTTGAAAGTTAATATTTTCTCCCTAAATGTTATATTCATCACCAAAAATGGGTCAGATCAAATTTCTAGATTTCATACGTATATAAACCCCTTTTTGTGATCCACTAATTACAAATCTATTTACTCATATTTATTTGTGTTTATCTTTGTGTTTATCTTCTTTCCACTTATAATTAACCACAGACAGACAGATATTTTATTGACAGAAAGAAAGTCAATCCAGACTTATTTGTCATAGAAATAAGAAAAATATGTACATCCATATACAACATTGTAAATGTGTTAAAATCATGTGACAATATACATAGTATGACATACATAGCTAAAATCATGTTAACTGGCATTGCCATAAAAAAACACTGGGTATTACGATAATATGAATGACTGCTACTTAGAACCAAATTGAATGGCATTGCCAAGATAACATAGGGTCTATCATTTTGTTTCCCGCACCAAAACCAGAGATAAAATAGCTACTATAGCCACAACCCTTGGTCTAATATTTATTATGCAGTGGTAACAAAATGGAGCATACAACAACTTGTACACCTATTCGGCCATCATTGCCTGTGTGTATGCAAGCACTGTATGGCTAACATGGCGACTGCATAATATGAGTGTGGGTGGCTTCGCTATGAAAGTTTAAGGCATAATAATTGTCATATATCATATTTGAAACTGACAAATATTTGTTAAACGCAAAGCCATAACTGTTCTTTTTAGCCTATACATTCACGTAAAATTGTTCGATTCAATATTACACCTGAATATATGCTGTCATAATGTTGAGATTTAGATAAAACACTTTCATCACCTGTAATTTATACTATATTAAAAAAGATGTGTTAAACAGCATCCATATTAAAATGATGTCTTTCATTTTAAGATGGCGATATTTCTAGCTGACTGATTTGACTAATTTTTTGAGTAGGTGTCATTATTCACCTATTGTCATTCATCATTTAAGGATGTTCTTTATGGACTTACAATGGCAACCTCCCCATATACGTCCCTGACAACTATTAATGTAGATATTTGTTTTAGATTCAATAATTTTTTAAATATTGCTGTTGGCTTTCATATCATGTTGGTGACATATCTCACACTTGCTGTTTTGCAATCCACTCCACACTGACCTGGCAGTTTACATTTGTAAACGAGACATTGGTAAAAATTCTCACAGCCAATATGCTAACAATATTTGTTAAACTAAATTCAGTATGAGCCAATTCATTGTTGCGTACGACAAGACTAAGCCCTCGTCATCAAATCCTGACATAAAGGCTCCTGATGTGATGTATTGTGCTCAGATTTCATTGTACCTAACAAAGCATTGCATATTGAAAAAGTATAGTATTGCTTAAGTCTGTTTTTAGATGTGAATGACTGTGAGATTATACCAGACGTGTGTTATAATGACGTCCTTGCTGAATGTGTGAACAGCCCGGGTAGCTACTCATGTGTTTGTCCAAGTGGCTATACGTGGAATCAAACACAGTGCCAAGGTAAGGGGAGAGTGATTAAAAAAAAACAGCGGGATAAACATGATATAAAGAAAACATTAGGATGCACACAGTTGTTGATGCATATGATTTGTTAAGGCGGTCGAGTGTCTAAAACTGCCCCACATGGTTTGATAGTATTGGTTTGTAAGCATTTTCTCTGCGAGTTGCAACATCTACGGGAGATGACTGAAAACAACCATTATCAACAGCTGTCATGTGATGTTCTAAAAGCCAGGTCATTGTAGCATAGATCTCTCTGGTGATATGAAGTGCTTTCCTCTGCACCATGTATCAGTATTAGCGTTACGTTCCCCTTCATTTTCCAGAATACAATACTACACTAGACGGGTGTCTCCAACAGCAGGATAATCTTTATCCCACTCAATGCACCATATTGCCTTAACAAAAAATGATTGCATTATCCATTGCAATAAGGTTCAGAGTTTTCCCTCCATGTTTTATTTTCTAATTTCCTGAATCTGCTTCTTGCCTGGGTGTGTTCGGAAAAACAAATCACAATTATTTAATCGATTTTTCTACTTGAGGATTTTGTAAAATAAGATAACTATTCAGTTGAGGCAAAATTAATGAAAATGGAGAGAGTGTTCATATGGTAAGAATTGAAAGAGATGAAACAAATTAACAGTGGGTTAAGTATAAAGAGCAATTATTTCATATGTTTCTCTGTTTTGATAAATGTGTCCTGAGTTATTTTTTTTTAATATATAACTTGATCTTGTAGAAAATCCAGTCACTCTCATTCATCTTTAGGAGGTAATTTTGTAGTATTGGATTTTAATTCCATTGAGCAATATCATAGTTTGTTTTTTTCTGCATTAACGAATGTTTTAACTCTTTTTATCTTACATAAATTGTCACCTACTTAAAGTTGTGGGTCGCGTTGCCGCGTTACAATTAATTATATTTCTTAAATTTAAGTCAAAATCTTTACAAAAAACTTGATAATTAAACATTCATTTCATTCCCAATAAGTGTTATTTAAGCTGCTAATTGAACAAATAGAACACAAACAAACAGTTTAGTGAAACACAACTGGTTAATTCAGGTACATGGTGACAGCATGTTATGACACAGCTTAGGACTTGTAAAGGGTTAGGAGACATGGACTATGCTGTGGATAGTTACTTTGAACCTTTGTGACTTGATCATGTCATTTGGTTTTAGATAATGACGAATGTCTGGAAAACAATGGGAGATGTGAACATACGTGTAATAACACAGCAGGGTCCTACGTGTGTTTGTGTGATCAGGGTTATCTGCTGCAGGAGGACTCTTTATCATGTACAGGTGAAATAACTAGTCTGATTATATAAAACCAAATACACTTCCCAACAAACACGACACATTGAAACAATGTTGGCTTAATGTTGGGCCAGCGTTGCAGACGGTGGACCAACAATAAGCCAACATTGTTTCAATGTCTCGTGCTTGCTGGGTTATCCCCCATCAGTCCGTCGGCAAGCTCCTCAATATTTTACAATGGAGTAAAAATAGATTGATATCCGCAGAAGCAGACAGATGACAATCAACATTTATGATTTTAAGCTTGAAAATATATTGACTACGCTTACACTATACATTTTCTTCACAGCTTTTTCTTCTGAAAAAATAGTATCAAATGTTTTTCTCTGACAAAATTCAAATTAAATTATGCATTGATCTTGACTTTTTGGAAAGATAATGGATAATGTGTCCTAATTTATGTCCTCTTTACATACTACACCAAACCTACCTTTACTGCTACTACTCTTGCCAAATAATACATTAGATCGTAGGGCACTGGGATGGAGGTGTTCCGTCTGTTGCATGCTGTATGGCACGGTACGGAGTCACACGGCAACCAGCCGTTTTGTAGCTTGCTGTAGGCTTTCTATAGTGTCCAAAATGTTCATGATTTGATTGTCACTAGGATATCGGTATTTCTCAGTTTAAAAGTGATGCTAATGCAGATCTTGCATCAGTGATGTGGACTAAGTCAGGCCTTAAACTACTCCTATTAAGTCTCGAAGTATTCCCCCTTTCAGCTTATACCCGGGTAGATTGCGGATACCCTATAAACTTGGGGTATATTAGGTGAAATTTCCCCTGGATGTACCCTCCTTTTCTGATACCATGCTTTTGTCTTCGGCTCTATCCTCCCTTCCATAATCTGCCACCCCCTTTTCAGTGACAATGCAAGGTTTTTCAGGCTTCAGTAATTACCCCCTCCCTAGCAAAAGTCGTTAATTTTGGAGGGTTTTTATCTCGCACAGCACTTGGTGCTACATGTCCGTAAATTGCTAAATTTTTGCATCCTTTTTAAACATAGGGGCCTATATAGGGCGTCATCAAGTACGTCCTTCAGTTCATGTTTTATATTTCAATAGCTAGGAATACCAGGTGAATTAAGAAAATGGGGAGTTTATTCTGGGATGGATGCATTCTATGAGCTGAAAACACATCAATTAGTCATGGAGAAGGGAGTGAGTCTAGGAATTGGGTCGTGTAGCTTCTTGGAGACAAAACACATTGCATTGTCACAAAAATAAGTGTAGATACAAAGAGGGAAGGGTAGATTCTGGGAACTTTAATGCCTAAGTTGTATATTTCTGGAATAGGCAGGTTATGCGTTTGGAAGACACATTTCATATTTGCGGGGAAGAGGGTATATCCTGGGATGGGGGGCGGATTCTAGTAGACCTCGAATTCTATCTCGGGCATAATGCATGGTCTACTTCGAGGTTACATCATGGGAGCTCCCAGAATGTACACAGGTATAGTTTCAAAATAAGTCTGGGTATGTCTAGGGCTAAATCCGCTAGTCATGCCCAGAACTTCTGATCAGGTAAATGAAGGAAAACACTCAGTAACCCTCCCTGTGCAAGCACTCTACCCTCATTGCACTGTTTGTAATTTATTACGAAAATCCCTTCCCAGCAACCACAAAACATTTGTATAACATTTGTGCAACGTCGGCCCAACGTCTTTGACGTTGGTCCCACATTGTACAAATTTTATACAAATGTTTTGAATGACCTCCCAGTCAAAAAGTGATGCTAAGCAATTTTTTCAATATAAATCACCTGCTGTATTTGCTACAGATGACAATGAGTGCCTTGGGAGTACATTGTGTGACTCCCACCCCTTGAGTGTCTGTGTGAATACACAAGGTAATTACACGTGTATGTGTGATTCTGACAGCTATTATTGGGACGAGGAAGATAATACATGTAAAGGTCAGTCAAACCAGTATATATAACATAGAGAATATCCTGTGGATAATTAAGCAGTCTGAAATTTTAAAATTTGCATCCCATTGACAGATGTATATCTGTTTAGAATATTCGTTGAAGTTGCAACACCTATAAATTTGTTGTTATATTTAGTCCTGAACGGACAACATGAGTCATAACTTGCTGATTCCAGACTCTCATGTCATTCCATTAATCCATTGATCAAGTTCCAAAATACATCTGACTTATGTAAGCTCAAAGAAAATATCTGAAACCACGTCATTTAAATAATATCACTTTTACAAATTCAAAGAAAAGTAGCAATAAAATAACATATATCTTCATATTCCAGATATTGATGAGTGTTTGATGATTAACGGAGGTTGTGGACACAGCTGTAACAACACAGATGGCAGCTTCATCTGTTACTGTGACAACGGATACCATCTCCATGACAACAATATATCCTGTATAGGTAAATACTCTAAATTATCACTTGATCAATCTATACGATTGAGTGACATCCCTTAATATTTCTGCTGCTAAATTGTTTGTTGCTGTTTTATCGTCATTTGAAACTGGAATTGATGACGCGATTTGCAGCATCAAATGTGTGATTGATGACCCTTTGACCTGTGAAGACCCTTTGACATGTGATGACCCTTTGATCTGTGATGACACCTTGTTTATGTTAGATGAGAATGAGTGTGATAACCCTTTGACCTGTGATGTCTCCTTGTTTATTTCAGATCAGAATGAGTGTGACGACCCTTTGACCTGTAACGACCCTTTGACCTGTGATGACCCTTTGACATGTGATGACCCTTTGACCTGTGATGACACCTTGTTTATTCCAGATGAGAATGAGTGTGATGATCCTTTGACCTGTGATGACCCTTTGACCTGTGATAACCCTTTAACCTGTGATGACCCTTTGACCTGTGATGACCCTTTGACCTGTGATCACCCTTTGACCTGTGATCACCCTTTGACCTGTGATCACCCTTTGACCTGTGATGACCCTTCGACCTGTGATGACCCTTTGACCTGTGATGTCTCCTTGTTTAATTTAGATTATAATGAGTGTGATGACCCTTTGAACTGTGATGACTCTCTGACCTGTGATGACCCTTTGACCTGTGATGACCCTTTGAACTGTTATGACCCTTTGACCTGTGATGACCCTTTGACGTATGATGATACCTTGTTTATTTCAGATGATAATGAGTGTGATGATCCTTTGACCTGTGATTACCCTTTGACCTGTGATGACCCTTTTACCTGTGATGACCCTTTGACCTGTGATGTCACCTTATTTATTTTAGATGATAATGAGTGTGATGACCCTTTGACCTGTGATGACACCTTGGCTACCTGCCTTAACACCCCGGGATCTTTCCATTGCTCGTGTCCTGCTGGTTTCTACTGGAACAACACACTGCAGTACTGTGATGGTGAGAAGTAGTTTTTAGTGTGTGTTTTAGTATATGTTGTTTATCACATATTTTGCCGACTGTACACTCACACTATTTGTGACATCTCATTGCTTGCGTTGTGTGTTTTATTTTATGTATCTGTTGTTTATCCCAGATTTTGACGAGTGTATGCTGGGCACTATTTGTGACATCTCCGCATTTGCTTTGTGCGTCAACACGATCGGATCTTTTGAATGTAGATGTGATACAGGCTTCATGTGGAACGCGACTTCTATGGAGTGCGAAGGTAACCACAGAGTTTAGCATTTAGGACCCAAGTACCATTTATGTGCACAATAACCAATCTAAATATATCTATCTATCATCACGTCACGGTAAATATTTGTTATCTGACATATGGCATCCCATTTAACACGTGGAGGTTCACAGATGAAATGTATTTTACTTTTTTTTTGTGACGGGGCCCACAATAGCACAGTTCATATAATAAAGTGAGAGTATATTACTTACATCTATTTACATTTTAAGTATAAACATATTTTTATTTAGCAATTAGAACAATACAAAATATCGAGTTACATCAACTCGATTCGGGGATATACCATAGACTCATTTTTCATTCACAGACTTACTAATTTAATGCATAACACTAGAACAACCCGGCCTTAGTCTGTTTGAGTGCTATAGACAAAAAATCGGCTTAATATTTTTTAAACATAACAGTGTATTGGTCTTCCTCGTGGACCAGAAGGATCCTAAATGTTCAGGATATAATCAGGGATTGTTCATTAATGAAATATCTGATATAATTAAGGAAAAAACCAAGGAGTTAAAATAGGGGCCTATATCTTCAACGTGTTCCTTCCACCATCATCGCAGGTGCTGGCTAACATTCAATCAATACTACTATAGTGAAATAAAATAATAGATAATGTTTTTTTGTCCTAGATAACGACGAGTGCGATGTGGGATATGGAGGCTGCTCACACAACTGTACTAACATGGCAGGCAGCTACATGTGTACATGTTGGCCGGGCTATGTCATACACAGTAACGGTCATGCCTGTATAGGTAAGGTATCATATATAGCTGTACTAACATGCAGGTTGCTACATGTCTACATGTTGGCCGGGCTATGTCATACACAGTAACGGTCATGCCTGTATAGGTAAGGTATATATAGCTGTACTAACATGGCAGTCGTCTATATAGGGCTATGTCATACACAGTTATGGGCATTTCTGTAGAGGTGATATATCATATATAACTGTACTAACATGCAGGTTGCTACATGTGTATATGTTGGCGGGCTATGTCATACACAGTAACGGTCATGCCTGCATAGGTAAGATATTATATATCACTATGCCAGCTAAATGTGTACATGTTGGCAGGGTTATGCCAGCTAAATGTGTACATGGTGGCCGTGTTATGTCATACAAAGTAACAGTCATGACTGCATACGTAAGATATATCGATAGTGAAGAGGCAGGCAGCTATATGTGTACATGTTGGCATAGTTATGTCATAAACAGTAGCAGTCAGAGTGGTGTAGCGAAACACAGCTCTAGTCCACAGAACATCTTATTTATTGGGCGATGCTGTATTTTTTTTATGTCACGAAATATTAAATTTTGTTGTAAGATATTTTTACTAGATTTGTATGATAAAATATTTGCTACATACAGGTATTATATTTGTAAACTTTTGATGAGTCTGACGGAATGATGGAGCACATAGACTCTATTTTAATTTTCTCTTTTCATCACAGATGATGATGAGTGTAACGGAGTGACAGAGTGCACACTAGCCCCCCACAGTATCTGTCATAATCTACTGGGCAGCTACTACTGTGGATGTGACTCATCTGGCTATCTGTGGAACGCCACCTCAGGGTCATGTCAAGGTCAATATATTATTTAGTCATGTCACATTGTTTTGCTCAGGCTCAACCTTTTTTCTATTTAGTTTCTCTGGACCACGTTAATGGTCATGTACCATTGTACTTTTAAACAAAGATTTTACGTGACTATTATCTTAACCCTGAAAGCGACTGAAATATTTTTGCATAAACCATGGAGACCAAAGGTTTTTTCAATTTGAAATCATCATTATGTGTGTACGGCCATTATAAATATTTTACTTCAGTGCGGGGATGGTCTGTTTGTGTGACCCACTATTTTCTTTATGATAAAATAAACTCTCAAGATCGGCACACATATTGCCACATATATTGCCACACATAACCCTAACCCTGTGTCTGCAAATCATACCTTGCTTTCAACACCACGCCAGTCAATACCTCCCGTTATCCTATTATCACACTTCAACGTTAATATCTGTTCAACATCTGGTTGTAACAAATTTAGTTTTATGAAGATGTACTGCGTAAATAATAACACCATTGATAAGACGTCAACTTGATGTAGATGTATTGTCAGGCAATGATAAATTTGATCTTTGCACTAAATGGTTAAAAATGCATTCAACTTTGTAAATCAGTGAAAATAGGTATGTAAATGAATGGACTTACCAAGACATCTATGGCGTTTTTGGTATCCATAGTATTTTCCAAGATATTTCGACACTGTTAAGGGTAATGTTAATCACGTTTTTCGTTTTTAATCTAGTTTATTTAAATCGTTCTTCTCAAACTAAACAAATATGAGTAATTTTCACCCACTTAAAGTTGTGGGTCACAACTTCAATTGATCAAAATTCAAATTATTCAAATTATGTAATTAAGCACTTAAATGGGTAAATGACTTGATATTGATGTAGATGTGGATGAATGTCTGGTCAACAATGGAGGATGCAGCCACATATGTAATAACACAGATGGTGGACATATCTGTGAATGTGAAGAAGGCTATCAGCTGGCCCTCAACAACATGTTCTGTCTGAGTAAGTGACTACCCGTAGCTTCGTAATGTTCTCACTCAGAACACTTTGGATTAAACATTAAACCGATAAGCATTACTGAAGTCTTTTTTAATTCATTTTTATTTGCCGATCTAATCACCGTTTTAGGGAGTGAAATGAGTGATAAAAAACATCAAGATTCGCAAATGTTCCCAAATTAAACCAATATCAGTAATTTTCACCCACATGAAGTTGTGGGTCTCGGTAGCAGAGACAGAACTTCAAGTGGGTGAAAATTTAAATAAATTAACTTATAATAACGGTATAAGGGTAAACCATTAAACCAATATGGATACTCCTTGTGTGCTACTTAGTGGATGCTGACATTTTAAATTTTAAAATCAAAATAACAACTAAGACAACATAATTATTAAAGGAAAATATTAATTAATTTAAAAAAGAATGGCAGACCAAAACTTCACTTATACTAGCCCATATGCAGACACTGCTGTCGTTGGGGTATCCAACGGATATTGGCTATTGGTCACGACGGATCAATGTTTAGACTGTCCAGTCTTTTAAACTATTAGTAAATCTGATTGCTGTTTAGTCTAGACTAGACATGACTACTTGATGTTGCAGCCCATTAACAATATTGTACTACCAGTGAACGACAGTGTCTGCACGAGGGCTAGTCACACTAAAACGAGGGCTAGTCAATAGGGCTAGTCATACATAAATGTCTATTTATGACTGTTAGAGGAGTGTAATATGAATCATGATTTAGACATTTCTTGTTCAGAAAGCATGAAATAAAAAAATTAACAAAAGAATATAACAAACAAGATACAAACAAGAGACAGATGATACAACACTGGGAATGAATAATGAAAAAGCCTAAATGACAAATGTCTACAGTTATATATGAATGAATGTGATGACATTGGGATTTGATGGTCAATATCCAGTAGATAGTTCATAGATAACAGTGTTTATATTTTATCGTTTATCACCGCTTGTTCCCATTGTAGATGTGAATGAGTGCGATGCCATTGGTATTTGTGGGAATGACGCTATGTGTGATAACACACCTGGGGGATATACATGTGTCTGTCTGACTGAAGGCTACAGCTGGAATAACACATTACAGGAGTGTCAAGGTTGGAAAAATTAAAATTAATTATATAAAAGATAAACTGCGTATATATAATATATAATAACAATTCTGGAAAATAAAACACATCATCACATTAACATGCAGTTTTACTAGGATTGGATGTGCCTGTATTAGCTGAGTATTAAAGTAATGCAAAGTAAATTCAAACTTAGTATATCATTAGACTGACATATATTCATTCCTAAATATATTAGCGTTGAAAGCAGAAGCCTTTCTGACTAATAACTTTAACTCCTCGGCTCTTCTTGTCCTTGACTCCTAAACTTACTGTCCTTGGTTGACTGATTTTTCCGTATATTTTCAGATTTGGATGAATGTCTGTCAGCTAACGGGTTCTGTGAGGAGTTCTGTTTCAACACACCAGGTGGCCATATATGTAACTGTTCTGCTGGGTTCTCTCTAAACCAAAATCTCCACTCGTGCTCAGGTATTATGCATAATAATCAGAAATTACTAATATTTATAGATTATTGGATATATCTTTTTCCATTTTTAAATGTTAGCATATATCTACATCGTTCAATGAAAATGGGTGTAGCATAATAGTATGAAACATGTGTAGGCCTATATTTCAAAATAATTGTTGTAATAACTAATTTTCAATGTTCCAGTTGAGTTAAATGTATTTGGATGGGGCATTATTTATTTGTTGTGATACAGGTGATAAAAGTATTAAACGAAATTTCTCAGCACCTCAAATGTGTACTTTGACTACTAGTACTTTTAATTCATTTTAAAACTGATCTTTATTATTTTATTAAAATGTAGAAAATTGGATTCGTATTTTAAAAAAATTTGTAAATTTATTGATTATATTATTGAAAAGAGCCCATGTCTTTAAAACTGAATTTGTATTTTGAGCTGTATTATTGTGAATGTATTTTAAAGGGATTTCATATAAGTAACCTGAATCATTGCTAAAATAAAAATCTATATGTTTTCTGCTTTAAAAAGTTTTGAACATTAAAGCGTCACCGCTAACTAGGCCTGACATTAAAACACGTTATGGTCTCGCTGAATGTATTGATAGCGTACTCTGGTAGAGTACATGGATAGTGTATATTTTCACATTCAGAGCCACTCTACTATTTACATTGGCAACCCGCATTGGTAAAATGCATAATAATCTGGTCTTTTATTTCAGCCGATATGAGTTGTGTGACTTCACCAGACTGCCCGGATGTGAATATGGAGTGTGTTAATTTAACTTGTGAGTGTCAGCCGGGCTTTATGATGAACCATGTCTCACCCAGCTGTGCTCCTGGTGAGTGAACACTGATGTCGACTACAGTAGACATTCTGCGTTTTATTGGCACCTGTATAACCAGTTGTTAAAAGCAAAATGTGCTTTCAATTTTGAAACACTCTATATTGGGACTTAAATTTCACACATAACACACATTTTCAGTCACTTGAAGTTGTGAATCGCGGTAGCGAGACACAACTTCAAGTGGCCGAAAAGTTCCAAGTTCCAAGTCAGTGTTCCAAGTGTTAATGATGAACCGTGTCTCACCTAGATGTATTCGCAGAATAATAAAAGCCTTATCTGCCGCATGTTCAAGCAAGTTTTAGATCAAAATAAAATATAACTTGTTCATCTGGCTAGCTGCAATGCATCTAAATTGATCAAATATTATGTGCTAAATATTCAGTTAATCAAATAATCAAATTAATGATATTTAACTGTATTTTCTATTTATATTTGATTTGCAGCTGGACATTGTGTTAGCAATTTTAGCTTTAAATGATTGACAATTTAGTTTTAAAAGATGTAACATGTGATGTATCATGTGCAGGAGTTACTTATGAAATTGGCAGGAAGTATTAGGAAGTCAATGAAGGACCGCAACAACACATTTTATATGAAACTATTAAATAAATTTGTTTTAGTCGAATATCAAATAGTATAGATGTTAGATAATGTAGGGTGGATTAATTATATTGTTGTCAGTTGGGATACTCGGACCACCATGTGGATAATGTGGATAATATATATATTTCTAATATATCTCGTTATCAGTTAGGGTTCTTGGACTACCATGTGTTGTTAAAGCAGCCCCTTGGGATGACATCAATTTTCGTTTTTAGTCTTGTAATGAAGTAGTGTATCACCCAGATCAAGATTTTATTTTTTTCAGAGTTTTTAGATTTTTACAAATATTTTTAATCAACATTTCTATGAAACCAGAAGGAACCCAAACAAACGATTTGCATACCTGAAGGACGATTGAATGTTTTCACAGCATTGGGCCACATGCTTATGGCATCGGCCCAGCGTTGGGTAGACAATCAGTGCTGCAGGTGTGTCCTCCCGTGTCCTGACTATAAGAGACCAATTAGCGGCGACTGCTCTGATCTTACCGTCTGATACGTGGGAATATGTGATGGAAAGTGCTGAATATTGCTGACTTGTTTTGTTTACATGGCAATATACGACCTGGAAATACAACTATTTCACTCTTTTTCGGTGCTTTAAAATTGTTTTTTGACTTTTTCGTATTTTCAGTTAAGATCGGTAGGCTATATAGCTTCATATAAATTAAATTGTCAAAAGTGACAACATTGAAAATGTCTCATCCCAAGGGGTCTCTTTAATGAAGACTGTCATAATATTTATATATCTTATTATCTCTTTATCAGTTAGGGTGCTAGGACTACTATGTGTTGTGGATGATGAATGTTATATTATTTATATATCTTATTATATCGTTATCACGTGGGGTGCTAGGACTACCATGTGTTGTAAATGATGACTTTTATCATATTCATAAATCCTATTATATCGTTATCAGTTAGGGTGCTAGGACTGCCATGTGTTGTGGATGATGACTGTCATATTATGTATATATCTTATATATCTTGTTATCAGTTGGGATGCTAGGACTACCATGTGTTTTTAATGATGACTGTCATATTATTTATATATCTTATCATCTCGTTATCAGTTGGAGTGCTAGGACTACCATGTGTTGTGGATGATGACTGTCAGAGTTTGGATCCCTCGTCAGTGTGCCTGAGTAAGGCATGTGCCTGTAAACCTTTCCATGCCTTCAGTGAAATCAGCAAGACATGTGCTTCAGGTAATGTGCTGTATGACAGGCTCACCTTTTACCTTTATATATATGCTGATTCCGAAGTATTGATATTAAAAACAATAAGCGATGTGTTTTATTTATCCATGAGGCAGAGGGCAATAAGAGATGTTTGTTTTTTATTCAGTTGGCTATGTGTACAACACGTCATGTAGTGATGACGCAGACTGCCAAACGTATGACGTCAACACAGAATGCACGAATAACACCTGTATTTGTAACGAGGCTTTTGATATCGACCCTGTTTTCAACTTGTGTATCAGAGGTATGTGTGCTAAGTGGACGCTAATCTGGTAATTAAAGGTGGCTGGGCTCGAATCTCGGGCGGGTCGGATATTTGTCATCGAGGTTGTGCATATTTATTCAGAACATATAATTGAAAGATACCTTATTCATTGGATGAGTGCTGTATTTTCCCATATCACATTTAAATAAACACTGTTTCCATATCTTATTAACTTATTTGAGCTCTTATGTGAGCATTTATTGATTATGTTAGTAAAATCCCTAATTCATTGATTAAAAAAATAAATAAATCATCAAAATAAATACTTTCCGAAATTCCATGTTCGGGTAATTTTCTCTCATTTTAGTTTTGTGGTATTCATTCATTATTACCTCAATGTAATAAACAATGGCAGAAAGTGTTGAAAAGGATTCATATGTGTACGGATATATGGCATTTTTAAATATATTGTCCTTGTTAAATATCCTGTTTTGTTTTTCCCAGACATCGATGAGTGTTCCTTGCCTTCACCTTGTGGGGGCGATCTCTTGGCAACTTGCCAGAACAGATTTGGATTTCATCAGTGTAGTTGTGACGTCACGGGATACACGTGGGATGACGTCACCCAGCAGTGTATAGGTGAGGCAAAGTGGAATATCCCCTTAATACGTTGACCTAATGTTGTTTTAATTTTAGGCCAGCTTCTCAGTACCCTGTATGACTGGGCCGCCTGACTCATTTACTGCGCGGGGCCCAGTCACACTGACTGCCATTTTGTTTCCACAGCCAGCTGTGTAATAACGACACTCGCGCTGCCTATCAAAAAACTCGGATGCCATGAATTTGAGACTAATAGTTTAACTGCCTACGAAAACTAGGCCATTTTCATCAGGCGTAAGCATTTGATCATATTAGAACTATTACATTTAATAAAAAGGAGGTCATTGTGTCAGAGCCTTGCGATGTCATCAGGGTAGCGTCGCAGACAGTGGTTCAACATTTAAACAATACTTGGTCAATGTATGTTGTATCAAGATATCTAGGAAAAGGATACGGTCATGCATGTGTGCGCACGCATTTTGGGCTAACAGCATCACTGGTGGCCTGATCTGAGCCAGTACAGTGAGTACACGTGTACTCTTCACAGACACGGCATAGGCCTAACACGTGACATCTATTTGATACCTGGCTTTTCACTAGAAACATCTAAATGTCATTAGTTTATTCTCACGTGGTCAAATTGGAGAGCTACAACCCAGTATCCTTCAGCGCGGGGACCGACTTTAAGTCTAAGACTAAGACGTTTATGATGACTTCAAATTGGAAAAAATCCTAGGTGTCCATGGTTTATACAATCACGTTTTTATTCCAGATATTAATGAGTGCTCGGTCCAGAACGGCTATTGCCATCACACCTGTAACAACACACAGGGGAGTCATGAATGCAGCTGTGACAAAGGATATGAGCTCCTCAACAACACATACCTGTGTGAAGGTAAGCCCCATCTATATAATCCATAACACATACCTGTGTGAAGGTAAGCCCCATTTATATAATCCATAACACATACCTGTGTGAAGGTAAGCCCCATTTATATAATCCATAACACATACCTGTGTGAAGGTAAGCCCCATTTATATAATCCATAACACATACCTGTGTGAAGGTAAGCTTCATTTATATAATCCATAACACATACCTGTGTGAAGGTAAGCCCCATTTATATAATCCATAACACATACCTGTGTGAAGATAAGCCCCATTTATATAATCCATAACACATACCTGTGTGAAGGTAAGCCCCATTTATATAATCCATAACACATACCTGTGTGAAGGTAAGCCCCATATATATAATCCATAACACATACCTGTGTGAAGGTGAGCCACATTTATATAATCCATAACACATACCTGTGTGAAGGTAAGCCCCATTTATATAATCAATAACACATACCTCTGTGAAGGTAAGCCCCATTTATATAATCAATACCACATACCTGGGAGAAGGTAAACCACATTACACGATTATCCTCAAAAACACATACCTGTAGAGGGTAAACCCCATTACACAATTATCCTCAAAAACACATACCTGTAGAAGGTAAACCCCATTACACAATCAACTCCTCGATAACACATACCTGTACAAGGTAAACCCCATTACACAATCAACTCCTCAATAACACATACCTGTAGAAGGTAAACCACATTTACACAATTATCCTCAAAAACACATACCTGTAGAAGGTAAACCCCATTACACAATCAACTCCTCGATAACACATACCTGTACAAGGTAAACCCCATTACCCGATTAACTCCTCAATAACACATACCTGGGAGAAGGTAAACCCCATTACACAATCAACTCCTCAATAACACATACCTGTTGAAGGTAAACCCCATAACACAATCAACTCCTCAATAACACATACCTGTAGAAGGTAAGCACATTACACAATCAACTCCTCAATAACACATACCTGTAGAAGGTAAACCCCGTTACACAATCAACTCCTCAATAACACATACCTGTAGAAGGTAAACCCCATTACACAATCAACTCCTCAATAACACATACCTGTAGAAGGTAAACCCCATGACACAATCAACTCCTCAATAACACATACCTGTAGAAGGTAAACCCCATTACACAATCAACTCCCCAATAACACATACCTGTAGAAGGTAAACCCCATTACACATTCAACTCCTCAATAACACATACCTGTAGAAGGTAAACCCCATCACACATTCAACTCCTCAATAACACATACCTGTAGAAGGTAAACCCCATTACACAATCAACTCCCCAATAACACATACCTGTAGAAGGTAAACCCCATGACACAATGAACTCCCCAATAACACATACCTGTAGAAGGTAAACCCCATGACACAATCAACTCCTCAATAACACATACCTGTAGAGTAGAAGGTAAACCACATTTACACAATCAACTCCTCAATAACACATACCTGTAGAAGGTAAACCCCATCACACATTCAACTCCTCAATAACACATACCTGTTGAAGGTAAACCCCATTACACAATTAACTCCTCAATAACACATACCTGTAGAAGGTAAACCCCATGACACAATCAACTCCTCAATAACACATACCTGTAGAAGGTAAACCCCATGACACAATCAACTCCTCAATAACACATACCTGTAGAGTAGAAGGTAAACCACATTTACACAATCAACTCCTCAATAACACATACCTGTAGAAGGTAAGCACATTACACAATCAACTCCTCAATAACACATACCTGTAGAAGGTAAACCCCATTACACAATCAACTCCTCAAAAACACATACCTGTAGAAGGTAAACCCCATTACACAATCAACTCCTCAATAACACATACCTGTAGAAGGTAAACCCCATTACACAATTAACTCCTCAATAACACATACCTGTAGAAGGTAAACCCCATTACACAATCAACTCCTCAATAATACATACCTGTAGAAGGTAAACCCCATTACACATTCAACTCCTCAATAACACATACCTGTAGAAGGTAAACCCCATCACACAATCAACTCCTCAATAACACATACCTGTAGAAGGCAAGCCCCATTACACAATCAACTCCTCAATAACACATACCTGTAGATGGTACACCCCGTTACACAATCAACTCCTCAATAACACATACCTGTAAAAGGTAAACCACATTTACACAATTATCCTCAAAAACACATACCTGTAGAAGGTAAACCCCATTACACAATTATCTTCAATAACACATACCTGTAGAAGGTAAACAACATTACACAATTAACTCCTCAATAACACATACCTGTAGAAGGTAAACCCCATTACACAATCAATTCATCAATAACACATACCTGTAGAAGGTTAACCACATTACACAATCAACTCCTCAATAACACATACCTGTAGAAGGTAAACCCCATTACACAATTAACTCCTCAATAACACATACCTGTAGAAGGTAAACCCCATTACACAATCAACTCCTCAATAACACATACCTGTAGAAGGTAAACCTCATTACACAATAAACTCCTCAATAACACATACCTGTAGAGGGTAAACCCCATTACACAATCAACTCCTTAATAACACATACCTGTAGAGTAGAAGGTAAACCCCATTACACAATCAACTCCTCAATAACACATACCTGTAGAAGGTAAACCCCATTACACAATCAACTCCTCAATAACACATACCTGTAGAAGGTAAACCACATTTACACAATTATCCTCAAAAACACATACCTGTAGAAGGTAAACCCCATTACACAATCAACTCCTCAATAACACATACCTGTAGAAGGTAAACCACATTTACACAATTATCCTCAAAAACACATACCTGTAGAAGGTAAACCCCATTACACAATCAACTCCTCAATAACACATACCTGTAGAAGGTAAACCCCGTTACACAATCAACTCCTCAATAACACATACCTGTAGAAGGTAAACCACATTTACACAATTATCCTCAAAAACACATACCTGTAGAAGGTAAACCCCATTACACAATCAACTCCTCAATAACACATACCTGTTGAAGGTAAACCCCATTACACAATTAACTCCTCAATAACACATACCTGTAGAAGGTAAACCCCATTACACAATCAACTCCTCAATAACACATACCTGTAGAAGGTAAACCCCGTTACACAATCAACTCCTCAATAACACATACCTGTAGAAGGTAAACCCCATTACACATTCAACTCCTCAATAACACATACCTGTAGAGTAGAAGGTAAACCCCATTACACAATCAACTCCTCAATAACACATACCTGTTGAAGGTAAACCCCATTACACAATTAACTCCTCAATAACACATACCTGTAGAAGGTAAACCCCATTACACAATTAACTCCTCAATAACACATACCTGTAGAAGGTAAACCCCATTACACAATCAACTCCTCAATAACACATACCTGTAGAGGGTAAACCACATTTACACAATTATCCTCAAAAACACATACCTGTAGAAGGTAAACCCCATTACACAATCAACTCCTCAATAACACATACCTGTAGAAGGTAAACCACATTTACACAATTATCCTCAAAAACACATACCTGTAGAAGGTAAACCACATTTACACAATCAACTCCTCAATAACACATACCTGTAGAGGGTAAACCCCATTACACAATCAACTCCTCAATAACACATACCTGTAGAAGGTAAACCACATTTACACAATTATCCTCAAAAACACATACCTGTAGAAGGTAAACCCCATTACACAATCAACTCCTCAATAACACATACCTGTAGAAGGCAAGCCCCATTACACAATCAACTCCTCAATAACACATACCTGTAGATGGTAAACCCCATTACACAATTATCTTCAATAACACATACCTGTAGAAGGTAAACAACATTACACAATTAACTCCTCAATAACACATACCTGTAGAAGGTAAACCCCATCACACAATCAATTCATCAATAACACATACCTGTAGAAGGTAAACCCCATTACACAATCAACTCCTCAATAACACATACCTGTAGAGTAGAAGGTAAACCCCATTACACAATCAACTCCTCAATAACACATACCTGTAGAAGGTAAACCCCATTACACAATCAACTCCTCAATAACACATACCTGTAGAAGGTAAACCCCATTACACAATCAACTCCTCAATAACACATACCTGTAGAAGGTAAACCCCATTACACAATCAACTCCTCAATAACACATACCTGTAGAAGGTAAACCACATTTACACAATTATCCTCAAAAACACATACCTGTAGAAGGTAAACCCCATTACACAATCAACTCCTCAATAACACATACCTGTAGAAGGCAAGCCCCATTACACAATCAACTCCTCAATAACACATACCTGTAGATGGTAAACCCCATTACACAATTATCTTCAATAACACATACCTGTAGAAGGTAAACAACATTACACAATTAACTCCTCAATAACACATACCTGTAGAAGGTAAACCCCATCACACAATCAATTCATCAATAACACATACCTGTAGAAGGTAAACCCCATTA
Source organism: Flabesymbios commensalis (assembly GCA_964017125.1). Lineage (NCBI taxonomy): Eukaryota > Metazoa > Annelida > Polychaeta > Terebellida > Flabelligeridae > Flabesymbios > Flabesymbios commensalis. The sequence goes on from OZ024917.1 coordinate 1,504,514, forward strand.
CACAATCAACTCCTCAATAACACATACCTGTAGAGTAGAAGGTAAACCCCATTACACAATCAACTCCTCAATAACACATACCTGTAGAAGGTAAACCCCATTACACAATCAACTCCTCAATAACACATACCTGTAGAAGGTAAACCCCATTACACAATCAACTCCTCAATAACACATACCTGTAGAAGGTAAACCACATTACACAATCAACTCCTCAATAACACATACCTGTAGAAGGTAAACCCCATTACACATTCAACTCCTCAATAACACATACCTGTAGAAGGTAAACCCCATTACACAATTAACTCCTCAATAACACATACCTGTAGAAGGTAAACCACATTTACACAATTATCCTCAAAAACACATACCTGTAGAAGGTAAACCCCATTACACAATCAACTCCTCAATAACACATACCTGTAGAAGGTAAACCCCATTACACAATTAACTCCTCAATAACACATACCTGTAGAAGGTAAACCCCATTACACAATCAACTCCTCAATAACACATACCTGTAGAAGGTAAACCCCATTACACAATCAACTCCTCAATAACACATACCTGTAGAAGGTAAACCCCGTTACACAATCAACTCCTCAATAACACATACCTGTAGAAGGTAAACCCCATTACACAATCAACTCCCCAATAACACATACCTGTAGAAGGTAAACCCCATTACACAATCAACTCCTTAATAACACATACCTGTAGAAGGTAAACCCCATTACACAATCAACTCCTTAATAACACATACCTGTAGAAGGTAAACCCCATTACACAATCAACTCCTCAATAACACATACCTGTAAAAGGTAAACCACATTTACACAATTATCCTCAAAAACACATACCTGTAGAAGGTAAACCCCATTACACAATTATCTTCAATAACACATACCTGTAGAAGGTAAACAACATTACACAATCAACTCCTCAATAACACATACCTGTAGAAGGTAAACCCCATCACACAATCAATTCATCAATAACACATACCTGTAGAAGGTTAACCACATTACACAATTATCTTCAATAACACATACCTGTAGAAGGTAAACAACATTACACAATTAACTCCTCAATAACACATACCTGTAGAAGGTAAACCCCATTACACAATCAACTCCTCAATAACACATACCTGTAGAAGGTAAACCCCATTACACAATTAACTCCTCAATAACACATACCTGTAGAAGGTAAACCCCATTACACAATCAACTCCTCAATAACACATACCTGTAGAAGGTAAACCCCATTACACAATCAACTCCTCAATAACACATACCTGTAGAAGGTAAACCCCATTACACATTCAACTCCTCAATAACACATACCTGTAGAAGGTAAACCACATTTACACAATTATCCTCAAAAACACATACCTGTAGAAGGTAAACCCCATTACACAATCAACTCCTCAATAACACATACCTGTAGAAGGTAAACCCCATTACACAATCAACTCCTCAATAACACATACCTGTAAAAGGTAAACCCCATTACACATTCAACTCCTCAATAACACATACCTGTAGAAGGTAAACCCCATTACACAATCAACTCCTCAATAATACATACCTATTGAAGGTAAACCCCATTACACACTCAACTCCTCAATAACACATACCTGTAGAGTAGAAGGTAAACCCCGTTACATAACCAACTCCTCAATAACACATACCTGTAGAAGGTAAACCCCATAACACAATCAACTCCTCAAAAACACATACCCGTAGAAGGTAAACCACATTTACACAATCATATGTGTATTGTTTAAGCACGCGTTTATCAAATTGATGAGTTTATTTTGTGTCAGATTTGTGCATAATAATTATCAGTTGTTGTCATTACTAGTATAATATACAGATGTCTAGATGTCACTTTACGTTATGTCTGGCTAACGCGATCCACAACTTCAAGTGACTGGAAATAACTTGGCTTTGTGTAACAACAGATATGTCTGTCACAGATCTTCAACTTAAACTGGTTTCATAAGTGTTATAAATATTAAATCAATGTCATTTTTTTCCTGGGGTATCATGACCTGTGTATAATATATGTTGACTATAACCGCCATTTACTGGGATAACATGTCTGGTTTGTAATATCTAGACATTAAGCGACTTTTGTATCAACCTTCTTTGCTTGTTGAGATATCATATCATGTTTGCTATATCTAGACATGAAGTGACCTTTATATCCTCATTTTTGCTTCTTGAGATGTCATGTCATGATTTCTGTTGACAGACCTAGATGAATGTAGTGCCGGAGATGACCACTGTACGTCAGCACCGTACGGTGTCTGTAATAACCTCAGAGGCAGTTATTACTGCTCGTATGTATGAATCAATTATACCTCTATCTCAATTAATAAATTAATCCTGCGTCCCAACAAACACGAGACAATAACCCGATGTTGTTGTAATGTTCGACTCTGGTCCAACAATACAACATTATTGGGTTAATGTTTCGTGTTTGTCGAAATAACTTTACGGTATGTTTCAGCAGATCCAGCAGCCGTAGCCTTTTTCAATTTACTCGGTCGCTGTTTAAAATTTTTTGCTGGGATAATTTTTTTACCTTCCCAAAACATCCCTGCAAATTTGGTGGAATCTCCTTGTGTATTATCATAGTTAGACCATTTGGCATGTAATAGAGTTTCAAAATGACAGCTCCAGCTTACAAAATACATAACAAAATTCCACAATTTTTTTTTGAATAACGACTGAGCAAATGAAAATGAAATGAATCGGGCTTTAGGCCACCTTTGTGCACATATAGGCTAAACTGGGCCAGGAGAACCTCCTGAGGATGGTGAGATGATTGAGATGACACTGTCCTCCAGACACAGGATTCGAAATTCGAGCCCTGGCGGTCTGAGGCCGAGCACGCTACCTCTCGGTCACGGAGGCTCCCCACAATACTGACTTTCACACGTGGATGGGGAAGAAACATTTTTGTTTCTTTCAAACCGCCGAGACCGGGAACCGAACCCCGAACTCTGGCGTGAAAGGCAGCGGTGCTAACCACTACCCTAGGGCCCCCGCCCAACGACTGAGCAAATAGAAATAGACTACGCTCAGAATCTGGTAAAACAGACTCTAGTTGCATACAATACAATACATTGTGGAATAATCACTTAATTAAAGTTTTTATCTTTGAAGCGTCCAACCAAGAATAAAAACAGTGATTTTAAAAAAAAGTAGATTAAAATAATGATGACTTATAAATATATGATCCTGCAAAATGACATTTGACTAATCTTAGCTAGCTTATCAAGCAGCTTATTAGGTTACACTGACTGATTTGAATCTTCACATTTTTGCGACAGGTGTACATCTGGATATGAGTGGTTCGAGGCTACAAATTCCTGTGAAGGTTGGTGTAGTTATCACTTGGCAACTCATGAACTGATTATGTAGGCTATATGTAATTATGTGATATAATAGTATTACTAATATATAGTAATTATTTTAGGGCCTGTATTCACACATATGAGCAGGGCGCAAATGGCCAACGGCAGGGCGTAAAAAAGTGCCCTAAATGGCTTTTGTGAACCTGACAATGTTGTAGGATATGTAGAGTGACCACTGAAAAGAATACATTTACACCTTACAATTTGCTTCAAGAAAAAGCCCTAAACATTACATAGTATCATGTTTTATGTTTGTTTAATATTTATGTTTTTTATTCACAAAGTCATGCTGTAAACTGGTAGACGTGTGATTATATAAAGATTGTAGGAATCAGACAACACAACTATAAAACTATATTTATTACGCAAATAATGTATGTTGATGTATATTCCCACAGACGTCAACGAGTGTTCAACCAGTAATGGAGGATGTGAACAGCTTTGTGAAAACACCAACGGGTCGTTCACGTGTGACTGTTATGACGGCTATGTGCTGAATAAAGACTTACAGACATGCGAAGGTAAATATATAACTGAAAATCATAAATCGTTTTTATAGGTATTTTCTGTTTCAAATTTCATATTGTCATTATTAATACTAATAACAATTAGTAATTTCATGTCGTCCTTATTATCATTAATCACATATATTGTAATTTGGAAACAACACTATATGTACATATAATTAAATATTTATTTTCACTGGCTTGAGGACGTACAGATGTACACGGGTTTATCGCCCATTAATTTACTCCTTCACCACATTTATGATAATAGGTTATGATAAAAGTAATTTTCATAAAAAATAAAAGGTATTTCAGATTAATATATGTTTCAGACATAGATGAATGTAGAGCAGGAGGTGACAACTGTACGACAACTAATCACGGCGTCTGTAACAACGCTATAGGAGGCTACTACTGCACGTATGTAATGTGTCTCAAATGGAAAACATTTTTAGAAAACATTATTTTTCTCAATTAAATTTTTGGCTGAACTAAATTCTCATATGTTAGGATATATTTTAACCCGCATATTCTGTTGTCCAGATGTACTGTTGGATATGAATGGATGGATGTGTCGGCTTCTTGTGAAGGTGAGTACAGCTAGCACTCTATTTTGAAATTTGCATATTTATAAGGTGTAGATCGGCTGTATTGGTGTGACGTCACGGAGGCTGTCAACATGACATTATATGCTTAATGTTCATGTCATTGCTTTTGTAGTTAAAAAATGAATATTTATATGCACATAACACATTTTATGTTTGCCTCTGTTCTCTGCAGACATGAACGAGTGTTCAACCAGTAACGGAAGATGTGAACAGATCTGTGAAAACACAAACGGGTTGTTCACGTGTGACTGTTATAACGGATATATCCTGAATAAAGATATGGAAACATGTCAAGGTAAATATGTCCTCAGTTATCGACTCGAGTAAAGACTAACAGGTATGTTAAATATTCAATCAATCAATCAATCAATCAATCAATCAATCAATCAATCAATCAATCAATCAATCAATCAATCAATCAATCAATCAATCAATCAATCAATCGATCAATCAATCAATCAATCAATCAATCAATCAATCGATCGATCGATCGATCGATCAATTAATTGATCAATCAATCAATCAATCAATCAATCAATCAATCAATCAATCAATCAATCAATCAATCAATCAATCAATCAATCAACCAATTAATCAATCAATCAATCAATCAATTAATCAATCAATCAATCAATCAATCAATCAATCTATTAATAAATCAATCAATCAATCAATCAATCAATCAATCAATCAATCAATCAATCAATCAAGCAACCACTCAACCACTCAATCAATCAATCAATCAATCAATCAATCAATCAATCAATCAATCAATCAATCAATCAATCAATCAATCAATCAATCAATCAATCAATTAATCAATCAATCAATTAATCAATCAATCAATCAATCAATCAATCTCAAACTAAAATGATGTATATTGAAAGTGATCTTCAGTGTTTGAATATATTTGTCCCCTCTCTTGTTTTCCTTATGCGTGGTTCCTTTTCGTCTCCACATGGCAGCTCGTCAGTGAATTGTTTTGTCTGTTGCATCCTGCATAGATGGTACGGAATCAAATACTATATTACAACCATCCAAGAGTAGCTGCAGCCTCGATATTTGGCTGTAATATTTGGTTGAATTGCCAGAGTGGTAAATCGGTTCCTCGACAATGGAGCTAATGCAGCTCTCATTTTACTCTACTGTGAACTATTCAACAAGTGGATAGCAAAGCTAAGTGAAAAGACACAGTGTGCCAACATTAAATTGCACTGTTTAGCGAATCCCAAGTCTCTGGCTGTCTGGGCATGCCTGAGAGTAGATCCCCTACACATGCCCAGAACCCCTTATCGGGCGAGTGAAAAAAACGCTCTCACTAACCCACCATGCCCTATCACCCCACCCTCATTTCATCATCTTTACATCATTTACTTTTCATCTACAGATTTCTCTGTTTCACAAAGTCACCTAAATGACTATCCTTATCCCGCTAACATAATTTATTTAAATTTTCACTCACTTGGGTGCTACCACGATCCACAACTTCAAAGAGTGAAAATTACTCATATTTGAAAAAAAACTAGGACCAAACATTTGCAAATCCTGATTTTTAAACATACATTCCATTCCCAACATCAGTGATTTGATCGACTAATCAAACAGATTGAAAACAAAAATAACTGTGATAAGGGTTAACCCTTTCAAGCCTGAATTTACCATTGTCATCTTCATCCACTACAAGCCGCGAATTGCTGTCGCCATTCTCGACTTGTAGTGGATGAAGATGACTTGATGTGTTTTAAAAATTAAAGAAAATTACCACGTATTGGTGAACCAGTTTCATGGGAATTTTCATTCTGAAACCCTTGGTTGTAGAAACATTAAGTCTGTTTTCATGGATTAAAAATAATGCTCTAATGCATCGTGAGAGTTCAAAGCGTTAAGTAACAATTGTACTTTATGTTTGTTTTTCTAAACATTTTATTTTATATTATGTTTCAGACATGGATGAATGTAGTGCAGGAGGTGACAACTGTACGGCAACCAATCACGGCGTATGTAACAACGTCATCGGAGGCTACTACTGCACGTATGTAAACGGTCTAGTTATGTGTCTTGCATACAATGTTTTTTCTTTCGTTATTTCAATGGGTTTCATTGTTATTTGAATTTAGGTCTATATAACCAGCAAACACAGCACACTGAACCGATGCCGGTTTAACATCGCTCGTTTATTACCCAGATTTGACCTTAGCCAGCATTAGGTCATCATCTGTTGTTTGCTGTGAAACATTTTGTGATGATATAGTTTATCTGCATACCTGCCTTTTCCCTTTAATTAGCCTACTCCGCTGTGCTTTTTCTTCAATTGTAGCCTTATAACTCAAATTCAAGTAAGGGGTTTTGTCTGATTAAAAAAAATCTAAAAATCCGAGAAAAACTCGGAAGTGGGTGGGTGGGTCAAGCCCCAACTCGGAGTATAATTTTTTTTGGAAATGTTGTGTTTTTTTGTGTTTTTGTGTTGTTTTCGTGTTTCCAAATTAAAAAAAAATGAAAATTGGATAGGTGGGTGGGTGGGTGGTATTTGATTATTCCGAGTTTTTCTCGGATTTTTTGATTTTTTTAACTTGACAATACCATATCATGCAAACATATACTACTTGATTAAAAAAATAATTGTCTAAAAAACAATTATAAGAAGATAACTGCTATGTAAAATCTCTTTATATATTGTTTTTTTACTATGTTCCCCCTAGGTGCTTACCAGGGTATGAGTGGATGCAGCAGGGGTATTGTGAAGGTATGTATTATTTATACTTTTTTTTAAGTGCTGCGCCTTATTGTCACCTGCATAAAAAATACATTTTGAATGACCCTAACAATATAGTAAATATCATGGTAATGGCGAATTTTCAAGAAATAGAAACTTTTTGATTTATAATATTTTAATATATTTCAAAACATTGCAGAATAAAACTCACCCACTTGGTTGACTGTATCACGGTAGCCAGCCTTTAACCCTTTAAGAGCCGGTGCTGAATATATTCGGGTTTTCTTTTTTTATTAGCAGATTAAGTACCACCTTTTAAACATGGTGAAGATAAAATGTGACATCAATCAGCAAGATTTGAAAAGAGTTGACCTCCATTTTGTCAACGCTGAATATTTCTCACTCATTTGAAGTTGTGGATCGCGTCAGCGAGACACAACTTCAAGTGTGTGAAAATTCAAATCGAAGAATTTGGAGTAAAAGGGTTAATCCTCTTGTAGCGCCGGGACGACTTCAGACGTCAGAACTGACGTGTATAGATGTAATGGATCCCCACACTGAAACAGAGCGTGTTTGACATTAGGTCTCTCTTGTGGGATGAATGGAGTTACCCAGAGGGAGTGATCCTTCCTATTGTTACTCTGGGGACAATCCGACCCGAGGATAGCGGAGCTGTGCGAAATGCCACGGAGTTTCAGCAATAAAATGCACAGCGAAACCCAAGTCTCCGGCCGTCTGGGCATGTCTGAGGGTAGATCCCCTAGACATACCCAGAACCCCTTATCAGACGAGCAAAGGAAAACGCTCTCAATAACCACCATGCCATATCACCCCCACCCTCACATCATCATCTGTACATCATTTCATCTCATCAATTGACTACGGAGTTTTATCGTATTACAATGTCACTTAAAAGACCTTTCGTGCCGAAAAGTGACGTACTACTACTACTACACACTGTTGATCTATTATTTCGGCTCTTTAAGAGTTAAGATGATCACTCTTCTATTCAGCTTGCAAGGCAAATGTATATGGTGTTGTGAAAGACAGGTCCAATTCTGTGAAGACCTGGCATTCAGAGTAAATACATGGGATTTTGTGAATAATTGCCACTAAATTAGTCACGTTCTACAAACAAGGCAAATTCTAAATATTCATTATGAAGGTAATGTGTACACTGTATTTCCCACTAAATTTCTACAGTTGCTAACTTATTTTCTCCCACACAGACGTCAACGAGTGTTCAACCAGTAATGCAGGATGTGAACAGATTTGTGAAAACACAAACGGGTCGTTCACGTGTGACTGTTATGGCGGCTACATGCTGAATAAAGACTTGGCAACATGTCACGGTGAATAATTTTTCAGTTATCGACATTATATCATCTTGATAAGCCGATTTGTCAAGGTAAATATAATATTCATCAGATTGACATGTTAACATAATGGCTTTACATAATCTTTAACATTGACATAAAAATAAATATTATATTTGTCATATTGACATGCCCACCTGTCAATATTATTGTTATATTTATCATTGATATGATATTATCTAACCTGTCAGGGTAATCATGATATTTATGTGGAAATTCATATTTATCATTAATATGATGCTCATTATTATCTAACCTGTCAGGGTAATTATGATATTTATGTGGGAATTCTGATTGAAATATACTATATAGCTCATTGACATGTTAAATCACAACAAAACTAATACATTGGCCCAATATTCAGAAAATTCTCTATTGAATGATAATCATTAGTTCCTATTTCTATCTATTTCAATCCCACCATTTTAAATTTTAGAAAATGTAACGAATTACTTTCGTGATTTAACCCTTTCAAGCCTGACTTTACATTGTTATCTTCATCCACCACAAGCCGCGAATTGCTGTCGCAATTCTCGACTTGTAGTGGATGAAGATGATTTAACGTGGGTGAAAAGGTAAAGAAAATTGCCATGTATTGATTAACCATTTTCATGGAAATATTCATTCTAAACCACTTGGTTGTAGAAAAATTAGGTCTATTTTCAGGGATGTAAAATGAAGCTTTAATGCATCATGGGGGCTCAAAGGGTTAATGTATTTTATTTTCAGATCTAGATGAATGTAGTGCAGGAGGTGATAACTGTACGACAACCAATCACGGGGTCTGTAACAACATCATCGGAGGCTACTACTGCACGTATGCAAAGATTTTATTATTTAATGAATTACCTATTAATTTATTTTTAATGATAAATCAAATTAATGAATTAAATATTTACATAAAAATGAATAGTTTTTTTTGCCTTTTTTAATTTTCATTTGAATTAGCTCTTTTTTACTCTTCATTGTAAAACGTAGATTTTTTACAGGACAGCTCAATTTTCAAGTGACAACATCTTCATTTTTGTTGTTCTTTATTTGAGCCTACTGTCTACATAATACAATGTACAGTCTATTAAAAAAAACTATTACTTTAGAACGTTGTAACCAATAAAACCTATATAGATATACATAAACATATGAGTAGGCTATATTTCCCACTGCAACCTTATTTGAGAATGTTACCTTACGACTTGTTTTTATGCTGCAGATGTGGCGTTGGCTATGAATGGATTGAGATGACATCATCTTGTGCAGGTATGTGTTGATAACTATTCATTCCTCCATTAATCGACTTTAGACGTCAGAATCTGACGTCTACAGACGTCAGTTTCTGACGACTAAAGTCTTATCACACCACACACCTAAAATACAAAGTGTCAACTAAAATAGATTGGAAAATGCAGGACTATTGTGTGCTGGATACCCCACCGATGAGCGAGAATAGTACATTGATTGATTGATTTTTTTTTTTTAATTCTCGCACAGACGTCAACGAGTGTTCAACCAGTAATGGAGGATGTGAACAGATCTGTGAAAACACAAACGGGTCGTTCACGTGTGACTGTTACGACGGCTACATGCTGAATAAAGACTTACAGACATGTGGAGGTAACATCACCACAATATTATTTAAGAAAATAATTAATATAAAATGGGCAGTGCCCAGGAAGCCCACGGCCCAAAGTATGTAAATTAAAGAGTAGACCTATACCTTAAGTCACAACTAACCAATACGGAAATAGCGCATGTTTAGATAATTTATTTACCCTTTAACCGCTGGTCCCGAATATATTCGGTTTTTCATTTTTTTATTACTACATTAAGTACCACATTTTAAACATGTTGTAGATAAAATGTGGCATTAAATCAGCAAGATTTGCAAAAAGTTGACCTCCATTTTGTCAAATCCGAATAATTTTCACTCGCTTGGAGTTGTGGATCGCGTCAGCGAGACACAACTTCAAGTGGAAGAAAAGTCAGATTGAATAATTTGGCGGTTAAAGGGATAAAGTTTCACCTAATTGAAGTTGTGCTTCGCTACTGCAACCCACAGCTTCAAGTGAGTGACAATTACTCATATTTTTTTAATTTGAGATGCAAATCTTTTGCAAATCTTGATATTAAAACACACATTTCAAACCCAATATCAGCTACTTGATCTACTAAAGCGGATTAAAAACAACTGTAGTCGTCATTAGCGGACAAAGGGTTAATTTACCTCTATCACATGAATATTCATGTTTCAGACATAGATGAATGCGGTGCAGGAGGTGACAACTGTACGGCAACCAATCAGGGCGTCTGTAACAACGTCATGGGCAGCTACTATTGCATGTATGTTATCCTCAACTATAGGCTAAGGTTCCTGTACACTGCTCACCCTAGACACTGTTCCTTCGCATGTTAAAATGTGCAGATGGTTGACGTCATGTGTCCCCCCGCTCTTAATTTCAAGTATTGTAGTAAGCTTGTGATTGGCCGGCTGTCTTGCTAAAAGTACCCTGATCGGCTGGCGAGAATATTATGGTGGCGGAGGGGTGGGTGTAGACAGACACCTGTGTGGAGCCCAGCAAACGCGAGCATTTGACCCAATGCTGTTTCAATATTGGCCCACCGCCAACGGCGCTGGACCAACATTGAAACAACATTGGGTCGAGTCTTCGTGTTTGCTGGGAGAGCTGTCCGCATTTTGATACACGCGTGCCGTCTGTGTCTGGTCGGAACAGGCAGCACAGTGCTCTGTGTATGGTTCCTGTAACATGTCCGGTGGCGCGATAGCACAACAGCGCGTAATGCCACATATTATACAGATATACAGATAACATATACTATTTGTCACAATATTTATTTTATCTTCCTTAACACTCTCAAGCCTGAATTTACTATTGTCATCTTCACCCACTACAAGCCGCGACTTACAGTCACAATTCTCGATTTGCAGTGGATGAAAATGTCTTGAAGTGGGTGGCAGATGAACAAAATGTTGTTGTTAGTCAGAGAGTTCCATGCAATTTTTTATTCAAAAACCACTAGGTGTAGAAAATTAAGTCATTCTTTGCTGCATCAAGATGCCTTAACCCTTCAACCGCCGGTGTCGCATATATTCGGGTTTTCATTTTTTATTAGCACAATAAGTACCACCTTTTTAACATGTTAAAGATAAAATGTGACATCAATCAGCAATATTTGAAAACAGTTGACCTTCATTTTGTCAAATCTGAATAATTTTCACTCACTTGAAGTTGTGGATCGCGTCAGCGAGACACAACTTTAAGTGGGTTAAAATTCAGATTGAATAATTTAGTGGTTCAAGGGTTAAAGTAAAAGTACTGTGCAGCAGCATACAGTGGGCGAAGGCTATACCATATATGTGGATAGAGCGGAGCGCTTTGCAAGTAGCAGCTGCCTGTGTCCTGCGAGTTCAAGGTGCGCTTGGTGCAGGATTTTTTGCAGGAATATCATTTTTCTCCCCTATAAACGCTGGGACATTGTTGTATCAATGGTGTGTCCTTGGAGAGGGCACTTCACCCTCATGTGCTTTACTTCACTCAGGTGTAAATGAGTACCTGGTACTGGTAGGACAGAGATGGCAATTGTTGTACGACAAGCTACTAGCACCAAATTGTGGCAGTGCTGTATGGTTCCCGGGGAGTTGAAATTGTACATGCCTGAACAGGTCCAATGACCAGGGATAATATGATGTAAGGCGCCATGCAGTCCTGGGCTGTATATGTGCGCCATATAAATACTTACATTATTAGTATTATATACCAATAAAGCACCACATGGCTTTCAGAGAAGTTATCAAACTTCTTATTTTTAATTTATTATTTGGTAAAAAAATTGCGAAAAATCTGCATAATACCACTTGTTCTTTCATTAAAATATTTTTTTTTAATTTGAAAAGTTATGTAAAGTCATCAGCAGCTCATTTGAAGTTAATTATAATGACCGTAGAGCCACGAAATATGTAATCAAATGGAACGGAAAGAGCATTTACGATGATTTCAAATTAAAAAAAAACTTTAATGTTTTTACAAACATATTTCAGTATTGTAATGGTTGAAACATCAGCTCAGTTTTTATCTTTGCTTCCTTCACCCAGGTGTACACATGGATATGATTGGCTAGAGGGTTCAGCTTCATGTCAAGGTATGTACAAATAACAAACAGTTTACTTTTACCCACAGATTAAAGCGCATTGCTTGTATAATTATATTCATTCAGTTTATATCTGCTTTTTATTTCTCCCACAGACGTCAACGAGTGTTCATCCAGTAATGGAGGATGTGAACAGATTTGTGAGAACACAAACGGGTCGTTCACCTGCGACTGTTTTGACGGCTATATGCTGAGTAAAAACTTGCAGACATGTCGAGGTAAATATATTTAGCCTTAACCGAAATTCCCCGATTTTTTTTCATATTTTCCGGTATATCACTACTGTTTGAGCTGGATCACAATGGAAACATTTTTGCTGAGATAAAACTTGAAAACATTTAACAGAGAATATCGTTCACAAGGGCCCATCCCACTAACCATCTTTTATTAAAGTTAGGATTATCCCTACTTTTCCTCATTTCCATTAGAAATTTTCCATTAAAACATTTCCATTGGAACTTTTCTAATGGAAAGGAAAGAAAGTTATTATTATCTCAATTTAAATATTTTTAGTGGGATGGACACGGGGAACGGTATCAGTATCATTTAAGACAAAACTTAAGTCATACAGTCTTAAGTTCGCTGACTAGTTGAGACTTCGTGTTTATGACAAAATATACATGTTAACATGTTAAATCGGTTGGTGAAACTGGGCACCTTACTTAGTCGTTAATCGTCTATTTTCACAGCAAGTATCGTAAAATAAATAATTTCTCAATTTTATTTTTAGATCTAGATGAATGTAGTGCAGGTGGTGACAACTGTACTACAACCAATCACGGTGTCTGTAACAACGTCATCGGAGGCTACTACTGCACGTATGGAATATTCCTGAACTATTCTCACATCAGTACTTTTTTTCTCACTAAATATCCCAGCAAACACTGTATGTGATCTCAATGTTGGCTCAATGTTGGCCCATCGTCTGCGACACTGGACCAATATCAAGCCAAAATTAATTCAAGGCCCCGTGTTTGCTGGGATATCAGTCCATATATCACCATCTTGTAAATAACAACAGCGGATTAGGGTCTGTCATTATCTGTCATTTTGATAAAGTCAAGGGTAATTTAATTGCTTGTAGATGCCCCTCTAAGGGTGCAATATTACAGAAAGGCATGTTCTGTTTATGTTTTTTATTGCAGACGTAGTTTTTATTGTTTGATTTATTGTGTCAATTTTATCAATTTAAGGGGCATTCGAGGCCTTGTAGATGCCCCTCGAAGGGGGTGATATTTTAATTATAAAAATGCTCGGTACAAATGTTACGTGTATGTTTTTTTGACAAACTTAATTTGTATTGTTTGATTTTTATCTGTCATTATTATCAATTGATAGGCATTTAAAGATGTAAATGCCACTCGAAGGTGTTAATAATAAAAGTATACACCAATGTTATGTATATGTTTTTCATGACAGGTGCACGCCTGGGTACACATGGCTAGACGCTTTAGGAACTTGTGAAGGTATGTGCTGCTAAACGACTTAACCGTTACAGTGTGGGGATCGACTTTAGACGTCAGAATCTGACGTCTGTGAACGTCAGATTCTGACGTCTAAAGTCAGTCCCCGTGCTGTAAGAGTAAAAAAAAGATTATTTAGTGTAAAGGATTTTAATCATCGTTTTATGGTAATTTTTAGCGCTATGTTACAAATATAATTTTCCACAGACAATCTTAGCGAAACTTGTTGATTTTGATCGGTGTTTTTATGTTTGCTTTATCATGTTTATTTAATAATCTAGACATAATAAATAAAGTCTTCGTGACATGTTAAGGTAAATAGACGTGTTGAGTTATATTCTTATTTTGTGAGTTGTAATCTATGCTTCGTTTATTTTTCCCACAGACATGAATGAGTGTTCATCCAGTAACGGAGGATGTGAACAGATCTGTGAAAACACCAACGGGTCGTTCACGTGTGACTGTTACGAGGGCTACATGCTGAATAAAGACTTGGAAACATGTGGAGGTAAATATATTACTGGAGTTGAAAAGACTAAAGCAGAGTAATTTCATATTGTCATTATAATCATTATTCACAGAATAATTTCATATTGTCATTATTATCATTATTTACAGAGTAATTTTATATTTTCATTATTATCATTATTCACAGAGTAATTTCATATTTTCATTATTATCATTATTCACAGAGTAATTTCACATTATCATTATAATAAATATTCACAAATAATAGACAGTGATAACAGTGATAAACGTAGTGTTCTCATCTGTGACCTGAATAAAAAGACTCTGATTGGCTCAAATATGATTCTCGATTGGGTTTTCTTATCTAATTGAGGAGCTACCAACTTATTTAACCCTCCTCCTGCTGTGACTGTATATACACGGGTTGAAGCTAGTCTCAATCCGAATAAAATGCCATGAAATTGATCAATTAGTTCGTGAAAGAAGCTCAAAGCTCAGTTAATCAAATGATTCATTTTAATGGATGTCTATTTTTCATATAAATATATTTTTTCGTCATTTAAAGCTGGAAATTGCGTTAGCAATTCCAGCTTCAAATGAATGAAAAATAGAAATTCGGCAGCAAAAGGAATAACACTGTATTTCAGTTTGTATGCAAATAAATTATAGGATTAAACAGTTAAGTGTAACATTTCAAATAAAGGCTAACACTATATTGAATTTGAAAGTAATATTTTTTAATACTATGTTTATTTAAAAGAAGCCTTGAAGGTTTACAATTGCAAAACAAGATTTTTACGGATATGGTAAATCATATGTGTGGCCAAATAAATACAATTAAATGATATTGATTTTAAAAATAATGTTGTAATTAACAATGATTTATTTAATTGGACTAGTTATCCTGTTTATCGCATTGAATATTTGTGGAGAATGCATATATGTTTTAAATATTTTGAAAAATAAATAATTAGTAATTAATTGAACACGACTAATTTAAGGGTTGAATGGTGAATTGAGAAATCACTTCCTATTATAAAACAAACACTTTTAGTTTAGAGTGTTTTTGTTATGACACCTTTTACTTTTCCTGTAACAGATGTGGATGAATGCTCGATGAGTAACAACTGTTCACAAATCACCAACAGCTGGTGTGACAACACCCCGGGATCGTACCAGTGTCTGTGTCAACGTGGTTACATACAAGAAAATGACACTTGTTCAGGTATGTATATAGCGGAAGACTTTAATGGTATGTGTATATGATAGATGCTTCATGCTAGAGAATGAATATATAGATACATGATAGGGGACTTTCCTAGCAAAGACGAGACATCGACCCAATGATCACTGATTCAGAAAATTAATAAAAGACCCATTTATCTGATTTGGATTTTCCACACCAGCTGCTTTACCGCCCAGCACCCTTAATTGAATTGAATTAATTGAATTATGGTTATAATTTTAGGCAGCATTGGATATGGTGTTGTGTTCTAACATTAAACCACCATCGGGTCAACGTTATTGCTAACTGTATATATTATACGGAATTTTGTTTTCTGTATGTTTTTTTTCTGTAAAGAGATGGAATTTATTGATGTATGCAATAAACGATTACATTTTGTCACGTCTCATTTGTGTATATACCAGGAAATTCAAACTCTTATCACATTTCATCTTTTTAAATATTACTTAATTATTTGATTCACTTTTTTAGACATTGATGAATGTGTCACTGGAGCGTTTTGTCAGCAAGATGAGGCTGTTTGTGTGAACACAGAGGGGGCGTATATCTGTGCCTGCTGGGAGGGGTATGAGTGGAACCGTAACACTCAAATGTGTGATGGTAAGTCTGTAATAATGCCATATACATCAATACTCTGCGTTTGCTCTTTGTAATATACCATGTTTACTTGCAAATATTAATATTATAACAGTTAAGTGATGCTTTCCCTTTTGCTATATTGCATGTTAAAGCAGATATGTTTCCATATACTCAGCTTTAAATGGTGAAACGCAACACTAAATTTGAAAATGAGTGTTTGTTTTGAGATCCGCTTGGCGCAACTGATTATTTCCTGTTAATATATTTATCACGAAAAGCCCCATAAATTGTGTCCACCATTAAAAGGCCTGAATCTAAAGTTCCTTATTTACCAATTGAAATACAGTCAAAGTATCTTCTTTCCCAAGCGACATCTAATACTCATTACTAACATGTAGCTCTACTGATGTAGAAATCTTCAGATATTTTTTTTAAAAATGGCCAAACAGTAAATTTTATTACGAAATAAATATTCCATATTTTTAACACAGCAGCCTCACTTAAAATTACTTGGCTTTGTCTTGTTAGCACTGTTCAACGCAACATTGGATTAAACGAAATATTATTGCAAATCCTCTATATATTTATATTGTAGATGAGAATGAGTGTACATCGGGTCAACACCAATGTGAACAGATTTGTACAAACAACCCCGGCTCATACAACTGTAGCTGTCTACCTGGTTATGTTGAAGACGACATTGAGTGTACAGGTAGGTGCTACACATTACACCAGTCAATAATATCACCCTTTCAGTGAAGTGTACAGGTACGTGCCACATATTATACTGGTCATTATTATTACCCTTTCAAGAGTGTACAAGTACGTGTTACACCTTGGACTGGTCATTTACGACTATACTATTGGGAACGAGATGCATGTTTGACCATCAAGATTTGCTATTTTGTGGCATCAAATTATAGAAATAAGAGTAAATTTCACCCTGTTTAAGTTGTGTGTCGCTACCGCGACCCACAACTTAAACAGGAAATTTTAAATAAGATAACGTAGCTGAAAATGGATAATATTATATTTTAACACCAATATTGTGCTCTCATTCATACCTGTTGCAGCAAGGTATTGGTCACAGTTTTGATGTGATATGCTAAATCATATTGAACCCTGGGATCGTGTAAACTGCAATTGAAATTGATAAAATATGTAGTGGTAGACACTTAGTGAATGATATAATCAGCCTGGGAGTTGTCTAAATGTTCATATTTTGTTTGTTACTTCCAAATACATGTGAAAGCTAATCCTTTTTTTTTATTACAGATATGTATGAATCTTCATTCTTTGTTTTTTTCTTCCGTATATAGGCGAATGCTCTTTTTTTCTCATGAATATAGATTAATGCTCAATCAATGTTTCTTTTTTACAAATATAAATTAATACTTATTGTTTGTTTTTCTTACATATATATATGAATGATCATTCTTTGTTTTGTTTTTCTTATAGATATAGACGAATGCTCGTTCTTTAACAATTGTACCGGAGTTGATAACAGCTTGTGTGAGAACTTGCCAGGATCTTATCACTGTCTGTGTGATGATGGTTACTTCTGGGACCAATGGAGCCCATGGGATCCATGTACAGGTGTGTATATAGGCGGATCTAGAAGAGTGTAAAAGGTACATTGAAAAAATAATGTGGTGACCCATGATTTTTACTTGTTCACTCAGCCAATTATATAGAGACTTGCCACTCAAAATTTACTAGGGTAGTGTCTCAACTTTATGCACTGCCCTGGTAAATTTTGATAGAGATTGAAAAAGTTAGGACATTTCAATTTTTTATGTTTATTTCAACACGTTTCACATTGCTGCTTCTTCAGGATACAGTGATTCGTACAAGGTGGTGCTACACAATATATATTTTTAGCTGTTGTATTGTTAGTTGTGACGTCATAGAGAAAGGTATGTAATGTTGTTATGAATGGAATGAATACTAGTTGTTGATTGGTTGGTTCTTTGCCGGATGTAGGTGGGGAATATCATCCGGCACGCCGGATGTTGGTGGTAGACGTGCCGGATGAGTGGATTTGTTGCGGAGTGTGGATGTGGGGTGAGATGAATGAGTGGTAGGCTTGTGGTCTTCCGGGCGGATTCATCCGGTCCTTGTGTATTTTGGGTAGCAGGTAAAATTCCGCTTCCCTTGCATCAATCTGAGTCATTGCGGTATATTCATATTTATTAATTTGATTAAGTCTCAGTAGTTCTCGCAGGGTTTTGTCTATGTTATCCAAGACTCACACCGGCCTGAATTTAAAGACAGACAAACAAGATAATGGTAAGTCTGTTTTCCCAGTATCAGCGAAGTTGGTCCAACATTGTATAAATGCTATACAAATGTTTTGTGTTTGCTGGGAATGTCCCACACACAATATTTGATGATTACCATTATTAATTCTATATTTGGATCCAACTATAAATAATCTGAACATTTTAGATAGAGGTGGCAAGATGTTAAATATATATTAATTTGTGAATACAACATTAATTTCAGAAGATGAGTTGCAGCATTCAAGTAACTTGTGTCCCTTTTTTCTACAGACATGGACGAGTGTTCAACCAGTAACGGAGGATGTGAACAGATCTGTGACAACACAAACGGTTCGTTCACGTGTGACTGCTACAATGGCTACATGCTGAATAAAGACTCGACCTCCTGCCAAGGTAAATAAAGTGAATTTTGTTATTTTGATTTTTAATTTTCTCATGTACAGTAAATGATTGATATCTTTCAACCTTTTATACGTCAGAATCTGACGTCTACAACCGTCTTTATACGTCAGAATCTGACGTATGAAGATGTCTACAAGCGGTCCCACACTGAAAAAATATATAGGGGCCATAGACCTATAATATAAGTATTGAAATGAAGCGGAAAGAGCAAACTAAGACATTTATGATGACTTAAATTGAAAAAACAACAACTTTGGTCACCATAGTTTATACAAAAATATATCAGTGTTGTAAGGGTTATATTTTGCTATATTATTTTTTAGACCTAGATGAATGTGAAGTAGGTGGAGTTTGTGAACACTCAGAAGGTTTGTGTATTAACACGATGGGATCTTATTTCTGTGGCTGCTCCGATGGCTACACATGGAACACGGCCACTCTGATCTGTGACGGTAAGATGAAGGACAATATCACTATTTGTTATCCATATAATTCGATCTCATATGTATGTCTATTCATCATAGATTATTACTTGATATTTTACGGCACCGTAAATTGGAAGTCTGGAATCTCTAAATCAAGCACATCAATTCAAGCAGTGAATTTTGCCGAATGTAATATAATTTATTTTCTTTGTCTCTCACACAGACATGAACGAGTGTTCATCTAGTAACGGAGGATGTGAACAGATTTGTGAAAACACAAACGGGTCGTTCACGTGTGACTGTTATGACGGCTACATGCTGAATAAAGATATGGAGACGTGTACAGGTCTGTACTAGTACAAATGTATATAGGTGGTTAACCTGACATAGAATTTTCTAAAAGCTTAATTTATCAAAACACATTAATTTTAAGTCCTCCAAGTTCTTAAAATTGGAAAAAAAATAAAGTAAAGAAAATTACTGGAGCAAATACATGATTGAATGCCCTTTCCGCTAAACATTTCCAATTTTAAAAATGTAACTTTTGCGAGATTTTAAGCTAGAAATGATCTTCAATGTTGTAGTAAAACTGCTTTACAAAAATACAATAATTATCTCAAAGTATGATATGCTCACTACTTGCATAAGTATTTTTTACTGCACACAACAGTATTGGCTATAGCAAGTATCAAAATATCATTCTTATCAGCCGTGATAAACTAGTTTTCTTTTTACAGATACAGATGAATGTTCAAGCATTAATGACTGTTCCCAAGTCACCAACAGCTGGTGTGACAACACCCCGGGGTCCTACCAGTGTCTGTGTCACCGTGGTTACATACAAGAAAATGACACTTGTTCAGGTATGGTTGCAAAGATGTCACGATGTTTTGTGTTTGCATCAGTTTTCTGGAAACAAAGAATAATTATGTTCTCTTTGAGGTATATGTTTTTATTGTATTTGTTCTGCGTTTCAAATTCGTATTGTTCAATTATGTTTCTTGTATCAGTTATGTAATCTTTAGAGGACTTACAAGTTGGTATATTCCAGCGGACAATTTGATTTTTAAATGCGACGTTTTTGTTTGAAAGGGAAATTAATATTAACGTGTGGGTGCCTACGTAAAGAAGTAGCATTTTAATATAGTTTTGTACGAAGACAAATATCACACATGAAGACATTTCTTTCCAGTAACCTTATTTTCAGATAATATAATTTAAATTTGTGGAGCATTCTTATGTTATTTATATAAATGTTACATGTATGTTAATTATGTTGTGTTCAGCTGTTTGAGGATACTGATGATAATGTTTGTCTCTTGGTTGAAAAAATAATGATATTATTTGATATAATTATAATTATTATTGTTTAGACATAGATGAATGTGCCACTGGAGCGTTTTGTCAGCAAGATAAAGCTGTTTGTGTGAACACAGAAGGGGCATATATCTGTACCTGCTGGGAGGGGTATGTGTGGAACCTGAACTCTCAGACGTGTGATGGTAAGTCTATGATATCACTATACCGGTATACATAGACACAGTGTATTATATATCTACTGCTCTGTGGAGTATACGTGATGGTATTAAAAATTAGTAATCACACTATTAGATATTGGATGTCTGTTTCTGCTGTGTGGGATATACACGATGGTAAATTAGTAATCACACGATTAGAGATTGTATGTGTGTGTCTGCTTCGTGGGATATACGTAATGGTAAATTAGTAATCACACTATCAGAGATTGTATGTGTGTGTCTGCTCTGTGGGATATATGTGATGGTAAATTAGTAATCACACTATTCGAGATTCTATGTCTGTGTCTGCTCTGTGGGATATATGTGATGGTAAATTAGTAATAACACTATCAGAGATTGTATGTGTGTGTCTGCTCTGTGGGATATACGTAATGGTAAATTAGTAATCACACTATCAGAGATTGTATGTGTGTGTCTGCTCTGTGGGATATATGTGATGGTAAATTAGTAATAACACTATCAGAGATTGTATGTGTGTGTCTGCTCTGTGGGATATATGTGATGGTAAATTAATAATCACACTATTAGAGATTGTATGTGTGTGTCTGCTCTGTGGGATATATGTGATGGTAAATTAGTAATAACACTATCAGAGATTGTATGTGTGTGTCTGCTCTGTGGGATATATGTGATGGTAAATTAATAATCACACTATTAGAGATTGTATGTGTGTGTCTGCTCTGTGGGATATATGTGATGGTAAATTAATAATCACACTATCAGAGATTGTATGTGTGTGTCTGCTCTGTGGGATATATGTGATGGTAAATTAATAATCACACTATTCGAGATTCTATGTCTGTGTCTGCTCTACAGGATATACGTGAAAAATAAACATTCAGATGTATACCAATAATTATATTAAAATATTAATTTGTTAATTTGTTATAACGATAACAATAAATTTTATTTGTGTCTATCTAAATCATATTATATGTTAAGAACTGTTTCAACAAGTGCAAACGAAACCACAGAAAGACTGTTATAGTCAGCATAGTCGCATTACCAGGGGTTAAACGTACAAGTCGGAATGAATTGTATATTGTAGAGGTGAATGAGTGTACATCAGGTGTACACCAATGTGAACATATTTGTACAAACACCCCCGGTTCATACAACTGTAGCTGTCTGCCAGGTTATGTTGAAGACGGAAACAGATGTCCAGGTGAGTGTCAGCTCGGGGTCATTGCTCCTAGAAACTTCTTTAAAAGCTGTGAACACCAAAATTACAGACCATTTAATTTGCACGTTATGGTAAAATTTTCACATCAGTGAATAATTTATTGAGCCCACACATTAAATACCGACACTATCTGTTATTATTCTGGTATGTGATAGATAATGACCACCAATACAAATATATTGAAAATCTTGCCTGTTTCATTCTGGGGGATGTTTGTTATTATCCTGGTGCGTGACTGGGATAATACATATTAAAGGTGATCTATCACCCCTTATATAGTATGAATAAATTTGTGACAAATAAATAAAAGTTGCCACAAGATGGGGCACAAGTGTTTTCTTATATGGGGTGATTGGCTATCATGTGACCCTCTGAGAGGGTCACATGATAGTCACTCACCCCATATAAGGACATAATTATTCATACCATATAAGGGGTGATAGATCATCTTTAAGCACCAACAGAAATGCAAGGCAAGTCTCACATGGGTTATCGGTGATAAATGATAAATGGGATATCCTCATCATATCTAAGACAAATACTAAATTTCTAAGCACCAAAACAATGTTGGTTTACTGCTTATTTTTTCTGTCACAGATAATAAAATAACTGTTTATTCAGCAACAACTTTTCTTTGATTGACAACGGTTGATGCGCAACCTGCAAGTGGCTTTTCATGTGGTATGTCAAAATACAGCACTATTTGGATATCTTATTCATTGAACATGATTGTGTTGTATTTTCAATATCGCAAAAAAATGAACAATGTTTGTATTTTCTAACACGATGAACTAGGCCTATACCTTAGGCCAGAACTAACCAGTAGCGCATGTTTTTCGTTGGTTTATCCATCAATTATTATCAGCCGATTTTCATGAAATTTTGAAAACATCATTTTTCAACAGAATCCATATATCTTTGAAAATTTCGTAAAATGATATGCACCATTTCAAACGTTAGACCATTTGACATGTAGTAAATTGAAATCGACAAAAAACATGTGCTACAGATTTACCAAAATAATTGTGGCCTAGGGTATAAATAGGAAAAAAAGTGACATCAAAAGCCCAGTCCAATTTATGCTGATAGCGATATGTAGGCTAGTGATCAATTAATGCTAACGTGACTTTTCGGTCATTTGAGTTACTTTGTAAAACGTTAAAAACCATGCAGATGTAAAATGCATGATGTAGAGATAATGACGTGAGGTTCGGATGATTGTGGGTAATTGAGCGTGTTTTCTTTTACTCGCCTGATAAGGGGTTATGGGCATGTCTATGTGATCTACCCCCAGACGTGCCCAGACAGCAGAAGAAGGTTTTGCTGTCTAATTTCTTGCTGAAACGCGGGGTTGGATAGTCCCCAGAGTAATAATAGTTGAGGATCACTCCATTCATCCCGCGTGAGAAACCTAATGTCAAACACTTTTTTGCTGGTAATTTTAAGGCCCTACCTAAGCCCAATGTGCCTGAGCAGCAATATACATCACATAGTGAAAAAACACTACATGGAGTGTGATAATTGACTATTCCTTAATCGTATTGTTTTTTAGACCTGGATGAATGTGAAGTAGGTGGAGTTTGTGAACACTCAGAAGGTGTGTGTGTTAACACAGTAGGATCCTATGTCTGTAGCTGCTCTGATGGCTACACCTGGGATACTGCCACCCTGGAATGTGATGGTATGTCTATGAACTATTACAACATCATAATCATGTTGATGCAATGATGGTTTAATGTTGGGCCAGCGTCGCAGACTATGGGTCAACATTAAACCATAATTTACTCAACGTCTCGTGTTTGTTGGGGGAATTATTTATTCAATACAATGTGTATGACTAGCTGTCAGTCAAAAAGAATATTACCTGATTTTTAAAAATAATACGTTTAATATATTAAATGGAAACGTATTTGAATGAATTTTATCTCTGACAGAGTGACTGTTTGACAGGATGACTAACTGATTGACTGACTGACTGACTCACTGGTTGATTGACAGAATGACTGACTGACTGGCTAACTGGGTGACTGATATACCGACTTTCAGGCTGACTGATGGACATTTTGTCTGACTGACAGGCTGACAGGCTGACTGACTGACTGACTGTCCGACAGGCTGACTGACAAAACTGGGTGAGTGATATACTGACTGACAGGCTGAGTGACTGACATGCTGACTGACTGACTGACTGACAGGGTGACTGACAGGCTGACTGCTTACTGACTGGCTGAATGATAGGCTGACTGACTGATTGACTGACATACGGACTGGATAACTGACTTAATGATAGACTGACTGACTCTACTGACTGATGTACTGACTGATTGACATGCTGACTCACTGGCTGAATGATAGGCTGACTGACTGAATGAGTGACATACGGACTGGATGACTGACTTACTGATAGACTGACTGCCAGTTTGCCGTGGATTGATATGATGAATATATACACATTATTTTTTTAGACGTGGATGAGTGTGACTCAGGTGTACTGATGTGTGAACAAACGTGTACAAACACTGTGGGGTCGTACATGTGTAGCTGTGTGGCTGGGTACAATGAGGATGGCAACAGGTGTACAGGTGAGTGTAGCTAGGTGTAGGCCTACAGGTGGGTGGCTAGCTAGATGTTTTCAAAAACACTTACAAATGCAAATCTAATTTACACCGAAATGTTGATGTCATTTAACATGCCAGTATTGATGTGAATTTGACGTCATAAAAATGAAAAAGTTATTTTTTAAGTAACAACAAATATTGACATCTCTGTTTTCACGTCAATTGATCGTGAACCTAATCAGAATTATCTCAACACAATAACACTGCGATTAAGTACAGTGCGAAATGATATTTTTAAAAAATCGTCACTAAATGTTGGCATAATTATTTTGACATCAAATTGACATAATGAAATTTCAAATAGTTATTGACGCCAAATTTACATCAACGTATCACTGCGTGAAAATCATTTAGCACTGAAATATTTTTGTATAAGCCATGGAGATCATTTTTTCCGGTAGATTTGAATAATGTTATGTGTCTTCGACCATAATATAAAAAATAATCTTTCAGAGCGGAGATCTTCTTTAGACGTCAGAATCTGATGTCTAATGATTGTTCCTGCACAGAAAGGGTTAAGTACGTAAAATAATCAAGGTTTACGAGTTGAATTACATTATTTTTAAGAATTATTGTTTTTTCTAATAACGTAAAGTGTTTGTTTTGTAGATATTGACGAATGTGCTGGTATTCACGGTTGTTCTGACGTATGTGTTAATCAGCCCGGGTCATATCGCTGTGATTGTGGGGGTGTAGGGTCATTAACCTCTGATGGTCACACATGTGTGGGTAAGAAAAGGAAAAAACACATCAAAATCGTATTTCCATTTGAATTCCAAGCTTGAATTCATCATATTTATTTTTGAAGGATTCAAAAAGTGCTTAGGCATTTTAATGGGAAATAAACATATTTTAATTTATATAATTTTTTTCAGTTTCCTACACTTTCCGATTCATCGTATATTTTGTGGGAGGTGATTTACTGCCTTTCATGACTGATCCATCCAATGATCTATACACTGAGCTGGCTGGGGCTGTCCATGGGAAGGTAAAATACCATGATATTATTCTCATCTAATTTATATCGATACTTCTAACATTTAACACATTATATAACACCTTACTAACACTCTAATGGTGGTTACACTAAGTTTGACATTATTGTCATCTTATTTTGTAATGGATTCAACATTTTCTGGGAAAAAGTCTAGGGTAGGGTTAGCACTATTTATTGTTTTCAGCTATTTGTGTGCACACACATACGTCAGTGGCATGTAAAGTGGCATTCACGTCTATGGCTGTTTTCAGAAAATTAAAATGAAAAATATGCTTCACATTTGCTATATACAACATTAAATTTTGATTCATATTGTACTTACATAAGGAATGTTTAACTTTTAATTATTAACCACTTGAAGTTGTGGGTTGCGATAGCGACAACTTCCAAGTGAAAAATAATTCAAATTATTTAATGTAGGCCTACCGTGACATAATTTCAAATCGGAGATGGGTAATTATTTTATGTCTATGATGTGGTGCAAGGGATAACTTTACATTGCATGATATATTTCGCCAATAACTCTATGAATGTCTCTATTTATTCAGATTGATGCCCAAGCTGACAGTTTATTTGGTTCCAGTTATCGCTACAGGAGTTCTAGTGTCGGAGGCTTTGTGTGAGTATAACCATCTTAACACCCATGCCACATTTATGTACATCGTGCAATATTTTGAACAGCATCATTTCAATCAATCAATCAATCAATCAATCAATCAATCAATCAATCAATCAATCAATCAATCAATCAATCAATCAATCAATCAATCAATCAATCAATCAATCAATCAATCAATCAATCAATCAATCAATCAATCAATCAAATAATCAATCAATCAATCAATCAATCAATCAATCAATCGATCGATCGATCGATCGATCGATCGATCGATCGATCGATCCACCCATCCATCCATCCATCCATCCATCAATCAATCAATCAATCAATCAATCAATCAATCAATCAATCAATCAATCAATCAATCAATTCAGTGACTTCTATAGCACTCGAATACTAAGCGACTAGAGATCAGAGGCATGCAAATGTTGTAATCTATTATTCCTAGGACGTTATCAGCTTCCATTTGACATAGTATTTTATTTTATAAAAACAGCAGCACCTCCGCCAGGAAGGTTATGTTGTTTTGGTATTGTTGGTCTGTCTGTCTGTCTGTCTGTCTGTCTTTCTGATTACTTAAAAAGTGATGATTTGCATGAAACTTTCACCGGAAGTGCGTTTCAGACCAATGAACTATCGATTACATTTTGGGGATTACGATCCGGATACAGGATCCGGATTTACGATTATCCGATCCGGGTCACACATGAACAAATTACCAGATTACAACCCGGATCGCATGGATTGGTGGTAGAGTACTATTGTGGCATGTCTGTGCGGAAGACTACCTTATAACGTCATAGTCGCAAACCTGCTGTGTACTTTATGAATGAATGAAATAGGTTGAATTTATGACGTTATCTGCAGCGAAGTTTTACTTCCCATTTTATAAATAAATGCAATATTACTACTATAGGTTTTTGAGGCTTGGTGCACACTTGACATAATGTCACAATTGAAAGCGAGACTTCCCTATAGGCAGTACCTATATCATATTATATCTTGGGCCAATGATCCATCCAATAAAGTAAATTGTCTGGATGATCCGGATTATGATCCTGATGCAGAACCCGGATTACTATCGTTAATTGTGACGGAGGTTTGCAGTTTGCAGACTGACTGTCTAATTTTTTTTGTACTCACCTTCAGGTATAAATTTGGCAGAAATTCACATGCAAGGGCATGGAGACCCGTGCCACATTTAAAAATGTGATATTTAGAGAGTCAATTAAAGTGATTACGTCTGAGTAAACATGTTTATATTGTCTTTGCAGACAGGGCAGTGTGGGCGTGGTCATAACGTCAGACTTTGGCTCTCCATTAACCAATCAGCGGCAGAGTGATATAGCCTATCAGCTGTCCCGTTACATACCGACAATCAAGCTGAATAACGTTGCAGGACTAAATCTACAGGTAATCATGGCAATGTCAAATGTCCATTTAGGGTTACATCATTCACATTGCACCTTTTTTAACGATTCATAATCGAGTGTTCAGTTGTGTTCAAAAAGCTTATAATAGCTATCCGAGCGCGTGTAAATGAAAATGAAATGAATGGGCTTTCGGGCCACGTTTGTGCACATATAGGTTAAACTGGCCAGGAGAACCACCTGAGGATGGTGAGATGAACGCGATGACACTGCCCTTCGAACCCGCGATCTCCGATTTTTCTAAGCAGGCAGTTTAATCACTGCACCAGGGCCCCCGTCCCCCAGTTCTTGTATAGAAGCATACATGTGACATCATAAAACAACAAGAGCACACTCGATAATAGCCCGCCGCCGAATTATGATAAAGAAAGTAAAGACGAATGTCATCACGTAAATAACAACGCAAGATATAAATGGTATGTTAAACCAGCCGCTTTTCAAGTTATCGCGCCCACAAGGTCAAATTATGGACGTAAAATAAATGTGAAAAATCGCAATAAGTCGACCATTTTGATTTTTTTACCGGCCATTATTGAGCTTGTCCAAGAACTGCTTATTAGTAACATGCATAACAAACTTGAAGAGGATACTTGTGAAAATGTTGAAGTTATCGTGCCTACAAGGTCAAATTATTGACGAAAAATGAGAAAAATCGCAATAAATCAGCCATTTTAAATTTTTTTTCAGCCATTATTGAATTTGTCCAAGAACTACTTATTAGTAACATGCATAAAAAATTTGAAGAGGATATGTGAAAAACTTTTCAAATTATCGCGCCCACAAGGTCAAATTATTGACGTAAAATGAGAAAAATCGCAATAAATCGGCCATTTTTTTTTTTTTTCCGGCCATTATTGAACTTGTCCGAGAAGTGGTCATTAGTAACATGCAAAACAAATTTGGGAAGGAAACATGAAAAACTTTTCAAGTTATCGCGCCCACAAGTAAATGTTAACGCCGACGCCGACGCCGACGCCGACGCTGACGCCGACGCTGACGCCGACGACGCCGAACTTCAATTGCAATAGCCCACCTTTTTTAATTAAAATTAAAAGGCGGGCTAAAAACAACTAAACTGAACCCTCTACCAACTACGTCATCTTATTGAAATTCCCACCCACTTGTATTCAGGTGATTGAAAATGACTCACATTTATTTAATTTGAGACCAAACATTTGTATATCTTGATGTTTTAGGAGACATTTCGATCACAATTGATTTAATCGGCTAATAAAACCTATTAAGAACGACTATGACCGTGGGTAACCCTTTATGCATCAAAGCTTCATTTCGCATCTATGAAATTTGGCTTAATTTCCTAAAACCTAGGAGTTTTAGAATGACAATTTTTGTGGAACTGTCATAAAAATAACGATCTATTTTTTTCATTTTCCATTTGCTGCAAGTCATCTTGATTCATTACAAGTCGAGAATTGCGACAGCAATTCGCGGCTTGTAGTGAATGAAGATGACAATGGTAAATTCATGCTTGAAATGGTTAAGTTGTTTCTTGCTACAGCGACAAACAACTTCAAGTTTGTAGAAATTACTGATATATGTACATTTTCTGGCTGATAAATCAAATATTTCACCGCCAGCATAGCCCATTTTGATGTGGTAATAAATGAGTAAAAGTGAGCATAGTCGTGATTACAGACCCTGACGTCTAATGTCAATCCCCGCGCTATCAGGGTTAAGCAGATAATTATTAGTAATTTCCCCACCTGCAGTTGCGGATTGTGATAACGGGACAAGTGGTGAAAAGGTAAATTATATATCTCAGAGCTTTAAGGGTTTTAAAAAGGTCGACAAATTAAACAAACAAAAATATGCTTTTTCACAAACATGCATCATCTCAGGAATCTGATGAGTAATTTTAGTCCTAGAATGGGGTGATTCATACTGTTTCCCCTGGACAAATATAGTCAGCTACAAACTCAACAAAAGTTTTTGGTCTATATAGGCGACCATCCCTATGCTCTCCAAGACTTACTACGTTCATTTTTCTAGTATAATACCACAGTCACACCAGCCTACTCTCATGTTGGTGTTCCCCCTGTGATTGGAAATATGATATGGTCTCTAAGAACGATCCTCTCTTCTCCTTGAGAGTTTACATCAGGTCATCAAGTCGGTTTAAGATTCCGTACTATGTTTTTATGCATGAGCATAGGCTGGTTTGGCAGGGGTATTATATAGAAGCGTTTAGATCTTCTAATCTTCCTCAGAATTCAAATCTCTCTAGATAACATTATCATAACATTATAATAATAATAATAAGAAGAATAAATACTTTATTTCATGAGGGTATAACAACACTACAAATCACAGGTTGACATAAATGTAAATAGGGAACAAATATGTATGACGAAGTACATTGTATTAACCCACTGAGCATTGCTCATCTACCGTGGGGCCTTCAAGGCTATGACATAGCCTAGAAAAACTTGAAGCATTTATACAGAAAACAAATCTGTAGACATATAGCAAAATCCTATAATCATAATAAAAGACAGCATAAGTAGGCCTATAAACATGATAAATGAAGACAATGTAATAAAACAACATATATGATATTATAATAAACACAAAATGAGATATCATACCAATGTTATTTTGTCAAAAAGGTATGGTAGATATATATTTTTTAATTATTTACATATATAAGAGTCTTAAAATGAAATATGTACATGTAATCCTAATTGATGATTCAATTTACCTGTGACTAAAAGGCACATAGAAAATTATAATAACGTAAACATGGTGAAGCATTATTTCCAAACATTATCATTGTCTATCATTTGTAATATTATAATTATGGTAATGCAGCACAATAGTAAAAACATAGGTATCAGTAATAATGCGTCTTAATGTACAAGGTGATTGGTTACGCTTTTGGTACGTAAAGTTTATTGCTTGTTTTAGAACTTAAGCCAAGATGTGTGTTTGTGCAGGGCGTTTAAACATATCTATTAAATAAGTGGGTGCTTGATTGTTCAAAGCCTTAAATACAATTAAGGCTTGCCTACGATTGATGATCTTGTCAAAAGTGTGCCAGTTAAGTTTTGAAAATAAAGGAGCGAATGGGGCATATCGGCCTGCATCGAGAATAAGGCGCGCAGCTTGTTTTTGTAATGTTATAATTGAGTTTTATTGCATTGTCCCCACACAGAACAGCAGTATTCCAGATGGGGTTTTATGTAATAATTATAGTAAATAATGCGGAAAGGCGTTGACAAGTATTTCCGTATTTTGAGGATTGAGAGTTTAAAAATAACTTTTTTTCTGACTTTGAACTTGATGTTGCCATGATAAGTTATTGTCAATAATAACACCCAGGAGTTTTTCATGTTTTGTATTTTCTATCGTTGTGTCATTTACATTTAAATAAAAGTCTCAATCTATGGTCTCTAAACGGGATTCTTTTGACTTGGATATAATTAACATTGCTTTTGTTTTATCTGCACTTACTAGCATGCCATTATCTCTGCACCAATTGTAAGTGTTTTGTGTTTCTACAGTTAATTGACTCTTAACAATTTCTAGTTCGTTATTGTGGGCAGTGATGGTTGCGTCATCTGCAAATAAATGTATTTTTCCTAATCTGTTTTCTAGGGGCAAATCATTAACGTAAATTAAAAACAATAACGGACCGAGTATTGAGCCTTGTGGAACATCATAATTATTTGTTAATTCAGCTGAATAGGTGCAATTGATTTTTACTGATTGTTTCCGATCATTGAGATACGATTGGAACCACAAAAGAGAATCATTGTTTATGTTATAGAGTGATAGTTTTTGAAGCAGTATATTATGATTCACTAAGTCAAATGCTTTGCACAAATCAACAAAAATTGCTCCACAATATTCATTGCTATACATGGAATTGAGCCATTCATCCGTCAATATAGTAAGTGCTGTTTCGCAAGAGTGGTTACTACGGAAACCAGATTGTTTATTTGATATTAAATCATTTACAGTTAGAAATTCATATAATGCATTGTACACGTGTTTTTCTAATATTTTGGAAAGAAGGGGTAAACTAGAAATAGGCCTATAATTTTCTGGATTCTCAGTTGAATTTCTTTTATGAAGTGGAATAACGCGTGCATTTTTCCAGCTAGTTGGGAACGTGCTAGTGCGTATACTATGGTTGCAAATGTCTGTTATATGCTTTGCAATTACAGGGGAAGAAAGGTGTAGGATCTTTGCTGATATATTGTCGATGCCTGTAGCCTTATTTTTGTCAAGTTTTGATATGAATTTGCAAACGAATTGTTCAGTCATTAACGGTATTTTAAATATATTTTCCTTCCGCAGTTTTTGCTTGATAAATTCTTTCAGAAGTATCAGATTTGGTGAATGACTCTTGTTGGCTGTGTCATTTAAATACTTTTCAGCTACACTGGTGAAATGTTTGTTAAAAATGTTTGCTATATCAGCAGCACGTGTGAATGTTTTGTTGTTATACATTATTGAAGTTATATTTACAACATTTTTCGTTTGATGATTGAGCTCTTTGAAGACGCTAGCCGACATCTTAGGGTTATTTTTGTAAGTTTGGATCGATTCTGAATAAAAATTATTTTTAGCTTCACGAATCAAATGTGTCGTCTAGTTCCTCCAGTATCTATATTCATTCTCTATGTGTTTTTTCTTTGAGTTATCTCGTTTGTTCATAGATAAGAGTATGTCTTTTGTTATCCAAGGGGATTGTTTTGATCGTTTGATGCGTTTTGTAACGTGTGGTAAATGCCTATTAATTATGTTTGAAAAGGTACTTAGAAATGATTCTAAACACTCGTCTGTTGTGTGGCTTGTCGTGTTTATATTTATCCGTGGCATGGTTTGTAGATCCGCTATAAAAGCATCAGGATTGAATGTGTATTTGTTGATACCATTCCACGTGTAACCTAACAAGTACAGCTATTAATGTATTTTCAGAGTCAAATACTAAATTTATGTTGTCCGTAAATGTACGGCAGGCGGAGATTAAGTTATGTTATCCCATCATATTACAATCGGTGCCACTGTCAATTGTTCCGCATTATAGTGTAGATAATCTTATGGGTCTACGATCATTATATATATTTCTTCTCCTACAGTGCGGTGATCGACTATAGACGTCAGAATCTGACGTCTACAGACGTCAGATTCTGTCGACTAAAGTCGATCCCCGCGCTGTCAGGGTTCAAGTAGGTGAAAATTACTCATATTTGTTTAATTTGAAACCAAACATTTGCAAATCTGGGTGTCTAAACACACATTTCGTTCCAAATAACAGTGGTCGGCTAATCAGTGCTAATGGAACGGATTAAAAACGACTATAACCGTACTCAGTAATGTTGAACAAAAATACGGTATGACATTTGTTTGTGAGTTTTATTACGTATCTTACTGTTGTTTTTAGGATTAAGGACAGCAAATACGGGAAAGTGATCGCTAATACCATAATTAATAGGCGCACTCTGTAACACTGGGAGATCATTGTTGACATATATGTGATCAATAAGTGTTTTTGTATTATCTGTCACTCTATTTGGTGTTTTAATAATTTGATTTAGCTCCATAGCTGTAGTTAGTTCGATCCAAGATGTTTTTAGTTTATCTATTTTTTCAGATAAAAGATCAATATTTATATCACCCATGAGTATTGTGGGTTTATTTTCTGAATACATCCTTTATAATGAAGACTCTATGTGAAAAATCCTATTTTGAACAGAGTCTCCGTCATTATCTGGCGGACGATATATTGTCGACAATAGGATAGATTTGTTGGAACATTTAGTCTCTACGCAATTCATTTCTATGGATTTCTCTTCCAAGTCTTGTCTACGTTGGAAGTTTAGACCATTACGTATATACATTAATATGCCACCGCCACGTTTGTGTAGCCTATCTTTACGGAAAAAAGAATAACCATTAATTTTCAAACAATTGTCATCAATAGTGGGAGTGAGAAACGTTTCGCATATACAATATATATCAAGAGGAGATTTGTCTGTGTCAAGAATTAGTTTTAACTCATCAAGTTTATTAATTAATCTGTTAATATTGTGACAAGCTACTCCTAAACCCTTCTCAACATATGGGAATATACTAGAAACAGTAATATTTTCAGATTGTTCACAATTTGCTTCATTATCATTGTTAATTTTTACACAACGAGAAGTTTTGTCTGAGGTCTCATCGATCAACCGATTACCACTCCTCCTTTTACATTTACTATTCACTATGTCTGGATTCATTAACGAGATATTATTATCTACTGTACTGTAAGCCTTACTCACATATGAGAACAAGTGTGGGACGAGTGAAAATCCTGAGTTGCATTTTGTATGTCCATGGCAAGTTTTTGTTAACCAGAATCGTTGAGATGGATCCCGTCTTTACCGATATCCTGTAAGGTCAGTTTGGAGTGAAGAAACTGTACATTATTATTTGTACTGCATTTGTATTTCAGAAGAGTGTTAATCATATTGACACGTCGCTGGCCCCGTTTATTGTCCGTAGGGGGTACGGCGCACACCACCAGTGGTATATCTCCTATAGAATCCTGTATCCTGTCTATGGCATCACTACAGTCAGACAGGCAATCATTGTCTGAATCGTCATTGAGGGCATTAATTGTTCCAAGGTTAAGGACTGCAACGTCACTACCATTCACCATGTGATGAGCGCGGTTTTCTAAATCTTGCATTCTACACCCGGCGTTGACCCATAATGTATAATCCATGCAAGTATCTTTATTTAAGTGATTATTCAGACGTCTTGTGTTGGAATCCCCTATGATCGCAATCTTAGTATTGGGCGTCTTCGCACCATCATTATCACAGTTTATAGATTTTGGACCTTCTCGTTTTTTCTTTGGCGTTGTTTTCTTTGCTTTTTGGCTAGCAGTATGTGATATAGAGCTGGAGAGTTTCACATTTATCACAATCGGGAGATCCTTTTATTGACGAACATTCTGGGTTGTACTCTGGCACATTGTCTATTGTGGTGGTCTCGTCACATTGACGTAGTTCAAGTATTTGTTTCTCCTCAGGCGCAATGTTGAAACTGGTCTGGGTATCCGGATGATTGTTCTTTGAAACAGTCTCTTGTTGAATAATTGTTGTACTTGCTAGTGGTACATTTCTATCCTGGGTGATACTAATCAGATCAGAACACTGCCCACCAAGGCTTGATAAGCTTGATACGGCACACTTGTTTTGTTGGTCATCAGGTTCTTTTTGTTTCTCCTTTAATGTTGGGTTGGGTTGGTACTTTGTGATCTTAATCCAGAAGATGAAGTGTTTAAGAAACTTAATATACGACTGGTAGCTGCTAGAAGGAGACTACGTGCAGAAAAGCCGGACTTTGATGGTGTGTCTTGATGAACAACTTTTATTGGTGAAGGTTCACATGAGTTACTGATTGAGAAGTGAGGCGTGTCGTCTTCAGGTAACAAAGATTTAATGTGAGACATATCTCTCTTCTCCCACTCTCCACAACCAAAGCCTTGTATCAAGACAACGCCAGTTTTGTAGATAAATATTCTGATGTGACATTCCTGGTCTGTTTCGCCATATATCCGAAGCTGATCACCTCTTTTACTTAATTTAATAGAAGGCTTGTGTGTCAGAGCACCATCGTCGTATAGATTTGTGCAGTATTTTATCACTTGCTCGAAACCAATCAGCAGGGCGATTTGTCCAAAATTTGATGTCACATGGGGTATCGTCAAGAGAGAGCACTCATGACTTGTCAAGGCATTCGTACTTGTAATCATAAACTACACTTTCTGGTTTTTCTTGCATACGTTTCCTTTCCTTTTTGTTGTGTTTTTTGCGTCCATTATTTGATCGTATATCATTGACTGGTGAATACTCATAGCGTGTTTGCTGGGCATCTGTATTCTTTGGTTTACACTGTTTGGATATTGAAGTCATGTTGGTAAAGTGTGAACGCTGCCTGTAACCTGGTAACACTGTCTATTCCCGCTTACATGTAGCTCATTCAGAGAAGTCCAATATAACCCCGGCAAGCTATTTCGATGGTAAAACTACAGAAGTAGCCCGAGATAAAATGTGGTTTGTGACGTCATATTTAGGGGTACTGGGATGATTGCTAGTAGTAGTACTTTTTGCCCCCATCTGGGGAGGGTCATTAGGGATCTGTTTTCTCTGTTGGATGCTGTGTACGGCATTGTACGGAAGCACTAGTCTACAGCAATCATCCAAGGGCAGCTGCAGCCTCCTCGTATCTGGCTATAATCTTCGGGCGGATTGCCAGTGGCGTACCCTGGTTCCTCTGCTCAACAGCGGAGCCAATGCAGCACCCGCATCAGTGCTGGCGCTGATGTAGGCTGTGGTAGCCTTAAATAACCGGCAATAGCGTGTTTGACATTAGGTCTCTCACGTGGGATGAATGGAGTTACCCAGAGGGAGTGATCCTTCCTATTGTTACTCTGGGGACTATCCGACCCGAGGATAGCGGAGCTGCGCGAAATGCCAAAGAGTTTCATCATTAAATTGTACAGCGAAACTCAAGTCTCCGGCCGTCTGGGCATGTCTGGGGGTATATCCCCTAGACATGCCCAGAACCCCTTATCGGGCGAGCGAAGGAAAACGCTCTCAATAACCCACCATGCCCTATCACCCCCACCCTCACATCATCATCTGTATATCATTCATCTCATCAATTGACTACAACGTTTTTATCGTATTATAATGTCACTTAAAAGACCTTTTGTGCCGAAAAGTGACGTAAAGCAATGATTTACTACTACTACTACGTCATATTTAGAATGTTCAAAAATGTTCTGTCCACAAAAACATGTATATCCTGAAGGTGCCGTCTTGAATTAGTTAACAATATGTTGCACTAATTTCACTTCTCTTCAGTATATTTACCAATTTTCAGCTTCAAAACCATTATCTCCGTACTCCACATGTATTTACGCTGCAGCTGGTATAATTTTTATGACACCAACTGTTACCGGTATTAGAGGCGGCAAAACACAGAGCAAAATTAACACGTCTGTGCATTCTCAGAGGTGTCTGTGTATCCGATGAATGAATATCCTAATCATATTTATAAATTTAACCCTGTGTTAAAGTAACTGTTTTATAATGTATGACATTGCGATAACTAATATACTGCATGACTTGTATTTATTGGGAACCCACATAA
Source organism: Flabesymbios commensalis (assembly GCA_964017125.1). Lineage (NCBI taxonomy): Eukaryota > Metazoa > Annelida > Polychaeta > Terebellida > Flabelligeridae > Flabesymbios > Flabesymbios commensalis. The sequence goes on from OZ024917.1 coordinate 1,541,735, forward strand.
ACATGTCTTAGCATGTGAATACCGAGTGGGGTTGAGAGGGGGGGGGGGGGTGACTATGGTGCGGCTTGAAACTATACCCACTACACCAGGGCTCTACCTGGTGAGGCTTAAGAAGATACTAAGGGCTCAACACTTTTCCATATCGCATTGAAAAGAACCCCTCTCCCATATCTTCATTGCATCTTGTTCCTCAGTAATGATTACATTTCAAATCCAAGTAGAAATCTAAATGTCGATAAGAAAGATACCGTTTTTCATATTCAACATCGGTTGCTTACCTTTGCATAAATTGTGTATGTTAATATTATCCAAAATGCTTCGCTTCCCGATAATCACTTTTATACTTTGCCAGTCTAATCTGAACGTTATACTGTGCATGATGTATCAACCTGTGTTCGAGTATGCCCAGTGACCACCTATGTACCTCTCTATATGATTTCTGTTTCTGCACAGGGTCGAGATAATGACAGTTTGAAACTACTTTACGACTCGGATCCAACTAAAACAGCTAATGGTATGTTTGTGTCTCTTGAACTTTATATCATGAGTGCAGGATGGCACAACTTTTTTTTAAATTGCCAAAATTTGAACAATGCTTAAGCAAAATCCTCTGCAATCTCGTATTTAACTTGTTACTTGTTTGAACAAAGTTGGTATAAACATATGTATCTACTGATGATTATAAGATAGTGTTACAGTAATGAATTTGCTCTCCTCACAATTTAGCCAAGGAAAATCTCTTTATCTTGGGAAAACATTTTGTTTTTACATTGTCGGTCTGTAGCTACAAACGTGTGAAAGCCCTTTTTTTTACATTATCGGTCTGCTGTCACATACGTTTAAAAGCCTTTGTTTTAGCATTGTCTGTCTGCTATCGCATACATTTGACATTTCACTATCTAAGCAGTCTGTTTGACTGGGTATCATTCTGTAGCTATAACGTAGTTTTTGTGTTTTCTTTTCCAGTGACATTTCTCCATCCATGCAGCCTGTATGACTCGGTGTCTCTCTGTGAGAATGGTGGAGTGTGTGAGGCGGACACTGACAATCTGCCTGTCTGCAGGTAAATAATAAAGCCAGGCAATGCAATGTAGGACAACACAACACAATGAACTGCATTACTATGAATTACAGTGAAGTGTTTCTCCCTGGTAGCGCGTGTTTATTTTTACTATCCCATATATGGGACTTTATGCACAGGAGCAGACACTGTTTTTCACATCATTATGTTTACTCCAAGCCATAATAAGACAATTTCAAAAAAAAAAAATTTCACAAGTGCTGCATGTGTCATATATATGTAATTATAGATAAATGGCTGCTGCAGTGCTACAATGCAGTGCTCTCAACAGCTATTTCTATATATCAAAAGCTACTGTGGTGCTCCCAACAGCTTCAGCAACTGCTGTTGTTGCATCATCATCTGCAGCTGCCACAGTGTTTACATAAACAGCTGCGTTGCTCCCATAAACTGCTGCGGTGCTCCCACCGGCTGCTGCGGTGCTCCCATAAGCTGCTGCGGTGCTCCCAGCGGCTGCTGCATTGCTCCCACCGGCTGCTGCGGTGCTCCTATAAGCTGCTGCGGTGCTTCTAGTAGCGGCTGTAGTGCTCCCAGCGGCTACTGTGTTGCTCCCATATATGCTGCCCACGCAATTAATCAATCAATCAATAAATCATTTACTTTTTTCTCACTGTCAGATATGCTGATGACTATTCTGTTTGACTTTCAGATGTGCTGACGACTGTTCTTTTTTCTCCTTCAGATATGCTGATGACTGTTGTGTTTTGACTTTTAGATGTGCTGACGACTACCCTGTTTTCTCCTTCAGATATGCTGGTGACTGTTCTGTTTTGACTTTTAGATATGCTGATAATTATTCTGTTTAACTTTTAGATGTGCTGACGACTGTTATGCTGTCACTTTCAGATGTGCTGATGACTGTTATGTTGTCACTTTCAGATGTGCTGATGACTGTTCTGACTTTCAGATATGCTGATGACTGTTCTGTTTTCTCTTTCAGATGTGCTGATACCTGTTCTGTTCTGACTTTTAGATGTGCTGATGACTGCTCTGTTTTCTCCTTCAGATATGCTGATGACTGTTTTGTTTTCTTTTTCAGATGTGCTGATGGCTGTTCTGTTTTCTCTTCCAGATATGCTGATGACTGTTCTGTTTTATCTTTCCGATGTGCTGATGACTGTTCTGACTTTTAGATGTGCTGATGATTGTTCTGTTTTCTCTTCCAGATATGCTGATGACTGTTTTGTTTTCTTTTTCAGATGTGCTGATGGCTGTTCTGTTTTCTCTTCCAGATATGCTGATGATTGTTCTGTTTTCTCTTCCAGATATGCTGATGACTGTTCTGTTTTCTCTTCCAGATATGCTGATGACTGTTCTGTTTTCTCTTCCAGATGTGCTGATGACTGTTCTGTTTTCTCTTTCAGATATGCTATTCTGACTTTCAGATATGCTGATGACTGTTCTGTTTTTTTCTTCAAATATGCTGATGACTGTTCTGTTTTGACTTTTAGATGTGCTGACGACTGTTCTGCTTTGACTTTCAGATATGTTGGTGACTGTTCTGTTTTGACTTTCAGATGTGCTGATGACTGTTATGTTTTGACTTCCAGATGTGCTGATAACTGTTCTGTTTGACTTTCAGATATGCTGATGGCTGTTTTGTTTTTGCTTTTAGATGTGCTGACGACTGTTCTGCTTTGACTTTCAGATATGCTGGTGACTGTTCTGTTTTGACTTTCAGATGTGCTGATGACTGTTATGTTTTGACTTCCAGATGTGCTGATAACTGTTCTGTTTGACTTTCAGATATGCTGATGACTGTTCTGTTTTTTTCTTCAGATATGCTGGTGACTGTTCTGTTTTGACTTCCAGATGTGCTGATAACTGTTCTGTTTTGACTTCCAGATGTGCTGATAACTGTTCTGTTTGACTTTCAGATATGCTGATGACTGTTTTGTTTTGACTTCCAGATGTGCTGATAACTGTTCTGTTTGACTTTCAGATATGCTGATGACTTTTGTTTTTGCTTTCAGATGTGCTCACGACTACACGGGCCTTGATTGTTCACAGCCTGATGACACAGCAGACCTGAGTGCGGCTGAGCTGGGGCTTATTATAGGTCTAGGAGCTCTGTTCCTGCTGATATTAATGCTCACATTATGCTTCATATTTGTCAGAAGCAGGAGGAGAATGCCCCATCAACATCCTCAAGAAGAACAAAAGTAAGTTAACTATTGAAAGTAACTCTATCAGCGCGCGGACCGACTTTAGACGTCAGAATCTGACGTCTATAGACGTCAGATTATAACATCTAAAGTCGATCCCCGCACTGAAAGATTTAAAAATGTAAAATAGCCGTAGACTCATAACATAGGTATTCAAATGAAGCGGAGGGGGTTAACTAAGACCTTTATGATGATTTCAAAACGCGTTGGTATCCATTGTTTATACAACAATAATTCAGTATTTTTAACAAATTGCCACTGGAATAGATAAGATATTTTATTGTAGATGCTCAGTTCATCAAATAATTCAAGGTATTTCATCAATAGACATATTTTTTTTTAATTGAAGCTGACAATTGTGGTCCTTTTTCAGAGCGCTCTCCGTGCCTTGACATCGCCTTACATTTATGGTTTTTCTGTTTCAAAGCCCTCTTCGTGCCTTGGTATGGCCTTACATTTATGATTTCTCAGTTTCAGAGCTTTCTCCGTGCCGTGGTATCGCCTTACATTCATGTTTTTTTCTTTTTCAGAACCCTCTCCGTTATTTGGTATCGCCTTACATTTATGCTTTTTCTGTTTCAGCGCCGTCTCCGTGACTTGGTATCGCCTTACGTTATTGGTTTCTCTGTTTTAAAGCCCTCTCCGTGCCTTGGTATCGCCTTACATTTACGGTTTCTCTGTTTCTGAGCCCTCTCCGTGCCGTGGTATTGCCTTACATTTATGGTTTCTCTGTTTCTGAGCCCTCTCTGTGCCGTGGTATCGCCTTACATTTACGGTTTCTCTGTTTCTGAGCCCTCTCCGTGCCGTGGTATTGCCTTACATTTACGGTTTCTCTGTTTCTGAGCCCTCTCCGTGCCTTGACATCGCCTTACATTTATGGTTTCTCTGTTTTAGAGCCCTCTCCGTGCCGTGGTATCGCCTTATGGTTTCTCTATTTAAGAGCCCTCTCCGTGCCTTGGTATCGCCTTACATTTACGGTTTCTCTGTTTTAGAGCTCTCTCCGTGCCTTGGTATCGCCTTACATTTACGGTTTCTCTGTTTCTGAGCCCTCTCCGTGCCTTGGTATCGCCTTACATTTACGGTTTCTGTGTTTTAGAGCCCTCTCCGTGCCTTAGTATCTTACGTTTACGTTTCTCTGTTTCAGAGCACTGTCGGTGCCATGGTATCAGCCTTATGTTTACGGTTTTTGGAGACCCACTTCACGGTTTTTCCCCAGAGATCGCTATGACAACGATGACCCAAGCCAGCACAGCAAAACCCCCATCTACTCGAAACTTAGCCATGTACTGCCACAATACAGATAAACCTACACAACCACCAGTAACAGTTCGGGGTTCGAGTCCAGCTTTGTGACCTCGACTGTGCCTTGCATACTAGACAGAACACATAATTTAAAATTAGCTTAACACTTATGCTGCTAAGACCATATAATTATACGGTTTCAAGCACATTTCAGACTAAGTAAAATATCACTGAAATATGTAACATATCTTGTGGTAGATGCTCAGTTAATCTATTAATTTAAATTGGGAGATTTTAATTCATTTGAAGCTGGAAATTGTGTCAGCAATTCTAGCTTTGAACTATTGCAATATACAGCAGTTCAAAGGTTAATATATTTTGAACTATTTAAAACCTTATTTTAATTATTTCAATTAATTGATTGATTTTAATTGTTTGGTTGATCAAATAAAACGTGATATTTGAAATTTTTGATCATGATAACCAATATTTAGACCAAATACTGTAACATGTCATAGTATTTGGTCTTCATATTGGTAATCAAAAATTTCAAAATGTGGTTTTCTCAAATATGATTATCAATGTAGTGGGAACACTGACTATTTACGTGCGACGTCAAAAATCAGCCCACTTACGTTATAATTTAGACACTGTTATCTGCTGGCCTCGAACCCTGGAACACGCAACTGCCATGACAAGGGATTATACATTCTGACTAGAGCAGAACGTCACAGTTATATTTTCATAGACATTAGCCTATATTAGAAAGATAATGAAATTTCTTTTTCGGCTGTGAAAAATATTGATTATTCAAAATGTATACATTTATTTTTTATATTTCACAATGACAAAAACGATTCCGATTTGAAATACACAAATTGTTTTTATATTTTCAAGAAAAATTGTCAGATGAAGATCTAAACCTTTATTTGATAAATTGTGTGATTGCATTTTACATCCATTTCAAAGTTTGTGTCGATCACGGTCTCCATGGCTTCATGTGGGTGGTAATTAGTTAGATTTGTTAATTCGGAGGCCAAACATTTTTAAATATTGCCAATCGAAGGTACATTCATATCAACCAGAATGTGCTATTTATCGTGTAGTGTCAATAAAAGGATGAATTTACCTTCTAGAGCCCTTGTGTCGAATGTAGTGCTATTTCTGCGGTTTTATTCAGATTTCTGAAACCAGTTGTTAGAAGATATAAGAGCTTAAAAAGTTGAAGCGCTAAATTATAAAATTACATTTTTATTCACTTGAAGTTGTGTCGCTAACGCGAATCAGAATTTCAAGTGGGTAAAAATTAAATGTGTACAATTTGAATCAAAACATATGCGAATCTACTGATAAAACGTCTAAAAACGGCCATAAACGTGATGTTTTTTAATTTAAAAAATCCTAATCATTTTCAGTCACTTGAAGTTGTGGATCGCGGCAGCGAGACACAACTTCAAGTGGGTGAAAATCAAAGTTGTACAATTTGAATCAAAACACATGCGAATCTACCGATTGTAATGCTCATTTATTCTTCAAATCTTCTGATCGTAAAGCTCAAATAAAAGTCTAAAATGGCTATGAACGTGATTTCTTAAATTTTACAAATCCTAGGCATTTTCAGTCACTTGAAGTTGTGGATCGCGGCAGCGAAACACAACTTATAGTAGGTAGAAATGTAAGCTCATTCTTATGTTTTTTCACTCACTCGCATTACTCACTTGAAGCTATGGATAGCGGTTACGAAACACAACTTCAATTGGGTGAAAATGTAAATGACACAGCCCAGAGTTCTAGGGGTTGAACATGATTGTCACTTACAGGGTTAGAATATTTCATACGTTTTTAAATTTTTGTCAAATGTGTCAAGTTTTTATCAAGTGTGAACAAAGCATCACGTTATCAAGTTTATAGCTATTTATTTTATGTTTTAGCAAAATACAAATGTAAACACGCAGGACGATTACATTGTATTAGAGCAGTTCTCACATTTTGTTTTACATTGCACTTACATTTTATACTGCACATCTATTAGCCTAATATATACTTAATGTATTATATAAATATATATTATAATTTTACTCAAGAAAGCAATTAAATGACCAATAAAGCATTTTTGTATTTTTTTGTGTGTTGAATTATATTTCCTATTTGTTAAAGCTGAAGTCAACTCTTCTCCCAAGGTACATCGAAAATCATATACCAATAATTAGGGACATACATCCATGTACACGCTGGTGTCTATCTGCTGGGTTCATTTTAAATCAATTTTAGGCTCATTCGCAGGGTCATTCTGCCCAGCATTTGTATCTGATTTCCTGGAGTACTGGTGGCGACTGTAGTGCTATTTCTGCGATTTTAATTATACTTCTGAAACCAGATGTTAGAAGTGACGAGAGTTTTAACCCGTAAAGCGAGAAATTATAGAAATTTAACGCGAACCACAACTTCAAGTGGGTGAAAATTAAATTTGTACCCACTTGAAGTTGTGTCTCGCTACCGTGAACCACAACTTCACGTGGGTAAAAATTAAATTTGTACCCACTTGAAGTTGTGTCTCGCTACCGCTAACCACAACTTCAAGTGGGTAAAAATGAAATGTGTACCCACTTGAAGGTGTGGTTCGCGGTAGCGTGACACAACTTCAAGTGGGTACAAATTTAATTTATGTGTAAAAATTAAATTTGTACACTTGGAATCAAAAATTAAATTTGTACACTTTGAATCAAAACATATGCGAATCCACCGATATCTCAAAGGTAAAATGAACGTCTCAAAACAGCTATAGAATTGATTTTTTTTAATTTTACAATACTTTCTTCCGCTTATAAAGACGTCCATTCGTGACGTTGTTGTGACACCAACACGACTAGGCCAACGGCGACGGCCGGGTTATAAATCAAGATTCCAGATTCACTGAACATAACTCCATTTCTCTAGGTCAAACGTCGTGTTTATTTCTCCTAGTCTGTGTAGAACACATAGAATATAAATATGCAGTTACATAGGCATTTTGCTCTGCCTAACCATGACAGAGAACCTAAACCCATATGATAGGTTTACAGCTTGGTTCAAAGTAGAGCGTGCACCACCGTTCACTAGACCGCACTCCGGTCCGCACCACGTTCGTCCTTTATCTGCACTTACCTAATCATGCATAATCACAATCATACATGATCATAATCACAATCACACATAATCACAATCATACATAATCATAAGTCCCAACATTGATTTAATATACATTTCCTGGCGCCGGACGCCGGTCACTCAGCTTATATTGATGGCTCGGCTGACCTTTGGAAGCATATCCAATCCATTACTGACCGAATCCAATCATACGCCCATCCGTAATGGATTGATGTTTGATGGTGTTCCGTTCTGGCTAGGACAACAATTGAATAATCTCTGCGTTTGGATATGCAATAACTTCACACGCTTTAGAAGCTGAGAGTTCAGCGTGTATTATCTATGCTCCTCTATGTAACGTAAACACATCTTCATCTATCCAGTTGTCTGCCACCGGCAGAACCTGGATAACCCGTATATGTGCTATGTGTTCAGAACCCCCCTCCTCCCTCCTCCTCCCTGGCCAATTCACAGTTGATTCAGGCGGCCCAAACAATTTGACCTGAGTGTGACCTCCACGCTGCAGTCAGTAAACCGGTGACGTCATAATGAATATTCATGTTGCTCGCACCCCTCATTTACGTACCCGCTTCACACACACCTGTTGTCAAGGTCAGACTGGTAGTCTGACGGTCAGACCTGATACGGCAAGATGCGTAAACATAACAAATTATTAGCTTGAAATTTATCCACGCACTGAACTGTATGACTAACGAACATCAACATATTAAGTACTTATTATCATATAATTATGCAACATGAATACATTTTTTTATAATCAAACTTGATAATTTTAAGGGTATATCAAAGATTTATGGTATATATTAACTGCTTGTCATTTCTCTTCGTGTTTCTCTTGACATTTCGTTTCTAAAATGATTACCTGTTTGGCATAGAAGCAAATATAAATAAATTTCCCCGATAGGCGGGGATGCTAGAGATATTTATTGGGGCGAATT